>CAUYUJ010014214.1:388061-426424 GCA_963575745.1 Prorocentrum cordatum
AGGCAATATGCAGCGAGAGAGTCCTGAGTGTCGAGGAGCGGCATCTGAATAAATTGTGAGGAAGTATCAGGCGGGAGCCGCCATTCGGTGGTAAGTTGCAACGAAATCTCAAGCGAGAGCGCGGTTCTTCAATAAATTGTGAACAAATATCCAGCGGGAGCCGCGATCCGGTGGTAAAGCGCAAGGAAATCCCAAGCGAGAGCGCGATTCTTCAATAAATTGTGAGAAGTATCAGGCGGGAGCCGTTGTTGTTGTTGTTGTTGTTGTTGCTGTTGTTGTAAACCGGGGGCCAGCGACACAGTTTGCCCGTCAAGACTTTCCCTTATGAAAAACAAGGTGCGAGCCCCTGGAAGGGCACTTCAATCGAAAAAACAATGTGCACCGGACGGGGGGATCAACAATAATTATTCTTCAGAAGTGAAAGTTCAACAACAACAACAACAACAACAACAATTACTAGCACGTGGGGACACACCGTTCTCACCAGTGCCAGGGTTTTCATAGGAGGCGGGCAATACCCCCACTTTGTGGGGGGGCCGGTTCAAGCTCTACCAAATTTCCAAACGACTCTTCGCCACCACCCACACCCAGCTTCCCGCCCTATGACGTTCGGACACTTCACTTCGTGGCATGCGGACGACCGTGGCTACTATTCAGGGCCCCGCGGCCGACGACGACGGCGTGCGCGCGCGAAGAAAAAACGAATGTGTCCCGCATGGTATTATTTGACAGGGATGATGGCCCTGGCAGGTGCGCAACCGTTGTTGCAGAAGTTCGAAAAAGTTGCTCGCAAAAGCCCGTTTGACAGAAATGTTTAAAAAGTGTTGGGTTTCCTACGAATCCGCAAGAGCGCGCGGGATGAAATTTTGACAATTTTTTTTGAAAAACCATTGGTTTTTTGATGTTTTTATGTTAAAATCGCTACGAAAACTAAGGTTTTGGAAGGATTTCGTCTTGCGCGCGCGAATGTCCACTTTACCTTATTTTTTGCAAGGGATTCTTGAAGTTTGGTTATGTTAGAACAAGAAATGTCCACTTTAGCTTATTTTTGCAAGGGAAAACCGATCGTAACAACACAACCGGATCCGGACCAACCCGTTTTGCCTGAGACTTCCTCACGAAAATGATGAAAATGAGGCTGCGGCCTAGGCGCGGCGGGGGGGTCGTGCACCAGGGGTCCCAACAATAATTATTCTTTAGAAGTAATAATGTTCAACAACAACAACAACAACAACAACAACAACAACAACAACAACAACAATAACAACAACCACAACAACAACAACAACAACCACATCAACAACAACAACAACAACAACGACAACGACGACGACGACGACGACACCAACAACAACAATAATAACAACAATAACAACAACAACAACAACAACAACAACAACAACAACAACAACAACAACAACAATGACGACAACGACGACAACAACGACAACAATAACAACAACGACAACAACAACAAAACAAAAAAAACAAAAACAACAACACGATGTTCCGTCGGCGGCGAAGCAGAGGTGAACCGCACCAGCGAAAGGCGAATCGGGGCAACCAAAAGGCGGGTTGGCCAGCATGCAAGAGCGGGGAGAAAGACAAACGAGGCGGCCGCAGAGGGGCGGGGGGCGGAGGGCACTTAGACGTGGAAGAGCTCCACCCCGAACGCGCTAGCGCGGTCAGCAGCGGCAGCGGGGACCGCGGCAGCAGCCGAGCCGCGGCGTCGGTGCATCCAGGGGCGCTGCCGATGCCCAGTAGGCGGAAGAGCAAGTTGATGGCAGTGAAGACGTCCAGGAATGGAACGACTAGGTAACGCAAGTGACGAGAAGTTGAGCCCAGGTTCCAGACTGCCGACAGCAAAATGCTGTACCCGCTGGGTTTTGGGCTGGGGATGCGCCGTAGCGCAGGGTCCCCCGGCACAGTCACCAGGGGGAGCTGCGCGCCGGGGGCGGCAGCGAACGGCGCCATGGCGGCGCGCGAAGGAAGGGAGGGAGAGGCGCGGGGGGGAGGGAGGAGCGCCCCGCCTGAGGGAAACCCCCAGCAGGCGGGGTGGCGGCATCCGGCAGCCCAGCACCGGCGGCGCTGCTGTCAGGCAGGGGGCACCGCCACCGTGTAGCATGGCGTGCGGTTCGCCCCAGCTGGGGGCAAAACTGCAGCCGAAAGCCGGTGAAGGCCACGCGCCGTCCGGGGAGGGCAGCGCATGGCAGGTCTGGGGGCACCTAATCGGCGCAGTTTCCTTTGGATATCGAGGAGGGCCACGCACCGTCCGGGGAGGGCAGCGCATGGCAGGGGAGGAAGGGAGGGCTACGCGCCGCCCGGGGAGGACAGCGCGCGACGGGAGAAGGGGCACCTACTCGGTGCAGCATCTTGTGAAGGCAGGCCGCGCACCGTCCGGGGAGGGCAGCGCACGGCCGTGGGGCGCCACGCGCCGCCCGGGGAAGGGCAGCACGCAGCAGGGCTGGGGGCGCCTCATCGGTGCAGCTTCATGCGGAAACGGGCCACGCATCGTCCAGGGAGGACGGCGCGCGGCAGCACGGGCCGCACCTCCGCGGTGCAACTTCATGAGGTACGAGGGCTGTGCATCACCTGGGCAGGCGGCGCGCAGCCGGGGGACGGGGCTAGCCCGTCGGCACGGCTCCACGGCCGCGTACTAGGGCGTGGGCCGTCGCCGTGCGTGGCCGCAGAGCCTGGCGCCTGGAGCGGTGCCAGGGCGGGCGTCTTAGAAGCCCGGCAGGTCCAGGAGGCGCGGCCTCAACTGGCCGTTGTTGGGCCAGGTGGGATCGGCCTGCCGCTTGCCTTTTCTGGGCGGCCCGCTGCCTTTCCCTTTGCCACACCTCGAATCGCGCCAGTACTCGTCAAGCTGGCGCTGGCGTTCCCAAACTGCCTTCCAATCCATCTCGACTCCCCTCGACCAGCAGGCCCGACGGATGTCGTGGTGGAAGTAGTAGAACTCATGGACGAACGTCCTGCTGAATTCATCGTGACCCGTGGGGTTGTACGTATTTTTCCCGTCGCCTTTGCCGTCCCGCTGGTCGCAGAGAGCGCTCCATCCTTCGACAAGGAAGGCCCCACAATCCCGCTTCAGCCGGTCGACCATCTCTGGCCAAGTCTCCCAGGCGCCGGTTCGATAGTTCCAGGTTTGTTCCCATGTGATCATCCGGCGGGGCCGCGCACATAGGCTGTCATTGGGATCATCTTCGTCGACGTAGCCGCGGTCGGAACGCGGAGCCTGGCCTCAGCGACAGCGCGGGCAAGGCCAGCGGTTGAAGAGTATGGGGCCGGTGTGGTGACCAGGGTGTTCGCGCGCGCTGGTCCTGGGGGACTTCCGTGCCCGTCCGTCGCTGGGTGCAACCGACGCGCTCGGCTTGTCTGGTGGGCTGGCACTGCGGCGGTCGCTGGTGTGAGGTCGGTCCGCGCCAGCGCCTGCTGCTCCCTTGCCCAGTGAGGGCTGGCCTTCCTGCGGGAGATGAGAGGAAGCATGCGCCGCCTCCGAAGGGTCAGCGCTGCCTGCCGTCGCCTGCGCGGGGTCGGTGGTGCGGGGCCTCGTGCCGTGGTCAGGCCGGTGATCACTATCTGGGGCATCCGCGCTGCCGTCGCGTTGGTCTAGCGAGAAGTCAACCTCTACCTCGGCGTGTCCCACGTTTGCGTTGGGGCCTTGGGTCGACGGGGCAGGTGTCAGGGCCTCCTGGGGAGAGGGGGGGCGTGGGCAGTGCCCCCTCGGGCGGAGTGGGCCCAGCGGGTTGTGTCCAGCCACGTGATGGATGCAACGTCCGCTGTAGTCTCACCGAGTCTCACCTGCCTCTGGGCTGGGGTTGTCCTGGCTACATCTGCCTGGGGTTGGGCTTGGGCCGCGTTGGCGTCGCGCGCTGACGCCCGACGGCACTCTGGCTGGGTTTGGAGCGCCAGCCTGGGTAGCTGGCGCCCTCGTTTTGTCCGCTGCTGCCTTGGAGTCGAGGCGCTCGGGCCCGCAGCGGCTCTGCCGGGGGGGACTCCAGCAGAGAGCTGGTAGCTGGACAGTTTCGGAGACGTCAGGTCACGCACCCTGTGTGTGGCCAGAAATTTCGTGAGGTGCTGCTGACAATACCGGCTGGGGTCTCTGCCAAACTGGGCGCCCAGCTGGGGGCAGTCGGAGCTTTGGAACGTGAGCCACTGCGGGTGTCCTTTCGCTCGCTCTTGCGCCCCGTCTGCCGGATGAGGAAGGCGACCAGATGCACCAGGGCGGCGCGCCGACCCTCCCAGGGGCAGCTCTCGATCCGCTGGGATCGTGGGGCCGCAGACGCTGCTCAGGAAGGCCTGGCAGTCCCCCTCTGCCCAGGCTCGGGGGTCCAGGGGCACGTCGGGCTCTCCAGCTGAGAGCCCTCGCTGTTGCTGCTGCTTCTCCGCCCAGTGGCGCCAGGCCGTCTCTATGTCGTCGTGCAGCTTGCGGGCGCGCTGCACCATTAGGTGCGCGATGGTGCAGTTTCTCTTTCCATCTCGCGATACAGGTTCAACGGGGTCGTCGGCAGGGGGGTCGCAACATTACGGTCTACGGGGGGGGGGGACAGGGCGGTGACGGCGCTGGGGGCAGGTCCGAAAGGATGGCCCCGGTGTCGGTCGGGTAGGGTAAGGGGGGGAACCACGACTTCAGTCAGGTGGGGCAGGGAGTGTGCTGGCCAGGTGGCACTTGGTTGTAGCAGTCCGCACTGAGCGAACGCAGCCCTCCCCAGACTGCGTAGGAATCCCAGCAGGACCTCTGGCTGCAGTAGGCGGAGCGTCTTTGAACCACCCGTGTGGAGAGCCGGCGAGTAGCCGTTCCAATGGGCCGAGTGCGCGTCCGCCGCCCAGGAGACCGGTGAGGCGAGCATGAATTGGCGGCAGGCGGTCCGCCAGGACCAGTCAGCCAAGCTTGTGGGCCCCTGGTCCCCCACCTGACCGAACACACACACACACACGCATACACTTTTGCGTCGGCGGCTAGGCAGAGTCACTGCGCTGGCACACACTCTCTCTCTCTCTCTCTCTCTCTCTCTCTCTCACACACACACGCAGGCGAGAACCGAGAGACGGAAATCGACAGAGACGAAGGGCGGCGGACTGGGAAACAGCCGCGTTACACCTGCAAAGAAACCGCAAACAACATGCTAGCTTGAGAAGACAAGTGGTGTGTGCGAAAACGATCCCGGGCACGCGCAAAAGTATTGGAAATGCGCGATACGCCAGCAATTGTCGTGAACGAAGGCGCCGGTAACGATGATGATGATGATGATGATGATGATGATGATGATGATGATGATGATGCTGATGATGATGATGATGATGATGATGATGATGATGCTGATGCTGATGATCATGTTGATGATGATGATGATGATGATGATGATGATGATGATGATGATGATGCTAATGGTGATGATGATGGTGATGATGATGGTGATGATGATGACGATGATAATAATGATGATGCTTATGATGCTGTTGATGACGATGATGCTGATGATGATGAGGAGGGTGGCAGAGATACTGAGATGGTGGCGGTGACAATGATGGTGCTGGTGATGAGTGTGAAGACGGCCACAATGATGATGATAAAGGTTTTGCTGGTGGCGGTGAGTACGGTGATGCCTAGTAGTGGTGATGGTGATGATGATAGTGATGATGGCGGTGGTGGTGGTCGCAGCGAGGACGACAATGACGAGAAGGGTGATGGCGAGACGGCGTTTTCCCAGAAGCTCCGAGATCCCACGTGCAGGTCAGCGTGAAAGCGGCGGCGCGGGACGTGCACCAGCTTACACGCGTGTCGCACTGTGAGAGCCTCTCGCGATCGTGCAGCGCAACACTGCCGCGAGTCGCCACCGCATCAGGCGCCCGCCCACCCACAGCGTGACGCGACGGGGCGGCACTGCACGGCACGGCGTGACGCGACGGCACGGCACGGCGTGACGCGACCCGAGGCACGGCACGGCACGACGTGACGCGGCGGGGCGGCACGGCACGGCACGACACAGAGACCGCATTCTGGCAACCAGGCACGGCGCAGCACAGCACGGCTCGGCACGCGCACGGCACCAGCATCGCCGCGGCCCGGCTCGGCAAGAGGGCACGGCGCCAAGATCGCACCCTGGACGCGAAGGACGGCACGGCGCGGCACGGTAGGGCGGCAGGGCACCGACACCGCACCCTGCAGACGAGGGGCACGGCACGGCACGACGGCGCGCCACGGCACGGCGCCGCAGGCGCCTCCTGCAGACCCGTCACGGCACGGCACGGCACGGCACATCGCGTATGCTGCAGACGAGGCACGGCGCGGCACGGCCCGGCAATCGCGCGGCAACTGCTCTGAATCCCGGAGGCTAGAACGGCCTCCCTTCGTGAGTGATGCAGGACCCATGACGCATTGGCTGTTCAACTGAGACACAAGCCGTCGAGGCCGGGAGGCGCGCGGCAAACGTGGCGGCCATCGGGCAGCATGGCACAGACCCATATGGCGAAGTGTCGGGGCCCGCCTCGCAAAACTGGAGGCACAAGGAGGAGGAAGCTCGTGAGTAGCTCAGCGCACGCTCCATTCAGTATTCTTCAACGTTGGGCAAACTTCTGCTGAAATGCTGGAGCGTACTATCTTCATCCTCCTCTTCATCCTCATCCTCATCCTCATCCTCATCCTCATCATCATCATTATCATCATCATCATCATCATCATCATCATCATCATCATCATCATCATCATCATCATCAGCGTCATCAGCATCATCAGCCTTCATCCTGCCCCATCCTCGCCCGCGTGCAAAAGCCCAAGGCTTCACAAGAACCGTTGGCACAGCACCGACCGCAGGAAAAATCTCGGGGAACATCTCAAGGAGGGAAAATCTCAAGGAGGGAAAAGGACGAAGCGAGGAGACGGCTTCTGGGGCGGCGGCGGACATGTTGCGACACTGAGCGCGGCGCTGGCACTGCGGCGGAACTTGCTACCGACAGTTGGACATGACTACAGAGTGGCAGCAGGAACCAGAGAAGGATACGAAAGTCCCACCAGCCCTTTGGGCTAAGGTGGTCTAACGATGTCTGTTGCTCCTCGACCAAAAACCTATTTCTTTACGGGAGGTGTACCCTCCCCCCCTTCCTCCATGATGTTTTCCCCCACATGCAATGTGGGGGTATTGTTTTCTTTGAATACACCCCGCGAGACACCTCCTCCTCCTCCTCCTCCTCCTCCTCCTCCTCCTCCTCCTTCTCTTCCAACTTCCCCTGCTCCTCCTTCTCGTCGTCCTCCTCTCCTTTTAAACCTCGCTCACGTACTCACATTCCCACGCATCATCATCGTCACCATCATCATCATCATCATCATCATCATCATCATCAGCATCATCATCATCAGCAGCATCATTATGATCCTTATCATCACCATCATCATCAGCAGCAGCAGCATCATCAGCAGCATCCTCAGCATCCTCAGCATCATCAGCAGCATCATCGTTATCAGCATCCTCATCATCAGCATCATCGTCATCATCATCAACAGCAGCAGCATCATCACCACCGTCGCCATCATCAGACTCATACGCATACCCATAGTCATACTCGTATTTATAGTCAAGCTCCCACTCATATTCATACACGATCATTCACTCATTCAATCGCTCACTCGCTCACTCACTCCCTCATCCACATTCACTCATCACCCACCCACTCAACATCACGTCAGGCCTCCTCAGGCCTGAATATGGATGTAATATCCAGCGGGAGACTCGTTTGTGAGTGAATTGTGAGAAAGTCTAAGGCGGGAGCCTCCTCCCTGTGGGATCCGCGCCTCATGTAAGTAATCCGATCGGGTCATGCTACAACCTGTAACTGTCGTTACTTTTGGGCTCCTCTGGCCTGAATATGGAGGAAGTATCCAGCGGGAGCCTCGTCTGTGAGTGAATTACACGGAAGTCTCAGGCGGGAGCCCTCTCCCTATGGGGCCGGCAGCTCATGTTAATAGTCAAAGCAGGTTATCCTAAAACCTGTAACTGTCTTCACTTGTGAGCCCCTCAGGCCAGAATACGGAGGAAGTATCCAGCGGGAGCCTCTCCTGTGAGTGAGTTGCGAGGAATTCTCGGGCGGGAGTCCACTCCCTATGGGGCCCGCATCTCATGTTAGTATCAATCCGAGCGGGTTATCTGAAAACCTGTAACTGTCGCCAATTTTGGGCCCCTCAGGCTTGAATACGGAGGACATCTCTGAACGAATCGCGAGGAAGTCTCGAGCGGGAGACCCTTCCCTCTGGGGTCCCACCTCCCTGTGCGAATCCGACTGGGTCATCGGAAAACCTGTTCCTGTCGTCACCGTTGGTCTCCTCGAGCAAGGAGCATCGGAAAACCTGTCCTGGCGTGAGTATGCAAGGAGCCTCGAGCGGGAGCCTCGTCTGTCAGTGGCTGGCGCGGGAGCCCCCTCCCTATGGGTCCCCACCTCCATGTTCGAATCCGAGTGGGTCGTCGAAAAACCGTTAACTGTCGTCACTGTTGGGCTCCTCAGGCCTGAATATGGAGGAAGTCCCGAGTGGGAGCCTCGTCCGTGAGTGAATCGCGAGGAAATCTCGAGCGGACGCTCGGGGCGCACAGGCTACACAGGTCCCACAGGTCCCGCAGGCCGAACAAGACCCACAGGCCCCACAGTTCCCACAAGTGGCACAGGTCCCACAGGGCCCTACGGTCCTAAAGGCACCACAGATCGCACATGTCCCACAGGTCTCAGTCTCACAAGTCTCACAGGTCCCACTGGTCCCACAGATCCCACAGGCCCTAGACCCCACAAGTCCTACAGGCCCCGCAGGTCCCACAAGTCCCACACGTCATACAGGGCTCATAAGTCCTACAGGACCGACAGGCCCAAAAAAAACCACAGGTCGCGCAGGTCCCATGGGCCGGAAAGGCCTCACAGATCCTACAGGCCCCAGAGGTCCCACAAGTTCCAGGGGCCCCACTGAAGGAAAAATCATGCCTTTGAACACCAGGGACAAGGAAGGAGAAGGAGGAGAGACAATCGGACGGCAGGGCAAGAGAAGGAGGAGGATGAGAAAGAGGAGGAGGCGGAGGAGGAGGAGGGAGAGGGGCAAGAGGAGGAGGAGGAGGAGGAGGAGGAGGAGCAGCGGGAGCAAGAGGGGCAGCAGCAACAGCAGTAGCAGGAGCAGCACGATGAGAAGCAGCGCCGGCGGCGGCGGAAAGCTGAGGACGGCGCGGTCTGCTCGAGAAGTGGCGTGGCGGCCACGTCGTCCTCTCCAGGGGGGGTCCGTGTGATCATGCTCCTCCTCCTCCCCCACCTCCTCCTCCTCCTCATCATCATCACCCTCCTCATCCTCCTCCTCCTCCTCCTCCGCCTCCTCCCCCTCCTCCTCCACCTCCTCCTCCTCCTCCTCCTCCTGATCATCGTCAATGTGGTCAGTAACATCATCATCATCATCATCATCATCATCATCATCATCAGCAGCAGCAGCAGCATCATCATCATCAACATCATCATCAGCATCATCAACAACAACCACATCATCATCAGCATCATCGTCATCATCGTCGTCATCGCCACCGTCATCATCCTCATTATCATCATAATCATCACCATCACCATCATCACCATCATCATATTAATCATCATCATTATCATCAGCATAATCATCATAATCATCATCATCATCATCATCATCATCATCATCATCATCATCATCATCATCATCATCATCATCGTCATCATCATCATCATTTTCATTATCATCATCATCATCATCATCATCATCATCATCATCATCATCATCATCATCATCATCATCATCATTGTCAGCATCATCATCAGCATCAGCATCATAATCAGCATCGTCGTTATCATCAGCAGCAGCAGCAGTATCAGCATCACATTCAGCATCATCATCAGCAGCGCCAGCATCAGCAGCGCCAGCATCATCAGTATCAGTCATCATCAGCAGCGCCAGCATCAGCATCATCATCACAAACATCATCAGCATCACATTCGTCATCATCGTCATCATCGTCATCATCGTCATCGTCATCAATGTCATTAGCATTCTCACCATCCGCATCAGCATAATCATCATCAGCAACACCATAATCATCAGCATCAGTGTCAGCATCATAATTGTCACCAGCAGCAGCATCAGCATCAGCATCAGCGTCAGCGTCGGGATCATCATCAACAACATCATCATCAGCATCAGCATGAGCATCATCGTCATCATCAGCATCATCCACATCACCATTACCATCACCACCATCATCATAATCATCATTACCACCAACATGATCAAAATCATCATGATCGCTACCATCGTCAGCATCAGCATCAGCATCGTCAGCATCATCACCAGCGTCCGCATCATCATCATCATCATCATCATCATCACCATCATCATCATCATCAGCATAATCATCATCATCATCATCATCATCATCATCATCATCATCATCATCATCATCATCATCATCATCATCATCATCATCATCCGCATCATCATCGTCGTCATCATAATTTATTTTTTTGCTGCCCCCTGGTGAATGACACCTCTGGTCAGCACGCGACAGATCGCAGAGGGCGCCACTCCCGAACGACGTTTTATTGAGAAAGCTGGATGGTGCTCTAGCATGGCTGCCGGCCGCCAGGCGGATCGAAAGATCACGTGGCAATGAAACAAGAGCCAGGGGAGGAGGAGGAGGAGCGAGCACAAGAGGCGGGCAATGGAAAAAGACCCAGGCGATGTGTGGGCACCCCCAGCGGTCCAAGCGACCAGCGTAATGCAAAAGCCGCACACACACAAAAACAGCGGGCAGGAGTCTACCACATTGTAGGTTAATGGGCCGTGCAGCTACGCAAATGATAGGAGTATGTTTATCATCATGTTCGTCATCATCATGCAGCCGTGAATTATCATCATCAGCAAATGATCGGAGTATGCAGCCGTGCATCATCATCATGTTCATCAGCATCATCATCAACATCATCATCATAAGCATCATCATCAGCATCAGCATCGGTATCAGCATCAGCAGCAGCAGCATCATCATAAGAATCCGCCGACCCCTTGGGGATCATCGGCGTGTGAGATGCTCCCCCCTCCCCAAACCCCTCCCCCGGGAGCCCGGTCCGGTCGATTTGGAGGGGGGGGCCCGACGAGCGACTCACGGGCTCTTCTGGGCCCAAGAGGGCCTAAAGATTGGCCAAGAAGGCCCCAAGAGGCCTCCAAGACGGCCCACGAGGGCCCCGAGACGCCAAACCAGCGCTCCAAGACGCCCAAGATGACCCCAAGACGGGCCAAGAGGCCTCGAAGACGGCCCAAGAGGTCCCAAACAAGCCTCCCAAGAGGGCCCCGAGAGGCTGAAATTGTTGATTTTCCATTGTGTTTTTCTGTGTCTTTGGTCTTTTCGCCTTTTCGGCTTCCCGACGCTCCAAGACGGCCCAAGAGGCCCCGAAGACAGCCCCAAGACGGCCCAAGAGGCCTACAAGACGGCCCCAAAACGGACCAAGATGGCCCCAAGACGGCCCAAGAGGTCCCCAAGACGGCCCAAGAGGGCCCCAAGACGGCACCAAGAGGGGCCCAAGAGGGCCACCAAAAATTCAAAACATCTAGCTTTCCGCCCCCAGGACCACCAGGGGGCCCCAAGAGTGCCCCAAGAGGCCGCCAGAGGCCCCCAAGAGGCCCCCAAGACGCCCCAAGGAACCCCCAAGAAGCCCCTCAGAGGCTCCGAAACGGCCCCCAAGTGGTTTCAAAACCGTATTCGACAGGCCTCCGAGAGGCGTGCCGCGAGATCCCAATACACATCGAAGAAGCCTCTAACCCATAACCCATGACCAAGAGCATTCCTTCCGTGTCCCTCTCCTTCTCCTCACCCTTCTTTTCCATCCCGGTGCATAAGTGGCTTCAAAACAGCCTTCCAGAGGCCCTGGAGAGGCGTGCCGCGAGACCCCCATACACATACAACAAGCCTCTACTCAGGGTCTCCCTTGTCCTCCTCCTTCTCTTGCTCCACTTCCTCCTCGTTCCTCTCCTCTTCTTCCTGCCCCGCTTCACCTTATCCTCTTCGATGCTTCTTCTCCCCATTTCCCGCCTCACCACCCTACCCGCCGACCGGAGCCAGATCCCCGCTAGCAACCCATACTGCGCCACTCAATGGAACAAAGCGCACGGAACACTAACACATGACACTTTGAGACCCCCCTCACCCCACCCCTACCCGGAAACGCACACGTACACCACAAAGCCTGCATCTGCAGCCGGACTGCCCAGGGCCCGCCCCACAAAAAAAACAACGCACCCAAACAAAGCACCCCAAGGGGTCGGCGGTGTGGCGTAAGCCAGAGAATCACCATCATCAGCAGCAGCAGCATCATCACCAACAGCATCATCATCATCATCATCATCATCATCATCATCATCATCATCATCATCATCATCTTCAACCTCATCATCAGCATCATCAGCAGCATTAGCAGCAGCATCAGAAGCAGCATCATCAGCATCAACATCATCATCACCTTCTTCATCGTCTGGTTGCCCCACCTACTACTACTACTACTACTACTACTACTACGACGACGACTACTACTACTGTCACTACTACTACTACTACTACTACTACTACTACTACCACCACTACTACTACTACTACTACTACTACTACTACTACTACTACTACTGCGACTACTACTACTCCTACTACTACTACTACTACTACTACTACTACTACTACTACTTCTACTACTAGTACTACTACTACTACTGCGACTACTACTACTCCTACTACTACTACTACTACTACTACTACTACTACTACTACTACCCCTGATCATCGTCATGCTCATCCTGCTCATTCTGCTCATCTTCCTCCTCAGTATAACGATCACCAACCACAACCACAGCCATCATCATCATAATCAGAATCATCAGCAGCACCATCAGAATCATCATCGTCGTCGCCAGCATCATCAGCATCATCATCAGCATCACCAGCAGCATCATAATCAGCATCAGCATCAGCATCAGCATCATCCTTCTCCTCCTACTCCTCCTCCTCCTCATCATCACCGTCGTCGTCGTAACCAGCATCATCATCCTCAGCATCATCATAATCAGCAGCATCATCATTACCAGCAGCAGCATCATCAGCATCATCATCATGCTCCCCCTTCTTATTATTCTCCTCATCTTCCTCCTCCTCGTCATCCTCTTCCTCCGCCTGCTCTTTCTTATGTTTCGCGTGCGTGCCATTCGCGCGGTGTTAGATCGCGCGCCTGCTCTTTCTTATTTTTCGCGCCGTTGTTTGTTGAGGTGAACATCACCTCAACATGTTGTTAGATCGCGCGAGTGTCAAGAGCCAAGTGAAAAGAGATCGCGATGCAAATCCGCATTCCTTACCAAGAGAGGTGAAGGCCGAAGCCACACATGAGGCTTCAACCTGATGCCAGAAGTAAGAAGGCACTGGCCACGAGGGGGGACGAGGAAAGAGGAGGAGGAGAAAGAGGGGGAGAAGCGAGGCGAGGGGGACTGACATTGGCGCAGTGTGTTCATCCCCACATGGTCCAAACGACCATTCTTTTGACTAGGCATCACACCACGACGGTCGAAATAACAGCGCACGGCACACATAAGCAAGTTGAAGCCCACACGGCCATGCGGCTGAAAGAGAAACTGCTCAGACTCAGATCGCATGCGAGACGGAAGCAAAATAGGATGGGGAAGACCAAAACGAGACGAAACCTCGCGGCAAGAAGGGGCAGTACAAGCATGCCAGCAGGGCGGTATATGCTGGAAGGGGCGCAAGCACTCACCAGTATGTGCTGCTGTTGTCGGATGAGGCACGGCAGTGTCCCGCAGCATCGGGGGACCGAGACCCAAGACGGTCACAAAGCCTAAGATGGCCTGATGACGGCCTAAGAGGCCCCGAAGACGGCCCAAGAGCGGCCCGTGGGGTCAGCCACCCGCGGCTGCGAGCTGCGAGGTGAACCCGCACACGCGCTGCCCGCGCACAAAATAATTAGCGGAGAGGCAGAGGACAGGTGAGGACGGCGGGGGGGGCAGGCGAGGCGCCCAATGCGGGCCGCGAGCCGAACTTGCCAGCTGGTCCGTCCCGTGGCGGCAGAAGGTCCGAAGCAGCCCTTTAGAGTACCTAAGATCACTGCATAGGGTAACGGAGGAAGTGACGAAAACTATACGAAAAAACCATACGATAGATCATACGGGAAACCATACGGCAAAGCACCCTGAGTTTCGACGTGGCCGAAATTCAGGCTACGGAACGAGGCTGCGCCACGCTGGTCCCAGGCAGGCTGTGCTGCCTGGCGGAAGGGGGCGAAGACGGGAGAAGCAGGCAGACGACGACGAACGCCCGGGCGGGAGGCCAGGGCCAGCGGGGCGGGCGGGCAGGCAGAAGAGGGGCCAGGCGGGGACAGCAGGCAGGAGGAAAGGAAAGGGAGGGAAGCAGCGAGCAGAAAGGGAGGGAGGAGGAGAAGGAGGGGGGAGGGAAAGCAACCGCAAGCAGACGGGCCAGGCCAGGGGACGGGAGAGAACAGCCACCCGCGACGAGGCTACGGTCCCTACGGCGGCGACCTGGGCGGGACGGCGCGCGTGAGGGGTCGGCGCGACGCTGGCGAAAGGGCGCGGGAGGCGTCCGTGCTGCCCAACAAGGGCGGGGGGGTGGACGGGGGGCGCTAGGCAGCGCTGGGGGCACCTCGCACGGCGTCCGCAGTGGAGGCAGCCGTGGCCGCGGCCAAGCGGGCCGATGCCACCCCCGCCCCTCCAGACTGCGTCTGGAGGCGCCGCAACACCGACCGCGCGTCCTCCCTGTGCAGGGAGACAGAAAGTCGCCAGACGTGCTGGCACGCAACCAGCGCGGCGCCTTCTCCCGCGGCAACAGCCACCCGCTTGGCCGGGACCCCGGAGGCCCTGCGCGCCGCCTCGCGGCCCCACCCGCCGCCGTGGGCTCCCACCACCATGGGGATGAATGTGAAGCCCTGCGCAGCGGACAGCCGCGGGGCGTCTTGGCGCCGCCTTTTCAACTCCTCGCACCGCTCCGTCGCCGCGCATGACGAAGCGGCCGACGCGGCAAGGAGATCGGCGCGCAACCCTGACGCGGCGGCAAAGTCCCAGGCGGCCGCCGCGCCGTTGCGCCACCGCGGCAGGTAGACGTCGGCAGGGCGGCGGCCGTTGTCGTCCACCTGAGACCTGCCCTGCTTGCCCCCGGGGGTGGCCTCTCCGGCGGGGCGCGGAGGTAGCAGCCCCGGGCGCTCCAACTCCGCCCCGGCGCGGCCCGCGGCAAAGGCGTCGAAGAAGGCCCAGTCGCGCAGGGCGCTGCTGCGTTTGGCCCGGTCGCCGCGGCAGGCGCAGACCAGGGCGCGGTCGCGGAAGACGCCCACTAGCTCGCCACAGGCTGGGCAGAAGCACTCCTCCTGCAAGAGCTGGACTCGCTACAGCCTCTGCAGGCCGACCTGCATGAGGCCGCGCGGGAATGCGGTGCTGGTGGCCTCACGGGGCGGCGCCCGGAGCCACGCAAGGCGCGCCCTGTCGGCCAGGGTAGCGACCGCCAGGAGCCCGTCGAGAGCGGCGCTGTCCACCGCGCGGTCGAACACCACCTGGTCGGCGTCCCGCAAGACTGCGTTGTGGGCCTGCACCGCCGCCGCCAGGCTACCCCCGTCGCGGTTGGCGCCGTTGGAGTAGCCAGGGTAGAGCTGCCGACAGAAGTCGGTGTCATTCGCTCTGGAGGCGATGTAGGCGGCGGCAGCTGCGTGCTTCGCGACAGAACGCAGGCCAAGTCCTCCCGCGTTGAGCTTGAGCTGAGTCTGCCGCCAGGAGGAGTCGGAAGGCGAGCAGCCGCTCAGTTGCTCAAGGCAGGCCCGGACAGCGTCGCCCATGGCCAGCAGGGAGGCGGCGCGGGCGGTGGGCGGCACCGCGCGCGCGGAGTAGCCCAGTTTGCAGAAGGAGGCGCACTGGCGCAGGAGGTGCAGCGCGACCTGCGCGCTGTCGAACTCCCCCAGAGCTTCCAGCAGCGCGGTTGCGCACGCGACCCGCTGCTTGGCGTGCTCCGCGCAGAAGTCCGCGCCCCCCACTGGCGCGCCGAGCAGCTCGAAGCTGCGATCGATGCGGAGGCAGAAGCCCGGCGGGAAGCCGTCGAGAGGCACGCCGGAGGCGTCTCCGCCAGCGGGGACCACCTCGCACTTGCCCGGGCCGGTGCTCAGCTGGAGGCCCACCGCAGCAGGTTGGCTACGAGCAAGTGGAGGAGGCGCGCGACGGCCGGCCGCGAAGCCGATCTGGAGGGGGCCAGTCGGTCGCGCGCGGCGTCGGCTACCTCGCGGCAGAGGCACTTGCCGACGAGGCGCCGGAGCACTTCCCCGACGGCGACCGGGCGAAGGCATCCGTCCTTCTTCGGCGGGGCCACCAGGGAGGCGCCCGCGACGTACTCAGACCCGGCTGGCGGGGCCTGCCCCCTGGCGCAAAGGTTAACGAGGTTTCGGAGCTGGTCAACGACCTCGCCCCTGTGGGTCGCGTTGGGCGGCGCGTTTTTTAAGTGCTGGGGTCGGAGGCCCGTTGGCCTGGCAGCCGAGCCCCGAGGGAAGGCCCGCACTTCCCTCCAGACCGCGTCCCCGCCCACCTGCAAAGCAGCAGGTGCGTGGACAGCTGGGAGGGGTCCACAGCTCGGCGGCTGCGCGGGTGCTTCCGGCGCATCTGTTCAACGACGTCGGGGGTGACCTCCACGGGCGGCTCGCTGGTCAAAGTCGGGCCGAGCAGATCTTGGAGCACTGGGCGTCCGCGGCGCGCTGCACGCACTTTTCTGCTCGTTGGGCGCGCGAACCTCGACGGCCTCGGCCCACAGGGCGGCCCGCTCCCCGTCCAGCCACGCTCCGGCACAGCGCCTTCGTCTGCGATTCGCCGGCCGCCCTGCTGCCCCGGCCGCCGCGGGCGTGGGGGCGCATGACGCACTTCGGGAGCATCGCAAGCTCAGTCCACGCAGCCTCGGTGTTGTTGTGCACGGTCTGGGCCACCCTCTGCACCAAGCACCTTGCCCAGAAGTCCCGGGCGCCCTTCGGGACATAGCGCTTGGTGGTGGAGCGCTTGGAGAAAGCTTCCCCGAGGGAGGGGAAACCCGCGGGCCCGACAGGCGGTTGGTCGCCGGCGGCGGGAGCGGCGGCTGCCCCTGCTGCAGCCGCGCGCGCGGCAGGGCGGCATCGCGGGCAGATGCCGCCGAAGCGTGTCGACAAGAACCGCTGGCAGACCGAACACTGCTCCAACCAGTGCTCTTGCAAGTACTCGGGCGGGACTGGCGGGAGCCCGGGGAATTGCCCGGCGGCATGCTCGTTCAACTGTGGACGCAAGCTTCGGTGGTCCTCCCAGCCGGCGGAGGACGCAGCGTCGCCGCGCGGGGGGCACCCAAGGACTGGACAGCGCACCCAGACGCGGGCACGAACCCTGCGCTGGTGAGCAGGATCGGGCGCCGGGGGAGGGCCTCCCTGACCAGCTGGCGGCGCAGTCTGCATGTAGAGCCTCGGGCAACGGGGCAGGAGGTGCCGCGGCGGGCGCCGCAGCAGCTGCTTGCGGGGCACCCATAAGTTCCTCGGCGGGGGGCCCAGCCGCAGCGGCCTGATCAGGCGCCGTTGGCGGAGCGGCCGCGGGCGGCTGGTCAAGGGCAGCGGCGGCCAGGGCCTGCCGAGCCGCCGCGCCTCGGCCAGCGGCAGCCAGAGCGACCGCGCGGCGGCGCTCCTGCAAGGGGACGCCCGCGTCGATGTGCATACCCCGCTCGGGGTCGATGCCCACTTCTCTCAGCCTCAAGTCCAGGGAATCCACGTCAGGGGCGTGCCCCCAGTGAGGTTCCGTCCCGGGTCATCTTACAGTCAACTAGTATCATCAGGGCGCTCGATAAGGATGCAAGGGCCGTGGAAGGCCATGTCGACACTCTGCGAGCGGGTCGCGGCCAGCGAGAGCGGCCAAGGATGGGCCGAAGGGGGAGGATGCACGGGTGACCTTGGGAATGTTGCTCATCCTTACTATGCGGGTTGACTATACACAATTACGACTCCAGGGACGTCGGTGCACGCTGAAGTGTCCACAGCTGTAGCCCTGTTTGCCAACGCAGGCCTGGAGCCTCGGCCACGCTTGCAGGACAGGGGCGTAGGGCAGCCGCGGAGATGCAGCTGCTCTGAGCACCCCGCGCCGCACGACACAACACGAGCACGCACTGCGGGGGGGGGAGAGGAGGCGAGGGCAGGGCAGGAGAAGAGAGGAGCAACGGCGCGCAAATGCCGAGCGTCATGGGGCAGAACTGTGCTGACCGAAGCGCCCCGTGGCGAACTGGGCGGTCGCCGCCAGGCGGGCCATGGCGGCGCGGCTGCCCCCAAAAAAAACCCGCAGAGAAGCGTGAAGTGGCGCGCTGATCACTCCGCCAACGGATGGTGCGTTGCATCTTTTCCGAACTGCGCGTGCCACCGAGAACGCGCAAAGCCCCAGACACGGGCAGAGCGGGGAAAGACGGCTGCTCCACCACTCCGGGCAAGGCCCAGCACAGGGGCAGTGCAAGAAGGACCAATATCGAATCTAAGTCTGACCATGAGCGTGCCAGAACGAAGCCGAACTCGGGTACAGTCCGCAGGCCCCCTTGTGGGGCCACCAGGCTGTAGGCCGAAGGTTCGCAGTTTCCTGTACCAGTTGCAACTTCCAGTTTCCACTGTTAAAGTTCTGCTTCTTGCTGATTACTGCTCCTTGTTACAATTCTGCTTCTTGCTGCTTACTGTTCCTTGTTGATGGACCGCGC
Organism: Prorocentrum cordatum; assembly: GCA_963575745.1. Lineage (NCBI taxonomy): Eukaryota > Dinophyceae > Prorocentrales > Prorocentraceae > Prorocentrum > Prorocentrum cordatum. Next base: position 406,823 of record CAUYUJ010014214.1, read on the forward strand.
GAGGGGGGGAGGCCCAAAACGGGCATGTTTACCACGCCCTGAGCGTGTTGTCTGAATTGCTGGGGTTTGTAAAAATTGACACCCCTCACTCAGATCGGCGGGGTCAGGGTCCAAAGACACAAGGGATTTGCCACATGTCTAAAATCCGGTGGCACCCCTCACGCAGATCGGCGGGGTCAGGGTCCAAAAACACACGGGATTTGCCACATTTCTGAAATTCGGTGGCACCCCTCACGCAGATCGGCGGGGTCAGGGTCCAAAAACACAAAGGAGTTACCACATTTCTGACATTCGGTGGCACCCCTCACGCAGATCGGCGGGGTCAGGGTCCAAAAACACAATGGATTTGCCACATGTCTGAAATTCCGTGGCACCCCTCACGCAGATCGGAGGGGTCAGGGTCCAAAAACACAAGGGATTCGCCACAGTTCTGAAATTCGGTGGCACCACTCACCAATCGGCAGGGTCAGGGTCCAAAAACACACGGGATTTGCCACATTTCTAAAATTCGGTGGCACCCCTCACGCAGATCGGCGGGGTCAGGGTCCAAAAATACTTGGGCTGTGCTACATTTCTGAAATTCGGCAGCACCCCTCACGCAATCCGTAGGGTCAGGGTCCAAAAACACAGGGGATGTGCCACATTTCTGAAATCCGGTGGCATCCGTGACGCAGATCCGTAGTCAGGGTCGAAAAACAAACAGGTCCCGACACTGCTTCACGGCGGCGCCCAGACCTCATGATTTAGCTTTTGCATCTCCCATTATCCGAGACAGGGGGCCCGCGGCATGGGGCGAAGCCCTTACGGATAATATACTGATCACCACCATCCCATGGGAGGCCCTGCCCAGGGGGCAGTGCCACGCTGATCGTTACCATCGGCTAAAAGTCGCGGATAAGCCAGTACACCCAAAATTGTACAGGGCGGGCTTCGGGGAAGCGGCCCCGCCCAGGGACAATAAGAGTGATCACCACAACTCCAGAACAAGGCCCAGCACACGGGCAGTAGCATAAACATCACCATCACGCCACAGCTGGGTCCGCAAACTGAGCATCACGGATCCAGAACAAAGCCCTGCATAGGAGCAGTAAAACTGATCATCTCCATTCCAAAACGAGGCCCTGCTCAGGAGCGATCAAAAAAGACACCAATCCAGAACAAGGCCCTACTCAGAGGCAATTGAAACAATCACGACCAGTCCAAAACGAGTAAAGAGACCCTGCTCAGAGGGCAGTAGCATAGAAAGGTAAGCATCACGCCACAGCTAGATCCGCAAACTGAGCACCACCAATCCTCCTCCGCCTCCTCTTTCTCCTGCTCATGCTGCTTCTGCTCCTCGTCGTCCTACTGCTCATCCTGCTCCTTCTGCTCCTCCTCATCCAGATCATCTTGTTCGGAATCGTCGTCCTCCTCCTACTCCTCATCATTATGGCATTCATCCTGGACACGCTCCACCTGTTGCTCGACCTCGTCCTCATCAGCGTCACTATCATATTGTTCATCGTCATCTCGTTTCCTGCCCCTGCTGTCGGTTATCACTGTCATGGTCCTGCTTATGTTCCCGCTAATCATCACGGTCAACATCGTCATCATCAGGCTCATCATCATCCTGATCATCATCATCATCAGCATCATTCATCATCGTCGTCACCACCACCAGAACCTCATCCTCCTCCTCCTCCTCCTCCTCCTTGTCGTCGTCGCCACCGTCGTCGTAATCGTCATCGCCACCGCCATCGTCGTCGCCGTCGTCATCGTCGTCGTCGATGTCAGAATCATCATCATGATGATCATCATCAGCAGCAGCATCATCAGCAGCAGCAATCGCATCAGAATCCTCGTCCTCATCAGCATCAGCATCCTCATCATGGTCAACAGCATCATCATCAGACAGAGCAGCATCAGAAGGAGCAGCAACACTGTCGTCATCCTCATCATCGTAATCAGCATCATCATCATCACCATCAGCGGCATCATCATCCTCGTCGCCCACGTCAACCGCAGCATCATCATCAGCAGCAGCATTAGCATCACAACCATAAGCATCACCCTTACCATTTAGCATCGTCATCATCCTGTCAATCAGCATCAGCATCAGCATCATCAGCATCATTATCGTCGCCAGCGTCGCCATCATCACAATCATCAACACCCACACCATCACCATCAGCATCATCATCATCATCATCATCATCATCATCATCATCATCATCAGCATCAGCATCAGCATCATCATCGTCAGCAGCGTCAGCATCGTCATCGTCAGCATCGTCATCATTTGCATGGTCATCTTCGTTTTCAGCTTCATCATCATGAGTGTCGTCATCATCGGCAGCATCGTCGTCATCCTCGTCACCTCCATATGTAACACCATCATCATCATCATCATCATCATCATCAACATCATCATCATCATTATCATTAACCCCCCCTTCCTCCTCCCCCGTTTCAACCGCCTTCTCCTCCTGCTCATCCTGCTCCTGCTGCTCCTCACCTGATCATCTTCCTCGGAATCCTGCCTCTCCTCCCACTCCCCATTATCCGCGTAATCCTCCTGAACATGCTTTACCTGTTCTTCGACCTCGTCCTCATCCGCGTCATCATCCTGCTCCTGCTGTTGGTTACCAGTATCATGTTCCAGTGTGTGGTCCTCCTCCTCCTCCTCCTCCTCCTCCTCCTCGTCCTCCCCCTTTTCTTGCGCCTGTTCCCCCTGATCATGTGTATCCTGCTCATGCTCGTGCTCCTCCTGACCATCCTGATCATCAAGTTCCTCCTCCTCACCAGCATCACTAACCACCACCACCACCACCAGCAGCAGCAGCAGCGGCAGCAGCATCCCACCCAGCCTACAGATCACCATTCATCCCTATGTACATGCCTACCGCCGTTAAGCGGGGAGGGTGGGAGGACAGCATCGGGAATGCGGAGGAGGATGCGCCACATGTCGAAGATGTGGTAACCCAGTGTGACAGACCCTTGGGAAAAAAAACAAAATAAGAAAAGATCGTAACCAAAAGGCCGAGGGGTCATTGCGGAGACAGGGAGGAGCAGCAGGAGCGGGACCATGGTAAATCAAGCACACCACCAATGATGCAACAAGCCCTTGCCGAACAGGTCCCCCCACCAAGAAGTGAATGCTACAGCGCTACATCGCATTGCCACTACACGGCGAACGTGCGCTAGAAAGGTGAGGGCCCGATGGGCCTGCGTGGTGGGAGCTCTATGTGGCCTGAACTGCGGGCCATCGGTCGCAGTCACGTCCGGGCTCGTCGGTATCTATAGAACTCCCTTCCTGTACGTAGCTGGCAGAAGCTATAGACAAACGTGCGGCGCGGGAACGACAGAAAACAGTCTGGAAAAGAGATCGCCCTCCAACGCTGATGCGAATGCCGAGGTCCAAAATGTCAACATGCATGAGAAACTTCAGGCGAAATTGTGTGAGAGCGAGAGGCCCTTTCAAAATGGACCACTCTCGGCCTGCGCAGCGGCTAACATGCCCAGTGAAGAGCCCACGTGTAGAAACAAATCTGCCATTCATCCGCGCTCGCTGCACAGGCGTTCAACCGGAATGTGCGGCGGCGCTAGGGAGAGCAGCATAGATTGAAAACGGTACGTGGTCCCATCCGAGTCACCGGCACGGCCTCAAGCAAGAGGGGCGCGAAGATGAGACGGACAGGCGGCCTGCACCTCCTCCTCCTCTTTCGGCGACTCCGTGGTGGTGCTCTCCTGCACGGGCCAGGGGTTGCTACAAAAGTGCCCCTGGCCCAATGTGCCCCCAACCTTCCGCTCCACTTTGGAGCCCCTGGGGCCTCCTGGGCCTCGCGAGGGATGCTCTGGAAGCCGTGAGGGCCTCCTTGGACATCCTGGGGGCACCTTGGGCAAGGGGCACTTCTAGCAACACCCGAACGGGGGGGGGCGGGGACGAGGACGGGAGAGACCTTGTACGTTGGGCGGCCTTGGGCGTGTTGGCTGTAGCGTCCGTGTGACAGAAAAGGAGGGGCACAGAGACAGGCCTGACCTGGCAGAAAAAAACGCCATTCTCGAGCTAAACATTGTTGTTCGTTTTCTGTTTGTTGTCAGTTTGCTTCGTTATGTCTTCGTTATGCCTTTGATGCGAAACGCAATCAAAACGAAAACGGCCCACGACATCGCCATAACATCGTCTAGCTCGAATCCTGATATAAAAGAGAAGATGGACACACGAGTGGCAATGAGAAAAAAAGAACAGAACATGCAGACCCAGACCCTCGACGTCGTGATTTTTCACGACGTCGACCCCCAGGGGTCTGAACCCCTTCCCCGGGACCCGCTTCTCATCCTGAGTCGTTGTTTTTTCCACGGTATGGAGGACCGGTGAGGACCCCCGGAGGCCGAAAACTGCGAAACTACTACGCATTCACAACGCACTGGGGATACGGGGAGTCTGCTGCATGGCCAGGGAAGGCAAGGACTCCCCCCATACTCCCACCACCGCTACCACGGGAGAGACCTATTCGTGCGTTTCCTGCGCAGCCCGCCTTTCGACCGCGCCCACAATCAGGCTCCGTTTCCCCCTCCCCGTCCGCTGTCTCATCGTCCGATTCCTTCCCTTTGCCCCAAGATAGCCCTCTTCACTGTCTCACCCCTTATCATCGTAATCGCCGCCTGGGTCCCCATCCTCATATCCCGCCCATCATCATTAGTCAGCATCATCATCATCATCATCATTATCATCATCGTCATCATCATCATTGTCATCATCATCACCATCATCACCAGCATGGTCATCATCATCACGGTCATCACCATCATCACCGTCATCACCACAACCATCATCATCACCATCACCGGCGCTCGCTTCCTAAACCACCCCATGTGTGAAGCTTGAGAAGAAAAGCTGGCCAATGAGCGGCCAGGGGCGTCAGTGCGCAGCGGCGCTGGTTCTGCCGCGCGGCCTCGCAGAGCCCCAAAGACAGGAAGTTCTCAACATGTTCAGAAGTTGTTCGCACGGGTGGGGGGAGAGGGCGGGCGAGAAAGCTGCAGATCACTTCAATATACTATCATAGCCGCTGTGCTAAAATGATATCGGACGTTTTTTTCAAAGCACCACATGCGTGAAGTTCGCAAGGGAAACAAAGGGCGCCAGGGCGCAGCGGCGCTGGTTCCGCCGCGCGGCCTCACAAAACCCCATAGACACAGCTCTCGACCTGTTCCAATCTTGCCGTCTCTGCCACGTGTCTTCACCGCGTCTTTCCCCCCGGGTGCGGTGGCGACACAATCACCCAAAACCCCATACAGTTGGAGCGAGGTGGGCAAGCGGTTGGACACGCTGTCGGCTGTCAGACGACACGAGGGCGAAGGATAGGGCGGCCGCGCTCACCTGAAGATTGTGACGCACGGATTTGGCATTCTCCCACCGCCTGCGGTATTGTAGCAGCCCCAGGTCCTGGAAACGATCGGAAGTGATGGATGGCCTCGCCTCCTCGCAGCGACCCGGGGGCGTGGGGCAAGTTGACGAGGCCGACGAAGCCCGAAGTAGCTGAAACTCTGGGGCGGCCCGCGCAGCTGTCTCGGGCGCAACACCGCCGTCGGCGAGAGGGGCCCAAATACGTGGCCTCTTATGTTCAGCCGCGCAGGATCGTCGATCAGGATGCTCTGGAACTTTGGCTCTCGGTCCGATGTCTCGGCGGAAAGCAGCGCAAGCACGCCTGAATTGACGTCGCCTCCCAGGCCCCCCGGCAAGACGAGGCGCCGCCCGAGGGCATTCGCGACTTCGCCGGGTCGCAGCAGAAAATGGAAGGCGAGGAGCAGACACGCCGATGCCCAGCCTTTTCCTTGCGCCCGGGCAGCGACGGCCAGGGCCAGGAGCACCTAGACAGGCATGGGCGCAAGCATCTCGACTGGCTCGAAGTTGCGCCAGCGAGCCACTGCGGCCCGGGCTGGGCGCAGTCGACCGCAGGTTTGGGGCCAGCGGTACTGGGCGCCAACAAGGGTCTCAGATCCCCAAGAACATGGCGCCTTCGCGTCGTAAACGTACTGCTTGTAGGCAACGAGGGTGGCGTTTAGCAGCTCGATGTCGCACATAACGTCGTCGGGCCAGGGCAGCCCTTGACTCTGGAGCCACAGGCTCCACTTGTCGAGAATGATGATATACCGACGGGCAGCGGCCGGCTCGACTGTCTCTCGGAGGCCCCGCCCAGCCAGCTAGGCCGCGCGCCGTGAGGCTGCACTCAGGCGCGCGGGCGGGCCTCCCCCTGGAAATCCGAGCCAGCCCCAGAAGCTCCCCAGGAGTATCAGATGCGCGGTGAGCGGAAGCACGTGTCGAGCTGCTCGGACACCGCATCGCACCACTCGCTGGAGCACCCTGCCGCAACCTCCGTCAAACGCCGCCAGACGCCGTCCTCGCACTTGATGCCGCCCTCCAGGACGAGGCGCTGGCGGCGGCGGTCGCACCGCCTTGCCAGCAAGGACAGGAACGCCCACCGCCCCACCCAGGTGGTCGTCTCGCGCCAACGCCTGCCCCACACCCGCCAGTCCATGACGCACTCGTAGAGCAGCCCCGCGCTGAGGGCCTCGTGGATCTCCGGAAGCGCCCACCGAAGGGAGCCCACGCCCACAAGGCGCCCACGCGGTCGAGAGCCTCCACGAGATCCTGCCTGGCCCCCACGCACTCGTTGCCCAGGATCTCCTCGGGGCGTCGCCGCGACCCCCACGGCCGCCGGCGAGTCCGACAGGACCACGAGCACAAGTTCATAAATCGTGAGAAGGTCACGCAAGGGGGCCCCAGGACGACCAAGCGGCCCGACCCCCATGATGAGCTCGACCCCCTGGGCGAGCTCATCGGGATCAGTGAGGCCCCAGAGGGGCCCGCGCGGAACGCCGCGGCCGATGACGATCCAGCCGCGGCGCTCCAGGGCTGCGCCGATGGAGGCCGTCGGCCCGCTGAAGGCGTCGCAGAAGAAGAAGATAGTCGGCGGCCGCAAACCGAGCTGCGCACGCCCACGGCAAAACTCTGGGGCTTCTCGCCGGCAGCAATCGATTCAACCATCATCAGCATCATCAGCACCATCAGCATCATCATCATCAGCAGTATCAGCATCAGCATCATCATCATCCTCATCATCATCCTCATCATCACCATCATCATCATCATCATCACCATCATCATCATCATCATCATCAACATCATCATCATCATCATCATCATCATCATCATCATCAGCATCATCATCATCACCATCACCATCACCATCGCCATCACCATCAGCAGCAGCAGCATCGTCGTCGTCACCCCACCTGTCGTCAACACCAGCGCCCTCGCCCTCGCCCTCGCCCTCTCCGCAACGCCTCTCGCCCCCCTCAAACTTGGGGGGGGCGGGGGGAGCCGCCGCGGGCCTCCTCCCCCTCCTTCACGGTGGTAAGGGGCCCCAGGCTGACCTCTCGGCGGCGGGGGGCGCACCCGGCCGGCCGCCCCCCGGGGAGGGGGGCAGGAGCAGAAAGAGGAGCAGCAGGAGGAGGAGGAAGAGGAGGAGGAGGAGGAGGAGGAGGAGGAGGAGAAGGTGGGCGATGGAGGAGCAGAGCGGCTAGTAGGAAGAGAAGGAGAAGGTCGGATGAGAAGGAGGAGGGGGGAAGGGGGGAGGAGGAGGAGGAGGGAGGAGGAGGAGGAGGAGAGGAGGAGGAGGGAGGAGAGGAAGGAGGGGAGGAGGAGGAGGAGGGAAGGAGGAGGGAGGAGGGGGAGGGAGGAGGAGGAGAAGAGGAGGGGGGGGAGGGGGAAGGAGGAGGACGTGAAAGAAGAGTAGGAGGGGGAGGGGGAGGGATGAATAGAAGGAGGGCAAGGAGGAAGAAGAAAGGAGGAGAGAGACGAGGGAGATGGGGACCAGGAGGAGGAGGAGCTTTGAGCTTCGGCCATCTTCTCGCGAGTCGCGGAGGAAGCGGCGGCGAGAGCAGCGGCACAGTGTGGGAGTACCCGCCTCCTTGTGCCCTGTGGAGTCGAAACTGTACAATCGGCTCGGGGTGGAAATGCGGATGAGGGCAGGGCAGAGGAGGAGGAGGAGAAGGAGGGGGAACAGGAGGAGGAGGAGGAGGAGGAGGATTTTTTGGGGTCGACCCATGATCAGCCACATGACTCCGCTGGCGTGGCGAGTGCCAGCGAGTTTTAGCACCAAAAACGGCGCAGGCCGCGCCACGGTCGGGGCCATGCCCCCGTGGCGCGACCTAAGCGCGACCAGGGAGCGCAGGGAGACCGTGCTCCGCGCTCCCTGGTCGGGGTAGGGGGCGCGAGCCGTGCTCAGCGCCAACCCTACCCACCACCCACTCCATGGGTGGCCGCGTTTTACGGCCCCGGGACCACGACACGACGCGACACGACAGGGGGACGAAACGAACGACGCGACACGAACGACACGAGACGGACGAGCGACACGACGGAGACGAGCCGCCAGCCCCGCCCCAGGGCGGCGAGTGCTGGGGGGGACCCAGCACCGCCCTGGGGAAGCACACGGGGCCTGGCGACCCCCCCGGGGGAAGGAAACCGCACTTTGGCGGCGTCCCCCGGGGTGCGGGGGATTTTCGCCCCTCGGGCCCGGCGCTCCCCGCCTGCGCCAGGAGGACCCTGGGGTCCCGACCCCTCCCCTACGGGAGGGGCCCCCTCGGGGCAGGAGGAGGAGGAGGAGGTGGGGGGTGGAGGAGGAGGAGGAGGAAGAGGAGGAGGAGGAGGAGGAGGAAGGAGAAGGAGCTCTGTTGCTCGGAGCGGGGCGCGCCCGGCTCTGCGGCGCCCGTCGGCCACGGCAAGGGGGGGGAAGGCTGACATCCCTGCTGCTGCTGCCTGCTCCTGGCTGCTGCTCCTGGCTGCTGCTGCTGCTGACATCCCTGCTGCTGCTGCTGGCGGCAGTGCGAAAATGTGCAGCGTCGGAGAGTGCGCGACATCCGTCCATGCACCCACGCGAAAACAAGAGACGAGACGAGACGAGACGAGACGAGACGAGACGAGACGAGACGAGACGAGACGAGACGAGACGAGAAGAGAGAAGAGAGAAGAGAGAAGAGAGAAGAGAGAAGAGAGAAGAGAGAAGAGAGAAGAGAGAATAGAGAAGAGAGAAGAGAAGAGAAGAGAAGAGAAGAGAAGAGAAGAGAAGAGAAGAGAAGAGAAAGAAGAGAAGAGAAGAGAAGAGAAAAGAAGAGAAGAGAAGAGAAAGAGAAAGAGAAGAGAAGAGAGAGAAGAAGAGAAGAGAAGAGAAGAGAAGAGAAGAGAAGAGAAGAGAAGAGAAGAGAAGAGAAGAGAAGAGAAGAGAAGAGAAGAGAAGAGAAGAGAAGAGAAGAGAAGAGAAGAGAAGAGAAGCGAAGAGAAGAGAAGAGAAAAGAGAAAAGAGAAAAGAGGAAAGATAAAAGAGAAAAGAGAAAAGAGAAAAGAGAAAAGAGAAAAGAGAAGAGAGAAGATAAGAGAAGATAAGAGAAGAGAAGAGAAGAGAAGAGAAGAGAAGAGAAGAGAAGATCAGAGAAGAGAAGAGAAGAGAAGAGAAGAGAAGAGAAGAGAAGAGAAGAGAAGAGAAGAGAGAAGAGAAGAGAAATGAGAAGAGAGAAGAGAGAAGAGAGGAGAAGAGAAGAGAAGAGAAGAGAAGAGAAGAGAAGAGAAGAGAAGAGAAGAGAAGAGAAAAGAGAAAATATAAGAGAAACGAGAAGAGAAAAGAGAAGAGAAAAGAGAAGAGAAAAGAGAAGAGAAAAGAGAAGAGAAAAGAGAAGAGAAAAGATAAGAGAAAAGAGAAGAGAAAAGAGAAGAGAAGAGAATGTATCAGAAAAGAGAATAGAAGAGAAGATATAAAAGAAAAGGATAGAAGGGATAAGAAAAGAGAAGAGACTGGAAGAGAAGAGAAGGGAATATGATACAATACATGAGAATGTCATTTGAGAGAAGATAAGAAAAGAGACGAGGATAGACGAGAAGATATAAGGACAGGCGAAGAAAAAAAAGACGATATGATAAGAGAAGAGGAGAGAAAACAGAAGATACGAGAGGAGACGATAAGAGCATATATAATAGGAGAAAAGCGAAGGGACGATAAGAGAAGATAAGAACAAAGAAGAGAAGAGAAGAGGAGAGATAAAATCACTGAAGATACGATAATAGAAGACAAGAGATAAGGGAAGAGAAGAGGAGATAAGAGAAAAGAAGAGAAGAGACGAGACGAGACGAGAAGAGAAGAGAAGAGAAGAGAAGAGACGAAACGAAACGAGAAGCGAAGAGAAGAAAAGAACAGAAAAGAGAAGATAAGAAAATACAAGAGACGAGACTAGACGAGAAGAGAAGAGAGTATAAGAAAGGAAAAGATACTAGAAGAAACGAGAAGAAGAGAGAAGAGAAGATATGAGAAGGGAAGAGACGAGAAGGGAAGAGAAGAGAAGATCAGAGAACGGAACGAAAGGGAAGAGGAGGGAAGGGAAGGGAAGAGAAGAGAAAAGAAGAGGAGAGAAGAGAAGAGGATAGGAGAGAAGTGAAAAAGAAGGAACGAAAAGAAAAGCGAAGAGATGAGAAGAGAAGGGAAGAGAAAAGACGAGACGAGACGAGATGAGAGGAAAAAAAAGGAAAGTAAAGCGCATAAATGAAATGAGGATGGGGAGGAGGAGGAGGAGGTGAGGAGGAGGAGGTGAAGGAGGGTGAGGAGGAGGAGGAGGAGGAGGGTGAGGAGGAGAAGGGGAGAAGACCAGTGTAAACCAAAGACCCATCAACAATGTTGCAGTAAACACACCCTCCAAGTTCCCTCTTCATAGGCTCCCAGAAGGATGGATTTCCACTGCGAGAAGAGCCCCCTTGGAAGACAACCATCTGAAAAATTTCAAAAGTGCCAAAGCGCCATTCCTGGGACTTCAACGCAGGGAATCAACGGCACTGTTGCGACCTTGCAATCCTAAATCGTGCCAGAGCGCCATTTCTGGAACGTGAGCACCGCAAAGCAACGTGACTATCGCAACCTGCGAATCCTAAACCTTGCCACAGGAAATTACTGGGAAGTAAATCATAAGACTTCTTGAAACTATTGAAAACGTTTGCAACAAATGTGCGCGGCGCAAATCCGGGAGTCACATGTTGAAAAAGAACCGCCCTCAATCCGTGAAGCTCTGGCAATATCTTTACGTAAACGAATGTGCGCGGCGCTAGGGCGAGAGCCACATTTGAAAGGAACCGACCTCCATCCGTGAAACTCTTGCCGTTTGTTTTCAAGATTGTGCGCGGCGCTAAGGCAAGAGCCACAGGTTGAAAACGGCCCGCCCTCCATCCGGGAAACTGTTGCCAAGATCGAGCTTCAGGATCAGAATTGGTGAGGGATTCTCAGGCCAAACGCCCGGCCCGCCCTACCGACCCGTCTCGGGGTGCGACTGGGATGGAGGAGGAGGAGGAGGAGGAGGAGGGGAGGAGGAGGAGGAGGAGGAGGAGGAGGAGGAGGAGGAGGAGGAGGGGGGGAGAAGGAGGAGCAGGAGGAGGATGGGGGAGGAGGAGGGCTTCGGGCTTTCGTGAACCACCACCGCCACTCTTTCTGTTTGTTTTTCTTTCCCCATTGCCTCTTGCCTCACACAGCTGGGGCTAGCACCTTCAACGCACGGCACGTCGCGAGGGCAGAGCGGCTCTCAGAACTCACGTGGTGCAGGCTGCGGAGTCATCCTCGATGCCTACCTCTCGAGGAGGAGAAATAAAGAAGATGTTTAAGAAAGAAGAGAAGAAGGATGATCCGAGGAAGAAGAGGGAGAGTAGGAGCACAGCGTGGACCTGGAGGAGAAGATCATACAAGAGAAGAGAAGAGAAGAGAAGAGAAGAGAAGAGAAGAGAAGGAAACATAAGAGAGCACAAGATAAATGAAGAGAAAATAAGCTAACCAAAGAGAACGGAAGAAAAGCGAAGGGAAGGTAAGAAACAAAACGTGAATGCAAGAGAAGGGAAGAGACGAGAGGAGAAGATAAGAGCAGAGAAGAGAAGACAAGACAAGAGAAGAGGAAGTAGCAGAGGAATAGGAAGAGGAAGAGAAGGAGGAGGAGGAGAAGGAAGGAAGAGAGAAGGAGAAAAGAGGAGATTGAGAAGAAGGAGGGAGGAGGAGGGATAAGAAGAGGTGCGGGGAGGGAGGAGGAAGGGGCAACCCTCCCACGGGTTCCCGCGCCTCCGCTGTGCCCTCTCCCCTCCACCCGCCCTCCCTCCCCCCCCCTCCCTCCCCCCCTCCCTCCTCCTCCCCTCCTCCTTCCTCCTCCTCCTTCCTCTTTCCTCCTCCACTTCCTCCTCATCCTCCTCCTCCTCCTCCTCCTCTCCTTCCTCCTCCTCCTCCTCGTCATCCTCCTCGTGCTCCTCCTCCTCCTCCTCTTCCTCCTCCTCCTCCACCTCCTCTTCTCCCCCTCCCCCTCCTCCTCTCTCCTCCTCCTCCCCTCCTCCTCCTCCGCCTCCTCCTCCTCCTCCTCCTCCTCCTCCTCCTCCTCCTCCTCCTCCTCCTCCTCCTCCTCCTCCTCCTCCTCCTCCTCATCATCATCATCATCATCATCATCATCATCATCATCATCATCATCATCATCATCATCATCATCATCATCATCATGATCTGCTCAGTTTTTCCTAGCGGCGAATCATCTGTGTTGGCAAGCTCGCGGTTGGCGTGGCCACGAGAGCACTGCAGCACAATCACAGAAGCTCGACTCACGAAAACCGCAATGAGTGAGCTCGAGAACTGGCTGCACACTCGCCCCCGTAGCATTCCCGGAGCAGAATGTTCACATGCCCAGCGCCTGTGCTCGAAGCGGGGCAGTAAGCGTATAGCTAATGGCCTCCGCCAGGCGCTGCGCAAATTTTGCAGATCTAGGTCTGAACAGCGTAGCAGGCCAGAGTTCTGGTGGGGGCAAAATGCTCCAGAACCCGAGCAATAGTCGGACAAGCGGTTGTGGTCGGCACAAGAGATGCCGGATGATAGTAAATATGTCGGAGCTCTATAACGACTTCCATAGGCGCACCAGTGCACTGTGCTGACATGCTCATGAGGGACCTCACGAAGAATCACTGATGCGCGATGTGTGAGTGCCGTGCAAATGAAAGGAGCACTATGGGCGGCGGCCGCTCGCATCAAAGCTATCAGGGTCGCTGGATCGTGATCGCCACCGCACAGAGCGAGAGACAACGCCAGAATCTGGCCTGTACGGATATCGCTCAGAAGATAACGAAGCTTGCAAATTGAATCTGCGCCACCAACCCAAGCGCGGCGACAGGAGAAGCACGTGCGCTGCAGACACGCTTGAAATAACTTCCCATTGTCTCCGAAATGCAACGCCCAGCTGGCCGGCCTCCAGAGCCTCAGCGTCCGCGCCAGGGGACGGCTCGGCCATGCAACAGGACAGCCGTGAGCTCGGCATGGCACCTTTGGAAGCGGGCCTGCTGTTCCGCAGTCAGCCGGTGCCATTGTTTCCCGAGCCGCCCGTGTTTCTCGTACCTCACGACCTTCTTCTGGTTTTTCCAGCCCCCCCTTTTCTGCACCTCGAACTGCGGCCTGGTCTCCAGGGCCCGGTCGTGCGAGGCGCCCGAATATCTGGCCTGGTAGGGGACCAGAGTCAGGCCCAGCCTGCCACATACCTTCTTGAAAGCCTTGGCGTAGGTAGGGTAGTCGAAAGTCCAAGACGGCACCCCCGCTCCACGCTTCGCCAAAGCATCCAGCAAAGGTGCTAGCGGCTTCCAGTAAGAATGATCCAGGGCCACGCTCTCGTCGAACTCGCCTACTTTGTTCGGCACCTCGTACTCCCGCGAAGCCAGGAGCAGGCAATCGCGCGGACAGCTCGAGCACGGCGCCACCACGTCTTCCGACCTGAGCCGGGCCAGGGGCCCGGGTCGACTGTACGAGCTCACCATACACAATGTGAACAGCCCCATCCCGTGGAGATCCAGGGACACGAACCCATTGATGATCCCGCACCATACCTCGAACGGCTCGGGGAGACGGCTCCTTGCCGGGGCATCGGCGCACCACCCCTTGATTCTCCTCCAAGATCGGGGGAGGCCGCGGCCCGCCTTCCCCAGTTCGGGGCGGCAATGCAGCACGGCCGCGACCACCTTCATGCCCTTGGACGGGTGGTGCCCCTGGCGCCAGAGGTCCTCCAGGTACTTCACGAGCTCCCGGTCGAGGACCTCGACGCCCACCTCGGCGACCTTCGAAACGCGCATCGACCTGGCGAGGGCGTCTAGCTCCTGCACGTACGTGGCGGCCGTCCTGGCCTTCACGGCCTTGCGTTCCAACGCAGTGAGGTGCCCCAACTGCGAGCTGCCCTCCATGACTTCGGTCAGCCACCTGAGCAGCCGGCGCCGAGATCGGCGCTGCAGCGTTCGCTGTCGAGCGCCTGGCTCGCCCGCGAGCTCGGACGACGTCCCACTGCTGCTGTCGGCGCCCTCGGGGTCGCCTTGGCCGCCCCGCGCCGGGCGCGGCAGGAGATCCGCCAGCTGCTTGCCCTCCCCCGCGCTCGTGTCCAGCTGGCCAGGGGCGCCCGTGGCCGGCTCCAGGAACTGCTCCAGCACCGCGCCCCTGGTGCCCGCCATGTGCCGCGCGCCAGCGCGCGCGCCAGGCGGCGCCGCCGCGCCCGCTACTGGCGCCCCCGCGCTTCGCGGCAGCACCCGCTGGCGCTTCGCAACTGCCCCATGAACGAGGGGCCGCCGCTCCAGCGGGGCGGTCGGGGCCAGCGCGCGCGCCCGCCTGCCCCCCTGGGGCGGCGGCCCCGAGCGAGGTGAGGTCTTTGGAGGCATGCCCAGAGTTTTGAGCCAGACAGTCTACTGGGACGGCGCAATGACCAGGCCATGAGCGCGGCCTCGCACCCCCATTCTGCCAATCAGCGTGCCCTACATGCAGGGGCAAAACTAAGTGGGGGCGGGGGTCAGCATCGCCATCGTCACTTCCTCCGTCCTCCTCAAAAACACTCGGCTGCAGAATTCCTGATCGCTCAGAGGAGATGCAAACCTCCCCCGGCGACGATTTGACAGAAGGCCCGCGGGCCCGCGGCTCACCGGGGTCGAAGAGCCTCGACGGGTAGTCCGCGGGGTTCAGCTCCGAGGGGATCCAGCGCACGGTCACGCGGATGTTCCGAACGAGGCACACAGCGGCGAACCGCCGAACGACTGTCAGCAACTTGAGGTTCCTCGTGCAGAACCGTCCCATCACAAGAACGAGAGCGAGATTATCGGCGAACATAACCTGCCTCAGATTTCGGCCCGGGCTGGTCAGCCCAACCCTCTCAAGTCCAGACAACAGGGCGCGCTCAAGCACGAGAATGTTCTCCTCCCGGCGCCAGGGCCAAGCGGCCGCAACGTGCCACTCCTCCCCGTCAAGAATCCCTCTGGCCACCTCTCGAAACTCAGCGTCGGGCTCAAGGGGCCTCCGAGGGAGTCCCCCGAGCTCCACCCCCCGCCGAAAAGCCTCGCCATCGGCGAGGGGGCCGCCCAGGGCGGCGGAGCGAGCGCGGACATGCGCGGGGTCTCGGTAGCGATCGCGCTCAGGCTGCCGACCGATCTCCTCGATGGCCTCGACGCCGACCCTGCGCAAACAGATGCCGCCACCGTACTCGCTGGCGTCTGTTGCCACGGCCACTTCGTTCCACGGGCGTTCCCAGGACGCAACGAGGAACGGCATCAACCCCGCGAAAGCCCTGAGCTCCGCGCGCACCTCCTCCCACATCTCGCATGGGTCCCAATAGTGCTTATGTATGAAACCGTACACCGCGTGGAACACCGAGAGGAGCTCACGGCGCAGGAGACCGCAGAACGTAGCGTGCCCGACCAGGATCTCAAGCGCCTGCCCAGACATCCGCTTCCGCTGGGACGCAGCCAGGAGAGCTTCTCGCACCTTCCAGAAGCGACGTGCGGACAGGCGGGTGTGGCGCCTGGAACCGTCGAGGACGACTCCCAGCGCCTCCACGCTGCCGCACGAAACCTCCATCTGGTGCATCGCCAGGCCCCTGCTCTCGAAGGCCTCAACAAGGTCGCCAAGGGTCTTGGAGACAAGTCCCCCGTCCTGCCCAAGCACCCCGATGTTGTCGACGTAGACGCACTCCCGCAGCGCGGACCCCTGCCGGTCCACGCGGAGCACCATGGGCCGCCCTCGGTCAGTAAGTAACGCGGCGCGGTCCGCCACGTTGCAAACGACCTCGACGTCGGCCTCCTGACAGAAGCACAAGGACCAGGAAAACCCCATCGGGAGTGCGAGGGGGAGAGGCCAGAGGGCGCCCTCTGGCTCCACGGGCTTCCCGTCAACGAAGTGCACGCCCACCTCGGTCGCGGTGACGGGCGGGAACCCGAAGCACCGCCTCAGCCAGGCGGGCGTCCCCATCCTGTGGAAAGCGTCCTTGGCATCCGCTGTGCCACAGTAAATGGGTAGCCGCCCCCCCAGCTCGTCGCCCGCGATCTCTAGCTTGGCCAACCCCTCGGCAGTGAGGAGGTCGACGTGCGGCGGCTGATCGAAGCGCGCGTTCGCACGCCGGGCGTCCACGTTGAGGCGCGGACGGCCCGACTTCTTCTTCACAAAGAAAATGCCGACCGTCTCGTGGACCCAGGAGCCGTAGGTCAGCAGCCCGCGCCTCTCAAGGCCCTCGAGGAACTCCACGTACCGGCGTCGACTGCCGACGAGGCGGGGGTCCACATACAGCTTGTCACCGTCGGGCAGGGCGCCGAGCGCCCCTCGCCCGCTCTCGAGCCTCATCCGCTCTCCTTCCCCCTCCAAGCAAGATCTGCCTCTGGCCCCCGCGAGGTCCTCGATCGCCGTCAACTGCTTGACGGGGCCGGGGAGGGAGACCTGGCTAGCTCGGCACGGGGTGAGCGTGGCCCCAGCCGAGTCGGTCCTGTAGCCCGACACACGGCCACGCAGCAACTCCTGAAGAGCCGCTTGCGGACGGATGTACTCAGAACCAATCACAGTGGGCTGCTGGAGTCGCACCAGCCCTTCCACATAGCGCGCAGTCGCATGCTCTAGGGCACACGTAACTGCCTCATCTCCTCCCTCACCATCACCGCCATCATGATGGACCCCCCCCCCCCACCACACGATGATGACAAGCGCCACGATGATGATGACCAATATCGGCGACTCGATTGTGATGGTTATCCTGGCCGCTGCAATGGCGAGGATGATCTCCGCTCGATTGACTCTTGCACATCCAATTAACAGCAATCAGCGCCTCGCGGCACAGCTCGGCCTCTCGCCGACGCACGCGGCCTCGACCAGCGCGACGCCCCCCCGAAGCGGGCGAATGCTGCTCGCATGCAGGGAAGAGGCCCCAAGGGTCAAATGTTGGGAGCCTCCTCCGTCCACAGGACGGCGGCGCCGCCCCTGCTCCAATAAACGCGGGTCGCGGGTATGGAGCCCTCCCCGGCGACCCTCTGGCTCGGTCATCCCTCGTCTGCGGCTCGGCCCGCCGCCTGGGCATTCTTGTCCCCCTTCGCCTTGGCCTTGGTATTCGCCTTGCCCGTGGCCTCGGGGAGCTGCGGGTCGCCCTTCCCGCCGCCGCCCCAGGGGCGGCGGCTGCTGGCGATGTCCCTCTGGTCCTTCAGCTTCTTCATGCTGTATGGGCGCAGCCGGGGGTCCATCGCCTCCGTGGCGCCGATCTCACCCTCGAGGATGTTGGCCAACTCCCAATTGAGGGTCCCGCCCGTGCCTGATGCGTAGGCCTCAATGATGGTGTTGAGGCGCCTGCACAACCTTTCACCACCGGCCAGGGACGGCAAGTTGACCTGATCATACTGCCCAAAGAGGGAAACTCACTCGACCAAAGCTGACAGCGCGTGCCACACGCGGTCGGTCTTCTGGATGTCGTAATCCCGGGTGAAAACCTGGAACCAGCGCTTGGGGGTCCCAGACTCCCGCTTCATGTACTTCAGCAGACGCATCGCCCCCTGAGGTGGCCCCTCGAGTTCTGGGCAGTCGAGCGGCTCCTCGGTGATCTCACCGCAGAATGCGTGCCACGACTTGTGCCTCTTGCCCTGCTCGTCGTAATCAATCCACAGGGTCCTAGCGTCCTCGGCCGCCGGCGGGGGCGTAGCCGTGCCCCCTGCCGCCAGGGGCCCATTCGGCTCGGGGCCAGGCGCCAGCGCCGGCACGTGGTAGTGATCCCGGATCTCCTTGCAAACAGCGGCCACGTCAGCGGCCCTCACCAGCTGCGCGCGGGCCCAGATGCCCCCGCGCTGGACGAACGCGTCGGCCCCGCTCACGAAGTCCCCGTCGTGGATCTCGACCTCGGTGCCGAGCCTCAGCTTGCCGCCGGCCTCCTCGACGATCATCCAGAGCTGCCCTTTTGGGGCCGTGTGGTCTTCGGTCACCGGGGGCGGCGACCTTTCACGGCCCCCTGCGCCCCTCGCCTCGAGTGCGTTTGGGCGCCGAGCCTCCGGGGGCTCCTCGGGCACCACCTCGATGACGCCCAAGTGGTTCACGTACTCGCCCACGATCACCGGCTCCACGCCCGCCAATCTGCATTGCTCAACGTACTGGCGATTCCCGCGGCCCAGAGCCCTGAGCAGATCACCGTCATCTGGGTAGGCGTCCTTTTTGAAACGGTAGAGTCGCCGCCGAAGCACCCCTGGAGCCGCCCCACTTAAACCGAGGAGGACCACCTCGTCGGGCCCCTCATCAATGGTCAACCCGTAGTCCTCGGCGTACTCGTCCAAGTCTGGCGTACGGGCATGCCAACAGGCACCTGGGTGGCAACCCTCGAAGAAGACGGAGAACATCAGCACCCGCTCGTGATAAACGCGGCCCCCATACTTTACCGCAATGGCCTGGCCAGGCCTGAGCTCACTCAAGAACTCCTCCGCCTCGCATTCGGTCCCGTCCCGCCTGCGGAAGACCGCCCCCTCGAACGGGACGAGCGCCATGGCGACGGGCGAGCCACGCTACGACCGCGTGCCCGACGACCCCGCCAACCAATTGTGCGAGGCTGGCGATGCCGCTGTTGTCCTGCGGCCCGCGCGCGGCGAGCTCCTCGACCTTGTCCTTGACGGCCTCCACGGCCTCAGTGGGGCACGTAAGCGGTGCCGGAGCGGGACACGTCGATCCCGAAAGATTGAGCTGGTACTCCAACTCCCGAGCCAGCGCCTCCACTGCCAGCGTGCAACCGCCCTCACCGTTGTACCGGAGGCTCTCCCGCCAAGCAGCTATCGCGGCAGTGCCCAACACTACAAGAGCGTTCAGATACCGCTGAGGCATGGGCCAGAAGCGCAACTCTTGAGCACGAGTTGACTACGGAATGATTGGCATCAGCCCGCCCAGGCCCCGGGCCCCCGATCGGCGCCGACAGGGGCGGACAGGGCACCCGGAGACCCCCCAAAACAGTCCAAAATGGGACACCGACCCCCCCCCCCTCGATGTACCAAGGGGGCCCCGGTACACCGAGGGGGGGGGGGGTCGATGTCCCATTTTGGCTGGTTTCTGGGGTCGCGGGCCCCACCCCAACCCTGGCGGCCCCGGGGTTCCGGCGGTCCCGGGGATGAGCGGGAAGCGGGAAGCACAGAGGGTGACGGATGGTTGAAACCGATGCGACATCCCCCAAAACTCCCCCATATCATTCCAGTGCAACGCACGACCATTCCTTCCTTCTTCCCTTCCTTGCTTCCTTGCTTCCTTGCTTCCTTGCTTCCTT
>CAUYUJ010014215.1:0-17500 GCA_963575745.1 Prorocentrum cordatum
ACCCCCCACCAGCAGTGCCAGGATGAGGAGCTCGTAGGAGGAAGGGGGGATGGGGGGAAGTGGACGACGAGGGCGGAGGGTAGGGGGGGACGAGGAGGAGTGGAGGGAGGAAGGGGGAGGGGGGCGGGGCAAGTTAGGTGCGCTCGCGTCATATCTGACGTCCTATCCCTACCTCCCATCCCATACCATGGCGTATATCTCCTCTCTATTCGCACAATTGGATGTCGCAGCCTGGCATAGCGTGACATGGCATACCATGGTGTTAAATATCAACGCGTAGCATGACATAGCATGACGTGGCGACGCCCCAAAGATGGGGGGGGCTTCTGCGGTCCCAAACATCAGCGAATCGACATCCAATGTGTAATGCTTCCGATTGTTTTTCTTCGGGGAGGCATTTTTTAGATTTTGAGACCGGTTTGGAAGGACCGAACACCATGCCGGGTCATAGCACTGGGAATGATGACGTGACACCGGCGCTGCAGTGGGAACACGATTCGGGACGAGCGGGAGCGCGGGAATGAGGCCAGCGCTGCAGCGGGAGCGCGATTCGGAACGAGCAGTAGCCCGAAAATGAGGCCTAATTTAGCGAAATCAGCATATCATGAGGACGCATAACCTGACATAGCATGGTGTGGCGACGAACCAATGGGGGGGGGTCTTCTGCGGCCCGGACGAATCGACACCGAATGTGTACTCACTTCCGCGGTTTTTGCTCGGGGGGACAAATGTTTTAGATTTTGGGCATATTTGGAAGGACCGAACACCATGCCGTGGCATGGCGCTGGAAATAGTAACGCCAGCGTTGCAGCGGGAACGCGATTCGGAACGAGCGGAAACGCGGAAATGAAGCCAGAGTTGCAGCGGGAGCACGATTCGGAACGAACTGTAGCCCGTAAATGAGGCCAGCGCTTCAGCGAGAGCATCATTTTTCCCAACTCCTGGGAATCCTGTGTGTAAAAAGTCAGTACGCGGAAGTGGGTGAATATGTCCAGGACGCCACCAGGGGAGAGAGGAGAGTAGCATTCATATTGTGCAACTGTGGATGAGGTGGAGTTTGGGGGGAGGCCAGGGGAGGGCAAGGATGGGAGGGGTAGAGGAGGGCAAGGAGGAGGGGGGAGGGAGGGGGGAGGGAGGGCAAGGGGGATGGGGGAGGGGGGTGGGAGGCGGTGGCGGGGGCGAGGAGGGGGGAGGAGCGCGGCTGTGCTGCGGTGGGCGGCCGTGCGGCTACAGCGGCAATCGCGCCGCGGCAGGCCGATGGACGACCCCTCCCCCGTTGCCCGCCTCGATCCTGCTCATGCCGGGGGCCTCCGGGCTGGGGAACGACGCGGCGCAGCTGTGCAGGGCAGTGCCTGCACCTGGCGGCGGGGGGGCTCCGGTCCTCGTGCCGTGCCGCGGCGCAGCGCTACAGGACAGACGCTGGAAGAGTGACCATTTTTTGGCTCGAGGGGCTCTGGTCTTCGGGCGGTTCCTCAGAGACGTAGGTCGGGGGTCCTATTCGTTGCCGAGGCTGGCCGTGGCCAGAGAGCACCTTCGTTCCTTCGTTGCTTGTGCAGCGTTTTTTACGGTAGCACGGTGACTGTCACGTTCCTGGTTTACGTATGGCATAGCCAGTCCCTGAGACCGTTGGCAGAGCTGCCCGCCCCGCTGGATGGCTGGCCAGCTCTGCAGCCATGCAGCCATCGGTTTGTGCAGCATCGGGTCCACGATGTGTCGCTGCGGCAGCCGTCCGACCTGCGAGAGGCCGACTTGGAGGTGGACAAAGAGGAGGACGACGAGGATGAGAAACGGATGAGAAGGGAGGATGAGGGAGGAGAACGAGGCAGGGGGACACATGACGGAAGAATGAGGAGGTGGAGGAGGAGGAGGAGGAGGACGAAGAGGAGCAGGTGGAGGTGGTGTTGTAGGAGAATCGGCAGGAAGAGGTTGAGGAGGATGACCACACGGCGGAGGAGGACGATGAGGGGACGGCTCAGACGGGTGCCCGCGCCAAGACCGCACAGAGCCGTGAGGGAGGAGGCGTTTGGCGCAGGAAGTCCTTGCTGCTGATGGCGGGGCAGGAGTTCTCGGTGAAGAGGCGGGGTCGCGGCCGCCCCCCCCCCCCCGCCGCGGTCCACGCGCGCCCGCGCGCCCGAGGCCTCGAATTGCACCCGCAGTCGTCCTCCTCCTCGTCCTCGTGCGGCGTGAGCGCGTTTCGGTGCCATTCACAGGCACAGTGCCACGCGGGGCTCTGCGGGAACGGCGGTTCGGATGCAGCTCCAGAGAGGTTTCGTTCAGCATCGGCGCTGGTACGCCCGTGGTCGAAATCTCGACGAATCCGGCTGACTCCCGCTTAATCGGGCTAGATCTCGCTTGCTCTGGCTTAGTCCCGCTTGATCCGGCTCAGCCTCTGGTTCAATGTGGCCTGCTCCGGCTTAATGGCCTCTGAAGTTGGACGCGGCTGAGACCAGGATAAGTCGTCCCGGAGCGTTCCAAAACGCTCCAGTAGCGTTCCAGAAAGTTCTGAGAATGGCCCGGGCGCCCGATACATCCTTCAGAACCGCTTGATCTCGGAGATCCGATTTATCCCTGTCTGATTTTGTCCCTGCCCGATCGGACGCCCTTGATAGACTTCTTTTATCTCCTGGCGATGACGGGCGTGACCGGGAGTGGGTGGGAGGGGGGCAGAAGACAGGTCACGTTATCATTCGAGCCGGCGCCGTCTGAGCATGCTGAGGTCGGGAGGCTCGAGACGAGGGTCAATGCAAACGGGGGTCAGTCAGAGCGCCGGATCTT
The DNA here is from genome assembly GCA_963575745.1 of Prorocentrum cordatum. NCBI lineage: Eukaryota > Dinophyceae > Prorocentrales > Prorocentraceae > Prorocentrum > Prorocentrum cordatum. The sequence goes on from CAUYUJ010014215.1 coordinate 2,776, forward strand.
GCAGGATCCTGAAGGGCCACGGGCCGCATTGACCCGGGTTTGGGTGCAGGATCGTGCAGGATCTTGCAGGATCCTTCGCAGTGACCCGGGCTTGCGTGCAGAATTTTGCAGGATCTTGCAGGGTGTTGCAAGGCCTGACTGACCCGGGTCTGGATTGACCCGGGTCAGAAGATCCCCGATGAGGCATAGCGAGTTCCCAGACGGCTCGTTCGGCGAGTCCTGTTACCCTCTTGGGCCGTTACCTGTTGGCGAGGAGGCCTCTTGGGCCGTCCGAGAGGCCTGTTACCCTCTTGGGGGGGGGGCCCGAAGAAGTCTTGCGGGCAGGCCCCGGGCGTGCCGGGAGCTCTTGGAGATTGGAGCATTTGGGGTCCGGGTTCCGGGCCCTTTGGCTCGCGGGCAGCGATGGGGGGGGGATGGGCATAGTCGGGGGAGAAACAGATATGGATACGTGTTGTCCCCCTTCGTTTTCGACCTTTCCTGGTCCTCCTGGGGAATCCTCGTTGTCACCGCTGGATTCGCCTCGAAATTCTGGTCAGAACGCACCCCAAGAGAGGTCCGGGGACAACACGTATCCGTATCTTTCCGCCCCCCAACATAGGGGGGTATGCATCCACCCTCAATCGCCTATTGATCGGCGATAGGCGCCCAATAGCCCCAACACTATCGGGGGCCCATCGCCGATCTATCTGCGATGTATCGCTGATTCCGGTGCGATGTTCCCCCCATAACTGCCAGTCACCCCCATCGTTGCCCTTCAGTATCAGATCCTCAGGATTCAGTTCTGCGGCCCAGGAGGGGGTTGAGCAAGTGACCTGAGGACCTCCGACTTGTGTCTCGCAGGCTCGGAAGATTGGTGGATTTTGGGCTGCGGAAAACGGATGGGCCAGGGAGAAGGACCGAGGGAGGAGGGATATGGAGGTGAGTCAGGAAGCAGGGAGCGTGGAGGAGGTCAGGAGGGAGGAGGAGGGAGTGATGAGTGAGGAAAGAAGGGGTGAAATTGGGGAGGAATGGGTGGGGAGGGTGTGCAGGGTCATGGGGCAGCGGGGAGGGTTGGACGGGGAGCGAACGATGGAGTGCGGGTGCGGCAGGATGGGAGCGGGCAGGGGAGGGGAGCCCCCCTCCTCATCTCGAGGGCATGACCAAGGCGCGTGGACTGGTGGCGGGCCCCGTTCCCATACAGCATCGGCACGCTCCGTCGTCAGATCGGGCGGCGTCGGCGCCATATTTCGGGGGGGGTCCTCTCCCCGATCCGTGCACCTGGCGCCCACAGGCCAGATGCACGGATCCGTAGTCAATTTTAGCGTGTGCCCGATCATTGCATCATCTTGTTACTCTGATTTCCAAGCCAGTCGTCGGATCAGGCCTTCATTCAGTGGCCCTTGAAAGCCGCAGGACCGTTTTGTGTATGGCTCTTGCCTTTTCCACACTGTTTCTTGATCATGAAAGCGGCGATGACCGATCACCGAAACGATAAACGAGCGGTCATCGAAACGGTCTGGGCAGTCGGGGATCCGACAGACGTTCTACGGCTCACAGTGTTTTTTCGGTAACTGGAACGTGTACATTACCAGTGGCGGGCTGTTTTTCAGTCTTAGGATTTTCTGATGGTCGTGGACGACGTCTAGGTGGTGGTGTGTGTGTTTTGTGTATATACGTAGATCTCTGTATATCTACATGTGTATATACGTGTGTATACACACATGTATATATATATATATATATATATATATATATATATATACTCGTCCACCTGGGAAACAACTAACAATAGGTACACCAGGGTCCGAGATACAACAGGATCCGCTTTCTTCTGCAAGTGTCATTGCAGGGCTGAAAACATGGTCGGTGTATAGAGTTTGTGTAACTGGTCTCGGGTCAGGAAATACATGCGATCTGGACCAGGCCCCACGGCGCCGGAAACGTGAGACAAAGCGTCGCTTGAACATGTGAAACAACCATAACACACAAGCGCGTATATAAGCACATACCTAAGGGCTGAGCTCACATGCGATAGCTGCCGCGCAAAAGAGGGAGCAGCAGAAGGACGAATTCGAAGGCTGAGGGAGGGAATTCAGGTTGATGGGCAGAACAACGAGGCGAAGGAGGAGGAGGAGGAGGAGGAAGAGACACACGCGGCAAGCTTGCGGTTCACGTCAGGTCAACGTCTAAAAGGAGGAGGAGGAGAAACATACGAATCGAGTACGATGACGGATAATGTCATGAAGGGCACAATTGTGGAGGGCGGAAAGGGAAGAAGGGATGACGAGGATGAGGGAAGAGGATGCCCGGGATGGGGAAGGAGGGATGACGAGGAGGAGGGTAATTGGGGGAGGGGGGGAGGGGAAGGGGAGAGGAGGAGGAGGAGGAGGAGGGAAGGGGAAGGGGGGGGCGGAGGGGTAATTACTTAGGGGAATGGGGGTCACGAGGAGGATGGGAGACGAGCCAAAGATCAGAGTGAGCGTGATGGTGGCGGCTACGAGGGAGGGCCACGGAGAGGCGTGCGAGGAGGACGACAAGGAGGTGGCAACCGGGGGGGGGAATGAAGAAGGGGCATGTGAGGAGGAGGTGAGGAGGAGGAGGAGGAGGAGGAGGAGGAGGAGGAGGAGGAGGAGGAGGAGGAGGAGAGGAGGAGGAGAGGAGGGGGAGGAAGGGGGGAGGATCAGGCGGGGGAGAGTTCGAGGAGGAGGAGGAGGGGGAGGGGAAAGCATGAGGAGGAGGAAGAGGAGGAGGATGAGTAGGAGGAAGGGGAGGGCGGCGACGACGCCAGGGATCACGAGCGCGCGGGACGGCGTGCTGCCCTCACTGGGCGGCGCGCCGTTCGGAACGTCCGAACACGCCCCGAGCGGAACGCGCACACGCACACTCACACACGCACACGAACACACGCACACGCGTACACGAGCACACACGCACACACGCACACACGCACACTCGCACACGCACACACACACCAACACGACACACGACACACACACACACACACGAAGTGTTGCTCGAGCTCTTGAGCGTGAGGGACTAGGCGCGGAGGGGTCAGGTCCAGAGTCGTTACATGATCGCTGGAGTGGGGGGGCTGAGCAGTGCTCACAGTGCTCACATTGGGCAGTCATAGGGAGGATGGAAGGGGGAATGGGATGAGGAACAGGGCAGGAGGGGATGTATGGGGAGGGTGTCTTGGGAGACGGAGAGGGGTTGGGGGAAGGGGTGAGCCTGAAGGGGAAGGGAGAAGGGACATGAGAGAAAGGGGGAAGAGGTGGATACGGAGGGAAGGGGGAGAGGGGAAGGTGATGGAGGATGAGATGGGGGAGGAGGGGACATGGGGAGGAGGAGAGTGAGGGAGTCAGGGGAGTGGAGGTGGCAGATGCGAGTGAGAGGGCGGGGAGAGAGGATAGAGAGAGAAGGAGAGGCGCAAGGAGGTGCCAACGATTTATTTGTACATACTTCGACCCCCAAGGACGCCCTTCTGCTCATCGCTGCCTCGCTCCTCGCCCACGTTGTTTCTCGTTCGCCGAGTCTCTGTGTCGTTCGCTTCCTCCCCGTCCATCTCGGTACAGGTCGCGCACCCCTGGCGACACTTCCGAGCACCCATCTTCAGATTGTGAGAGCTCTGTGCGCACGTCGCGCTGGTGACATAACCGCGGGATCAGCGGGGGCCGACTGTTGCAATTCCACGTAGTTGATCTGCCTATGTTTCTGTCTCTCTCTCTCTCTCTCTGTCTCCCTTTCAGGTTCTCTCCTCGACGTGTTCGTCGCCGTCGGAGGAGGACACGGAGGAGGAGGAGGAGGCCGAACACGGGGGCGCGGCGAGTCGTCACGAGTCGATCTGCGGGCGGGGGATGGCGCCGAGGCGGAAGGGAGCAGGGAGGCGGGAGAGGACCGGCGGGGAGCACGGGAGAGGCGGAGCAGGACGGGAGAGGGCGAGGACCGCGCGAGGGGCAGCAGGATGCAGCAGGGGGCAGCGGGGGCAGCAGTCGCCCGGCACGCCCCCCGGCCGCGCCGACCTGGGGCCCTCACGGGCCCCCCCTGCTGGCCGCGTGGCTGCCTGGCAGCAGGGTTACGCTGCGAAAGGTGTGAGCTTACAGTGGATCGTCCTGGTGACGATGGGGAGCCAGGAGCTCCCGCCCTCTCCGCGCAGCGCGCCTGTGGCGCGCGGGGGCCTCCCTCCCCTTCCCCGCCTTTCCTCCCTCCTGCTCCCTCCTCCCTCCCTCCCTTCTCCTTTCTCCTCCTCCCTCCTCCTCCTCCTCCTCCCTCCTGTTCTTCCTCCTCCCTCGTCCTGCCTCCTCCTCCTCTTCCTTCTCCTCCTCCTCCTCCTCCTCCTCCCTCCGCCTCCATGCTCTCCTCCTGCTCCTCATCCCTTGCTCCTCCTCACCCCGCCCTCATCCTCGCCTCTGCCAGATCCGCCTGCTTCTTTTCCGCCTCTTCGCGGCGCTCACTGACCATACTCTTCCCCTCTTCCCTCCTCCTGCTCCTCCTCCTCCTCCTCCTCCTCCTCCTCCTCCTCCTCCTCCTCGTCTCTCCTCCTCCTCCTCCTCCTCCTCCTCTTCGTCTCTCCTCCCCTCCCTGGGAGGGGGGATGTTCGTAGTGCGGGATCACCGGTCTCCGACGATACATAACTGCGTAGAAGCGGCCGCGATCGTGTTGTTGCCGCTGTCTTCTGCTTTCTGTTGAGTCCTGGAATGAAGGTAGATACGCCGATGCACTTGGTAGTCCTTGGGTCTTCCCTTCCAGTGGTGAGGTGAGTAATTTTGCGGGTCGGCGGGACTTGAGCATCGCGACTTTCGTTCGATCCTGGAGCAGGGTCGGTGTAGTGAACTAGAACTCGTGCTCCAAAAGTGTCTACCTGTCTGTGTCTCTCCACCCTCACCCTCATTAAGTACTCCTCGTTCCTCGTCTTTCTCCTCCCTCCTCTTCCTCTCCTCCCCCCTCCTCTTCACTCCTCCTCCCCCCTCCTCTTCTTCTCTATACCTCTCTCCTCCCTCTTGCTCTGCCTTATCCGCCTGCTTCTCCTTTTTCCCGCCTGCTTGCGCCGCTCGCTGCTCACACTCACTCACTCCTTCGCCCCTCTCTCGAGGCAGATAAGTTGTAAGCCGTTTTTTATCCGCATGGCGATCAAGGGCGTGACCAGGGACGGGGTAGGAGGGACAGTTGCCCGTAACTTCATGATTAGTGCCGGCGCCGTCCGGTAATACTTTTGAACGGCCAGCGCGGCGCGAATCGTGACCTGACCAGACGGGGGGAAGGGGGGGGGGGGTCAGGGCCAGTTGCGGGAAATTTGCGCGAATGACAAATAAGCGGGCCCTTGCACAACGATCATTCTTCGGGGGTCCTTGCGGATTTCCTGGATCGGCGCTGGACCCCCTTTCTTGGCACGTGGCGCGCACCAGGGTGTGCCAGCGCTGACCGGAGACATCTGTGCGAACCTTCGAACGTTTCTGTTTATTACGTGTTTCTTTGTTCGATTCTCCCCCCAACCCTCCCTCCTCCCCCCTCCTCCCTTTCTGCTGCGCGTCTCGCGGGTGGGTCAGCACTCAACTCATCCCCGGACACCTCCCATCGGGCTCCCAGAGCTTTAGCTGCCGCTCGTCAGGTGTTCGAGGGAGGGGGTGGAGGGAGGGCGGGGAGAGCAGTTTGAAGTGAGATGGGGGAGAGCGGGGAGGAGGAGCAGGACGAGGAAGGGCTTTCATTTGGAGGCGGGTTAGCGTCAAGCCCGACCTCCCTCGAGTGCATGCCGCAGAGCGACCAAGGGGGACCGAGCGAGGGCTGGAGAAGTCGAGCGGGGCGGGGGCCAGAAGGGCACGAGCGGAAGCGACAGGAGGGAGGTTCGAGGGGAGGGAGGCGCAGGGAGGGGGCGAGGGAGAAAGAGGAGGGCTGCGACGACGAGGGGGCGGCGGAGGGGGAGGGTCAAGAGGGGGAGAGCACAAGACAGCACGTGGGCTCGCGGGAGCAGGGCGCCGCCGGTGGGATCGGCAGATCCTCCCGGCGCGTCTCCTTGCGAGGGGGGGCGGAGCGGAGCGCCAGAGGCCCAGGTGGTGGGCGTCTCGTCGGCAGGGGGCGCTCTGCGGGCCGACCCACCACACACAGCAGCCGCGCCAAGACTGCGCACATTCGCAAGCACACGCGTGGCTGGTGGTGGCGTGCGGGCCCATGCAGAAGGCGTAAATCGGGAGGGGAAAAAACACACAGACACAATTAATCGTCGATTCCCAAGAAAGTATGGGAAAATATGGGAAGTGGGGGGGGGGAAAACAAAAACCCAGGAAATGTGGGAAAAGATGGGGGATATTTTTATTTGTGTGTATTTATTTGTGTGTCCCAGATCCCCTTCAGTAAACGATCGATGAGACTGCAGGTGGCTCGGTGGCAGTCCGTGGGAGGAGCTCCTGCCCCATGGGACTTCACCTGCAGACAAGCCAGCAAGAGGGAAGGGGGAGGGGAAGGGACTCCAAATGGCCCCCTGGTCGTGTGGAACCTGTGTATGTGGCGGTGGGATACCCCTCTCACGATAGTTGCTGCCCCACTCGGCTGCCAGGTGGCAAGGGATGGTCTCAGACAGCCTCGGGCCGCGTCGAAGGGCCTCCAACTTCGCATGGAAAGCCTCGGGGCCGTGGGCGGCTTCGAATATTGCGCTGGCAGCCCGGTCACGGGTTTTATGGATGACCAGCCAAATATTCTACTTTCGCATTCAGCCGCGTTTGGCTTGGATTCTGCCCCGCCCCTTCTGGACGGTCTCTCAAGACACGCACTCCACCACCTGCGTAATGTCCCCACCCCTTGCATAATGCCTTCTTCCCTTGCCATGCTGATGACGACGCCCTGGCCCGCGCGCCCTCCTTCCTCCCGTATTGTCACTGGACCTGCCATTCGGCCAGTGGGGGCGTATCAGAGCAATGTCAATTAACACATCCCTGGCAAACAGACCGTCTGCGATGAAGAGCGACGGCATGGGGACTGACGGCGGACTTCCGACGCGGTCTGGGTTTCCAACATGTCAAATCGCCGTCGTCACTGTCGTCGTCCCCATCGTCATCCACTTACACGTCGGTCGTTGGAGTATGCATTTCTGGGCTCCTAGATCCCCATCTAATTTAGGCGCCCTCCTGTTTCAAGGATAGAGCGGTTGTCCTTCCTCCTTCCTCTTCAAGGGGCGGAGGGACGCCCAATCTGCTTCCAGCGCCTTCTTCTTTCATGCTTCTACCCACACCTCACGACGGGCGGGTACGCTGCTGCGCGTATGCGCCACACTGCTGTGGGGTGTGGATGGTTGGGGTGGGTGGGCGGGTGGGGGGTCTGGAGGGCTTGGGGGAGGGTCCACGCCCTCCGTTACCATGAATCCGCCACAGCAATATGTACACAGACGTCCTGCAGTGTGGATTGATGTTGGGCCTTACGGGAGGGCGGCGGTGCATAAATTATCACTGCGAGCCAACGACCTCATACACCGCCGCCTGCCCGAAGGTACGTGCAACTCCGTCGGAAGATGCCTGTGTACACATGTATACATCTTGTTCGTTGGGTAATGGAGCTCGCATGCGTTATTCGGCTCGCAATCGGAGGGCCACGAGCTTGGAGAATTCGTCATCGTAATCGCTGTCGCCATCGTTCGGCGGCCAGCGAGGGGGAGAAGTGAGAAGGCGCGGGCCTTCTCAGAAGGCGGCGGGGCTTTTCAGAAGCCCTCGGGCCTTCCGAGGAGTGTTCTGTGTCTCTGGGGAAGGACTGGACGACTGCCGAGCAATCGCTGTTCCCGTCGTTTCGGACACTCGCCACTGCGTCCAGAAGCTGCTGACACGAGCCGCCGACGCGGTCACGCCGTGTGACCTCCCGCGGTCCAGGCCTGTCGAGAACACCCCTCTGTCTGCGTGGCAGTCCTCCTCTCGGCTGCTCACCCATCGACCTCATCATCCCCTCCGCCGTCGTACGGTCGGACCGAGGTATGAGATCGAGGTCGGTTCGGGGAGGGTACCTCGATGTTCTTCATGCTTGCTGGATGTACCCGTGCATCCTTGAGGAGTGTACCCGCGCATAGTCTTCAGCCTGGCCGGTGGAGGAGCTCCTATTCTTGAAGGATGTTTGTCTGGCATGGGTTCGGCCGTGCTCCTCATCCTTCTTCCCCAGACGAGCGCGTTCCACTACTCGCAAAGTAGCTACTCGCAAATGGCCTGATCTGCCACAGGGGATCTACGATAACATGCATCAAAACAGACACGTGTTTTGGGGAAGTTTGTCAGTAGGTATTGTGTGAGTAGTGTCGGAAACTGGAGCATCTACATTACCAGTGGCGGGCGGCTTCTTAATCCCAGGGTTTCTTTGAGGGTCGGGGTCGACGTCGGGGTGGTGTGGTGTATACTTCTTCCCTGTTTCCCTGGGGGAACAGCGAAGACTGTATACGCCAGGATCCCGTCTGCACCAGGATCCGCTGTCCTGTGCGGGATTCAGTGTGAGGCCAGACAACGGCGTCGGTGTATGGAGTTCGGTCTCCCCTATTGTGGAGAGCGCTCGGCGACGCCCTGCCTCTGCAGCCCTCGAGGCACAACACACAACGGACCCGTGTCGGTCCGCGCGGATCTCTCGGGGATCGGCGCCGTGCCCCCCCCCTCGGCGGCGCCTCTGGTGCCACCCTTTGTCGCGCTCCGCGCGCCCAGGGAAGGGGGGGGTCCAGCGCCAATGTCAAGCAATCGGGGGTGGACAGGCCTCCGACCCTTGTGGGGCACGATCAATGGGGAGGAGGCATGTTGCCAAATAATTCCCAGATGCCTAGAGCATGTGTTAAGCATGTTTTGATCATGTAAACACATGTTTGAACCAAGTTTCGAACATGCTTTACACATTCAAAAACATTTTAACTTCAATGATAGGACTGTTAGGGTGTCCATTGTCGTGGCATCCACAATCCTACCCTGACACGTCGATTAGCGAGCCCGAGGGTCCTTGTCCTTGCCCTCTCTGGATTGCCAGCCAGCGGAGACGTTGCCCTTCATCTGAAGAGCCCTGCGACATTGGGCAGGGCTGGAATTTGCCACTGTGGGCTGCTGGGCGCTGGTCGGCGGTGGCGTTCACCCCCATTCCCCTCCTCCCCCATCTGGAAGTGGCAGGGCGACGTCGGCTAGCGACGCGCAGCGCAGCGGCGCCGCGATGTATCTTGATGTGTGATGAAGGAATCAGCTGCTCGCGGACGTTTTTGTGCTCGACCACGTCCTCCGCCACCCCCTCGTAGTCCTCCTCCTCCTCCTCGTCTACCCGCGTTTTCCCTCCTCCCTCCTTGTGTCAAACATACTCCACCTGGAACTGCCCCCCTGCTGCACTATCAGGCTCTTCCCAGAGGCATACCACTGAGACCGAATGCTATTGCGTATAGCCTAAAGGGCTTCGTCATTTGCTAGTTCGCCGTGGGTTTACCTACATGCATGGCTAGTTTGTTTGTGTTGGCGTCTTGGCTGATTGATTAGCAACTCAGTTGGTTAGCAATTCAGTTGGCAGGTTAGCTCGCTGGTTCGCTGGCTGCCTTCCTGGCAGTCTGGTTGCCCGGTTGGATTGCGAACTGTTTTGTTGGCGTAATTGGTCACGCTTCGCGAATCCCCAATAGCCCATCCTAAAACAGCCACTTTAGCAAAGAGTACCGACTGTCGGGATTTGTTGGTCATCTTTTCAGCAATGATGCCCAGAGGAGTTGCTTTGATTCGATCAGGGAAGTGTGGGAGCATACAGAGAAACGAAGGACAGGGGATGCCGCCATATCCCAAGAGGGGAGGATGGAGGAGGAATCGGAGGAGGAGGTGGGGTAGGGGAGGAGGGAGGAGGAAGAGGGGGAGGCGGACGAGAAGGGGAGGACGAGCAGAAGGGCCAGAGGCCTCTTGGATGCATCGCGGGGTCTCTTGGGATGTCTTTTGGGAGCCTCTTGGAGGCCTTTTGGGGCGTCTTGGGGGCCTCTTGGCGGCCCCAGGGGCTTCTAGGAGCGTCTTGGGTGCCTTGGGGGAGCCTCTTCGGGCCTCTTGGGAGCCTCTCGGATGCCGTTTGGGGCGTCTTGGGGGCCTCTTGGCGGCCCCAGGGGCTTCCAGGAGCGTCTTGGGTGCCTCGGGGGAGCCTCTTGGGGCCTCTTGGGGGCATCTTGGGGGCCTCTTGGAGGCCTCTTGGGGCCTCTTGGGGCTCTTTGCCGTAGCCATGTTGGCTCAAGATGACCAACACGCGGGGCATTCGCCCTGGTGGTCAAAGGGATACCGCTAATCCGCGGCAGGCAGATCGGTTTACCGTTCGGCAGTCGGGCGCGCGATGGCGGCGTGGGGCTGGCCGCGCTCGAGCAACGGTTACTGGTCCTGCAGCTGTGGCGTGGCGGACAACTACGTTACGCGCAAGAAGTGTCGGGGGTGTGGGGCCCAGGCGCAACGTAAAGGATCGGCATACAAGGACGTCAAAGGACCGACGTACAAGGACGTGCTGTTGGGCCCGTCGAAGCGAGAGGCTGCGCTCCAGAAGCAGGTGGGCACCATGCGGGCGCAGCTTCAGAACCTCAAGAAGCAACAGCACGCCACCCACGAGGATGAAGACGACGAGAAGCCGGTTGACCTGGACAAGCTCTTCAGGTGGGCGCAGTCGTGCAGATCCGAGTGGGGAGACCAGTCCACTGAGTACCAGCAGGCGCAGGAGCGTTACATGCGGGCAAAGGACGCCAAGCAGAGCACGAAACCGCACTCGGTCCAGCTCACCAAGGCACGGGTCGCCAGGGAGAAGCTCGAGAAGGAAGAGGCGGCCATCCATGGCGAGGTCAAGCGGCATCAGAAGGCGATGCAGGATGCACAGGAGAAGCTCGCCAAGAAAAGGGAGCAGCCCGAGGTCGCAAAGGCCAAGGAGTCGGAGCTCAAGGTGCAGGACGTCTCCATCAAGGGTCAAGGGTGAAGGCTTCCTCACGGCGATGCAGAAGCAGTACGAATGGGCCGTCGAAGGAAGCGGCACCAGCAAAGAGGAGCGCGATCACGTGTTCGCAGCACTCGCCAGGGTGCTGGACAGCGTCAGGGAGGAGCCCAAGGAAGACAAGGACGGCATGGACACTGAAGAGGCTGGTGATGCTCCTGCTGGTGCAGCAGCGGGGGCACAGGCGCAGCCAGGAGTGGACAAGCAGGACGCGAGCAGGGACCTCAGCTGTCGCCAGAAGAACAAGAGTGGCTACACGCAGGTGGGGTGCCTGAGGATGCCAGCGAAGCACAGCGAAAGAGGTGGCTCGAGGTGTGCGCCAGCCTTGCGGAGCACAATAAGCGGGCAAAGCACTCCTAGCAGGCATCGCCAGAACAAGTTCGAGAGCATCACCCTGTGGACGTTTAACGGCTCGGGGTGGGGTACCCTCAAAGAGAGGATCGAGAACGCAGAAGGGGGCCTGCTGCAGTGTTACGCAGTGCAAGAGCATCGCCTCACGGGCGACAAGATCGCGGTCGTGTCGCAGAGCATGAAGGCGAAGGGGTACCAGTTCGGCGGGGCCGAAGCGAACCCGACGATAGGCCCAGGTGGAGAAGCAGGCACCTCGGCGGGCGTTGCGGTCGCGGTGCCCAGGTGCATCGGCATGACGTACATGTTCGGCAAGGAGAAGTGGGACTTGTCACCGCGGAACAGCCCGGGGAGGGCTGCAGCGGCATGGCTATCGGTCGGCAAGGGAATCATCTACGCGACGGTCTACCTGTGGACGGCAGAGGGGATGTCGTTCAGGAACGCGGAGATCATCAACAAGATGATATGCCAAGTGGAAGCGCTCGGCGCGCCGTGGATAATCGGGGGCGATTTCCAAGTGGCGCCTGGGAAGATGACGGAGGTGGGGAGCGTCAAGATGGCCAAGGCGCGGGTTGTCGCGTCAGGGGCCAGCTGTGGAACGTGCAGACATGCGTGCGGCGTGAGCGAGATCGACTACTTCATCGTGGCGGACAGCCTCGTCAGCCAGGTGATGTATGTCAGCGTGCAGGAGGAGTGGCCGTCGGCGCCCCGCAAGCCAGCGGGGTTAACACTCAGGCTCAAGGCGCAGGAGCGAATGGTCAGGGTGTTGGAGGAGCCAAAGAAGCTGCCAGAGCTGGGCATCGGATGCACCCCGGCGCCGCCGCAGTATAGAGAGATCGCGTGCTTCAGGTCGCAGGAGGTGGCCAACCAGGAGTGGAGGCAGTACATGCAGACGTTGGAGCAGGGGGCCTCCGCAGCACGAGGACTCGAATGGGCGCCCGACCACCCTGCAGCAGGGCGAGCCGAGGAGCCGACATGGGGGATCAAGCCGCTAAGTTTCGGTGGTGCCAACGCGCCGCCAGCCGCCAGGGAAACAGTTTGGTGGAGGTGGCTCGCGAGAACGCTACAGAGCTTGCAAGGGGCATGCACGAGGCTCAAGACGGCGAGAAATGGAGACATTCAGAGGCGCCAACAGGAGGAGGCAATTGCGCAGGAGCACCAGTTCATCATCACGCATCGGAGGACCAAGCACCTCAACGCAAAGGAGCAGGGCAGGTGGCAGGCCAGGTGCGGACTGCTGGCTGCTGGGCTACTCCGAGGAGCGCATCAGGAAGCAAAGTTGCAGCAATGGATGCAGGAGAGCCAGGGCAAGATGAAGGAGTACGACCAGAAACTACTCAAGGAGAGGCGAGCACGCTGGGCAGACAGGTTGCAGGAGGCGGCAGCAGGAGCAGCGGGTGGTCTACACAAGCTGAGCAAGGCTGCATCAGTATGGAGACCGCGTAGGGCAGGCTCCATGGGGGACTCGGCGGATCCCATCGCGGCAGCTGAGTACACCCTCAACGAGTGGAAAGTGGTCTGGAGGGTCGGCGAGCAGATCCAGAAGGTGGAGCGGCCGTGGGAGCACGGAGAGCGTGACAAGCTCGAGCCCTTCACAGACCAGGACGTTGACAAGCTTAAGGAGGTAGCGCGCACCTTCAGGAAAAAGACGGGGGTCGGAGTCGACAGGTGGCACCCCTCTATGCTGCAGGGTGCGTCGGACGAGGCCTACGTCAAGCTGTTGGACTTCTACGTGGGGGTGGAGCGGACGCTGCGCTGGCCCATCCACATGGGTACTGTGCTATTCTTCATGACCCCGAAGACCTACACCACGGACAGGGTTATCGGGCTTCTGCCCACCGCCATCAGGGTGTGGGAGATTATGCGAGAGCCGTACATGGTCGATTGGGCCAAGAATAACTATCGCAGCTGGGATTGCACGAGCTACGGTAAGGCGGCGGAGGACGCGGCCTGGGAGGTGTTGCTCAGCCACGAGATGGGCGATGTCGATGAGCAGAGCGAGGAGACACAGGCGACGGTCACGGCCGTTTTGGACTTGGTAAAGGCTTTTGAGAAGGTCAGCTTGCACGTGTTGTGGGAAGCGGGAAAGCAGCTCAAGTTCAACGCAGGGGTGCTGGCGGTGGTGTGCTCATACTTGGCCATGGCCAGGCGCCTCATCGTAGGGGACTCAGTGTCCAATGAGACAGAGACGGTCACCACCATCACCGCGGGTAGCAAGTACTCGGTATGTTTCCTGAAGATGGTCATACAATCCACGGTGGATGGCCTGGTGGTCGAAAGACCGAGGGCGCGCTGGGGGATGTGCGTGGACGACCTGTGCGTACGGCTGCGACAGCAGCATAGGCACATAGTCACGGAGTTCGGAGAGACGATTGACAGTTGCTTCCGAGGGTCCGAGGGGCTAGGCCTGAAGTTCTCCGTGGGCAGCAAGGGCAAAGGTGCAGTGATGGCGAGCACCAAGTGGGCGCGAAGGGCCGTGACAGGGCCGATGCAGGAGCGAGGTCTGCCAGTGGTGAAGGCATGTCCACACTTGGGGGTCGACGTCGTCACGCGCGGCACGGCGGCGAAGACCAAGAGCGGCAAAAGGCACGCTGTCATGAAGGTCAGGAGTCGCAGGTTGCTCGCTCTAAAGGGCGGGCGAAAGATGACCAAGGGTGTTGGCTTGGTGTACAAGTGTGGCCTGACGGGCTCGGTTATGTATGGGTGCAAGTGCTTGGGCATGCCAGGCCACCAGCTTCGACAGCTACGGCGAGGGGCAGGGATATTACTACCAGGGGGACGAGGAGCTCGCAGCCTCACCTTGCAGCTGGCAGTGGCGCAGGAGGAGCCTACATACGAGGTCACAGAGGCGCCCATAGTTAGGTGGGCGCGGACAGTATGGCATGGCGTACATGACGAGGACGGAGGAGGTCAATGGGACAACATAGCCACCATGTTGCAGCAGGCATGGAGGCGGCAGCAGCAGGAGGTCGGCATGAAGCCTGCTTGGGCCCGAGTGCGAGGTCCAGCAGGGGCAGTCATCATGTCAATAAGGAGGGCTACGTGGACATGGCCTGCGTGGCACACTTTCGCCTCAAAGGAGGGTTTCGTGCTGAACATGCAGGAGGTGTGCCCCATGGACATCGCGGCGATGGTGCGCAAGGACGTGCAGGCAACCCTCTGGGAGGAATGGACGCAGGCGGAGGAGTTCAAGAGCCTGAGACCAATGCCGTTGTTGGCGCCAGCAGTCGCGCAGCTACGTGCACGTGATTTCCCGAAGCATGCGAGTAATGCGGCGAAGAAGGTCTTCGTCGGAGGTGCGTGGGCTATGGAGAAGCTGTGCAGGTGCAACATCGTACCCGCGGACATTTGCCTGGCCTGTGGAGAGGCGGTGGGCACCGAGCATCATCGGTACTACAAGTGCCATGCGCTCAGGAGCCAGAGGTTGCAGGCGCAGGCGGACTGGCAGCACGCGGCGGAGCAGCAGGACACAAACATG
>CAUYUJ010014215.1:22500-30000 GCA_963575745.1 Prorocentrum cordatum
AGCCTGCACGCGTGCAGAATGGATTGGTTTCTTCGCCAGGGTAATTTTCACAAGGGGTGATAGCCTCAGGAGCCCCATGAAGCGCCCAGGATTAAGTCGGGCCTTTCCCTCTACAGGAGGAATATTCAAGAATAGTCAAAAATAATCTGGGGACGATTGTTTTGTTATTTGTTGGTCATGTTTGAGTAGTTTTTGACCATTTTTATTTTTCCTCGAAAATTCCGCTGTAGGGGGACAGGCCCGACTTAAGCCTAGGAGCATTCGGTTGAGCGCCTACGAGCATGGGGAGCGCCTAGAAGCGCCCCGAGGAGCGCCTGGGAATTCTGGGGGTGCGTGGTAGCCCAGGGAGGGACGGGATGCCAGGGAACTCCCAACGATGGCCTACCAACCCGTTCTCGAGACAGTCGTTGATGGAAGCCCATAATTCACTCATGAGCTCGTTCTTCAGAGAGGTTTTTCAAGAGCTCATTCTCAAGCCAGTCAATCAGTCAGCCATACAACGAACGCGCTTTGGCAACATGTGCCCGAATCGAGAATGACAGCACAACTGACATCGCATGCCACGCTGCGGATGGTGACGGCGGGGAGGGTGGGAGGATGGTGGATAGGATATGCATGCCCAGAGTGCAATAGCCTACCGGTTGGGGTACACGCTGGCCAATACTGTTGCGTTAACCAGCAGCGTAGAGGATCACTTTCTGAGGGTATTGGCAACCATGTGCTCTGAGAGCTGGTGACTGGAACATCACAACTACCAAGCTGCAGAGCGCGGAGTCGCAACGCAACGTTGCGGTATGCCTCGGAGCGCTGATGAAGCCCGAGCTGCTCCGTTGCCGAAGCCCCAGCCACGCAGCCTGACGGCCCCCCATGGGGAAGTGGGAGGCGGATTCCTTGAATTGTTATGGGCGTTGCACCGTCCTGCCATGCCCGCTCGCCGGATGCCGTGATGCCAGGTGCTGTCGCGTGCCGCATTGGGGATGTTGCTGGGCGATGAACTTTAGACCTCGGTCTGAGTGCGGCTCTGGTGTCGAGCCGTCCGAGCTGAAAGGTTCGGCGTCTGACCAGCCTTAGCTTTGTTTGCCGCCATGCCTGGTCAACTCGGGCTTCCTGGCTCGTGCTCGTTGTGCTGGCGTCCGTCTCCATCATCCCCTCACCATCTCCTTCCCCATCGTCCTCCACCCTCCTCGCAGGCCTGTACGTTGGCATTCTGGAGTTCCATGTCGACTCGGAGCTGAAGGCCAAGGGCGAGTACACGCTGGAGTACGGCGGAGAAGGTGCCGCAGCCTATGCGAGTGGGGAGTGGGGGTGACGACCGCGAGGACGAGGAGGGAGAGGAGGAGGATGGTCAAGGAACAGACGACGGCGCAAGCATGAGGGAGTTTTCGGAGCTCCGCGCGGATGTTTTGGATCTACGCTCGGTGCCCTTGGCGGCGCCTCCAGCGCCGGAACCGGCGCACTCTGAGCGCCAGGGAGGGGGATCCAGCTCCAAGCCAGCGCGTCGGCGCGGACCTCAGAAAGTTTATGATCGTGCAATGGTGGATCCTCCTGAGGAGGCGGGCACGCGGGGCGAGGCAGGGGGAGGGCGGCTTAGAAGCGGGAGAGGAGGCAGAGCTGGGGGAGGCCGTCAAGAGAGAGGGAGGAGGCATAGTGGCCCGCGAAGCAGCGGGGCTTTTTGTTTGTCACCGCTTCCGAAAAAAGTGTCTCTTGAACATGAACACCGCACAACCGCAAAACGAATGTGCGAGCATTATACGTCCTGCTCATGGAGTCGACGAGAAAATAGATTCTGGGGTAATGCAAGTCTGTAGTCGATTCCCTGCCCGATCCCTCAAGCTGCGGCACTCCCCTTCCCCCCACCCACCCCAAACTGGAGCGCGGCTGCATGTTTTACCTCGCGCCCCCTCCTCGGTGCCCCGCCGGCCCTGTTCCTCTGCGAGCCTGCCCTACTCCCCCCCCCTCCTCCTCACCCCCCCCCTCCTCCTCCCACCCTCCCCCCCCCCTCCTCCCCCTTCCGCCCTCCTCGCCGACTTCCCCCCCCTGCTCACCTCCGCCCCCTCGTCCCTCCCTCCCTGTTTCCGCTGCGTTCCCTCCCTCCCCTCCCTCCCGCGGCCCCCCTCGCTCTGCAGCAGCGTGCCGCCGAAGGGTCGCACGCCCTCATTGTTGTTGAGGGCGCTGCGGCCTCGCCCTGCGGCCGCCCCGCGGGGGGTGCAGGACGCAGGCCGAGCACCCCGGCCTCCTCTAGGAAGCCACATGCGAACCCTACCCCTACCTCCCCCAATTCATCGTTCACAGCGGGGGGGAAAAGGAGTAGGAGGAGGGGGTTGCAGTGAGGACGAGATGAGATGGTGGAGAGAAAGAGGGAGGGACAGAGAGAGAGAGAGAGCAACAACAAAGGGAAACATACCTATATCTACACA
The DNA here is from genome assembly GCA_963575745.1 of Prorocentrum cordatum. Classification (NCBI taxonomy): domain Eukaryota; class Dinophyceae; order Prorocentrales; family Prorocentraceae; genus Prorocentrum; species Prorocentrum cordatum. The sequence continues at coordinate 24,918 of CAUYUJ010014215.1, forward strand.
TACATATATATACATATATATATATATGTATGTATATACATACACATATATACATATATATATGATATATAAAGAAAGAACGAGACAGAGAGGGAGAGAAAGAGAGACAGACAGGCAGAGAGGGATACAAACAGAGAGAGAGAGAGACCAAAAACACATTCAAGAGAGAGAGAGAGAAAGAGGGAGAGAGAGAGAGAGAGGAAGAGCGAGACATGACACATCGAGCCGATACGGGCGGGTGGCGCTGGAACTCGAGTGCAGGCGCCTACCGGCCACTGCTGAAGCTGAATATGGATAGCCGGCCCAGCGAGTGCCAGGGCGAGGCGCGGCGGGGGGTGTGCGTTGCGCCAGCTGGGAAAAAAGGACGTCCTCCTCTTCCGTCCCATTCCACTTATGCTCAGGAGTGGGCATGTGACTGTGGGTTGTTGGCTGCCTCATCGCGTTCGTCGTGGAGTCTATCAGGGGGGGGGCGAGTGGAGCAGCAAGCAAAGAGGAGTGGGGGTAGGGGGGAGGAACGAGCAGGAGGAGGGAGGGAGGGAGGATGGAGGAGGGAAGACGGAGGGAGGATGGGCAGGAGGCCCAGGAGGGGAGGGGGGGGAGAGGGAGAGCGGGAGAGCGGGAAGGCGGGAGGGTGGAGCAGGGTTTGTTTGAGGGGGAGGGGATGTGATTACCAGGATGAGCGCCATCTCAAAGTGATACAGGGCCAGAAGCCCAGGCTCTGGATCCTTAGTCGCGAGATGTTATGTGTGGACGGTCGCGACGCGTCCAGTGGCTCGCGGCAGAGGCCGCGAAGTTCTTTGGCGGCTACCTGGCGAAGGAGTGGGAGACGTCCGCCGACAGGCCTGGGGGCCAGGAGCACGCGAGCCGACGGCAGCGGGCTGGTGTTTCGTAACCGGGCTGGACCCCCTTTCCTGGCGCGCGTCGCCGCAGGCGTCGCTGGGGGGGGTCCAGTGCACTTCCAAGAAATCCGCGCAGAGCTCCAAAAGTTTGTGTTTAGGCTGTTTTTCAGTTCTCCATCCCCCCCCCCCCCCGCTTGTAGCCCGCCCACCTGAGCAACGCCGGACAGGCGCTCAGCAGCGACCCCTGATGAAAACGGGCCCCGAAACCAGAGGAGCAACTGGCCCCGGCACCGCTGCCCTCCCCTTCGCCGAGCGCGTTCCACTACTCGCAAAGTGCCTACTCGCAAACGTCCGAAAAAACACCTGTCTGCTCTGACGTGATCTGTCGTAGATCCCTGGCGGGGGATCCAGGCCACTTGCGAGTAGCTACTGTGCGAGTAGTGGAGCGCGCTCGTCGACCCCTGCTCGCCACGGCTGGATTCGCCTCGGCATCCTGGTCAGAGCGGGCAGCCTCTGACTGATCTCTGCTCGCCGTGTAGTCGGGCTCCCGGTGCCCCCTTCACGGGCCCCGGGAGCTGTCCACTTACCGCTCGAGACGAGAATTAATTCGGGCATGTCCCTCTGCAGGGGGGATATTCAAAAAAGTAATACATGGAATTAGTATGGGGACTATTTTTGGTATTTGAGCATGCTTTGGGTATGATTTGAATATTTGTTATTTGTCGTCCAAGATCGGCCTGTAGGGGACCAGGCCCGGCTCAAGACGAGAAGTTGGTCCTCGGGGAAAGACCGCGGGGTGCAGTCGGGGACAGGGATATGTCCATTGTGCTGAGTCCACCACTCAATTGCAGCTGGAAGGAGGCAGAAAGAAAACAGAACGAAGGACTTTTCAAACAAAACGAGAACGAAAAACACTGCACAGCTCGAGCTCTGGTGAGCAGACTTGCCAACGGGGTGCCGCGACTGGGGGTTCGATTTGGGGGGGCGGCACACGCTCGAGCGCAAGCCTCGAAAAGGATCACCGAGGCATCCCCCTTTTCCATCGAGGGTACGAGAGCCCCTGACCCGAAAAACGCAGTGACGACGCGGCCTCACTGAGGCCCCCGTTTGTGCGTTCGGGGTATCGCGCCTCTGGGCGGGTGGGCTCGGTTCATCTCTGCAGCAGAGGACACCCCCTCCCTGATGTCGTTGGCCCTGTTGGCCCTCCTAACCCAGGTCCCCTCACAGAGGGTTAGGCGTCCTTGGCAGGAGGGGAGGAGGGAGGGGGAGGGAGGAGGAGGGAGGAGGAAGCAAGGGGGATGGAGCTCCTCCCGCTCCCTGCGCCCCGCCTTGCACGGGGAGGTGCCTGCGGGCGCCGCCGTCGGGAGCGGGGAAAATTGCCACGCCGGGCCGTCGTCTGGGAGATTTGCAGCACCCGCGGTGCACTCCACGCGGTGCGAGGTGCGCGGCGCAGTCCCACGCAGCGTAATACCGTCGGACCGAGGCACAAGATCGAGGTCAGTTCGGGGAGGGTTCGCGAATGTGTTTCGTGTCTGTGGGGCGTTCTTTTGTACATCCAGGGGTGAGTATCCTTGGATGTTCTCTGTGTGTTTTGGCCGACGGAGGGTCTCATGCTCTTGAGTGATGTTTTTCTGGCCTAGGTCCGACTATACACATATATATATATATATATATAGCATACATATATACACAATACACATACTCCAGATGCCGTAATAGAAGGGAGGGGGTAACAACCCTCCCAGGCGAGCAGTTTCGGACCCCCCCCCTTCCAAGACCAGCCACGAAGGGGCGGCCTCTTGCCCAGCCCCCCCCCCCTCGAAACCTCCTTCGACAGCTCCCAGCAGACCCCCCAAACAAAAATCAGACCAGCCCTTTTTGTGGCGAAATATCCGGAGTGTGCAGACGCGCACACGCGTGCACACATCTCATAGACGACTGGGGCCAGGGCCCCATGGCCCGGTGCCCCGCACCGCCCCAGAACGGTCCGAAACGTCCCCGCGACGCCCCCTCAGTTTCTCGGAGGGTGATGGACCTCCTGCCCTGACGCGTTGATTCGTGGATTGGCCGTTTTCGGTTCGCGAGAGGGCGTCGCGGCCGTCATTCTTGCGGTTCCAGGTCCGTCGGTTTCTGTCCCAGGCCGTTTTCACGAAGGGGAGGTTTATTAAAGGGAGGTCGGCCCACCGCCGCGTTGGCCCTAAGACAGCCCAAGAGGGTTCCAGGACGACCAGAGAGGCTCCCCCGAACAGCCCCAAATAGCTGCAAGACAGCCCGAGAAGGCTCCGAAGCCCGCAGCCGGGGGCCCGCAGCCGTCGTTGGCTATATGACGGCGCTCGGCCCGTCCTGCCATCGTGCATCGTGGACAGAGGCCTCGTGGATGCCTCTGCAGGCCTCGTGGAGGCCTCGTGGGGGCATCCTTGGAGCGTGCTGGGAACCTCGGGCCTAGAAGGCAAAGTGGGTAAGTAATCTCCACCTTTTCGGGGGAAGGAGCTCCATGGGGTCCCTGTTTTAAGGCCATATACGGCGTCGACAGTCGGCCCAATATAGGTAAACCTGAGACGCCATCGCCATGCTGTCATTCGAGATGATCCTGGCACGGTCCCTTCTCCTCGCTGCGCTCTGGCGCCCAAGCTAGGTGGAACTTGAGTACTATGGTTCATGCGCGCACGTGCTGTTGTTCGGGTCACGTACGCACGGGATGTGAGATATGAGGACCAATATATGTGGGCAATATTTTGGATTTTCGCATCGGTGGCTTAAGTTGGTCTTTTGGGAAGCTCAGTTGAATATGCATCATACACTGATTTTCACTTCGACTAAAGGCCGCTGAAGGCAATTAAAGGCTGCCGCACGGCATTTAAAGGCCGCTAGCATTATACTAAAGACCGCTGAAGGCCTCTAAGGGCTACGGAACAGAGGCGGTATATGTTAGAATGAGATTCCAACAACAACTCGCCCAAGGTGGCGCAGACTTTGTGACGCAGCAACATATGGAGTGCAGTTGACTACCCTGCACCGCGCTTGACCACCTCCACTGCTCGCGCAAACATCCCGCCCACCCACCCGCAACTTGGTTTGCATTATCTCTTAAGACCGTGACGGTGGGCACCAAATGGCACTTGGCAACGACACCGACGCCGACGACGACAGCGACAACGACGACGACGCCGCCGATAACGACTACGACGACACCGACGACGTCTCCAACGACTTCGCTGACGCCGACAACAACGACGACCACGACGACGACGACACCCACGACGACGACGACGTCGACGCCGACGATGACGACGATGACAACGACGACGACGATGACGACGCCGACGACGACGACGACACCGACGACGACGACGACGTCAACGACGCCGACGACGACGACGACGGAGGCGACGACGACGACGCCGACGTCGACGCCGACGACGACGACGACGACGAAGACGACGACGATGTCGCCAACGAAGACGACGACGAGGGAGGAGGGAGGACGACGACGGCGACAACGACGACAACGACGATAACGACGAGTGAGGAGGGAGGACGGCGACGACGCGAACGACGGAGAAGGAGGAAGGACGGCGACGCCGACGACGACAAGACGGACGACTACGACGACGAGGGAGGAGGAGGAAGGACGACCACGGCGACAGCGACGATGGAAACGATCACGACGCCAAAGAGGCCGACGACGACGAACACGAGGGAAGACAGAGGACGACGTAGGCGACGACGACGACGACGCGGGAGGAGGGAGGACGGCGACGACGACGACGACGACGCAAGAGCGCGCGCGCACGTTTTTGTTGAAAATCCGTGTTGCGAAACCTTGTGTTTTTTATATAAGTCTTTTGGACACACGATTTTGAAATCTTTTCGAAACCTTTTGGTTTTGAAGGATTTCGGCATACGCGCGCGACGACGCGCGCGTCTGCACTTCGTCTCATTTTTTGCAGAGGACTCTCGCGACGGCGCACGCGCAAGGGCGTCCGACAGATTTCGGCATGCGCGCGCGCGAAGCCCGTTTGGTAGTATTTTGTGAACATCTTGAAAATCCTGTGGTTTTCCTAAGGTTCGTAAGCTTTTTTTAGCAAATCAGTGTTGCAAATCCCAGTGTTGTTGTATGTTTTTGTTTTGGAACGTCGACTGCGAAATCCTTCTGACACCGAAGGTTTTTGAAGGATTTCGGCATGCGCGCGCGACGGCGCGCGCGTGCGCACTTCGTCCCGTTTTTTTTGCAAGGGATTTGT
>CAUYUJ010014215.1:32629-72629 GCA_963575745.1 Prorocentrum cordatum
CTTTCCATGGCGTAGATCCCCTCTCTACTCGCACAGTCGGATGTCGAGCAGGGCAATGATCCCGAAAGGGTACGCGATGCATTGTAGAGCACGGCATGGCATGGCGTAGAAGAGCACCGCAAAGCGTAGTATCAACCTAGCATTGCATTGCATGCCGTGGCATGGCACGGGAAATGACGCCAGCGCTGCAGCGGGAGCACGAGTCGAAACGAGCGGAAGCGCGGAAATGAGGCCAGCGCTGCAGCGGGAGCACGATTCGGAACGAGCGGAAGCACGGAAATGAGGCCAGCGTTGCAGCGGGAGCACGATTCGGAACGAGCGGGGCCCGAAAATGAAGCCGGCGCCTCAGCGAGAGCAGCATTTTGGACAACAACGCAGGCAAAGACAATGCCTGGGAAACCTGTGTGTAAAAATACAGTACGCGGGGTGGGGGGGGGGAAACCTACAAACCGTCATCAGGGGAAGAGGGAGAGTAGTATTCATATTGGGTAATTGTAGAAGGAGGGGGACGGGGCGGAGAGGGGGAGGGGAGGGAGGGAGGAGGGGGAGGGTGAGGGGGAAGGGGAGGGGGAGGGGGAGGAGGAGGCGGAGGAGGAGGGGGGGAGGGAAAGGTGGAGGAGGAGGAGGAGGAAACGGATGAGGAGGAGGACGAGGAGGAGAAGGAGGAGGAGGACGAGGAGGAGGCTGATGCGGATGACAATGATGATGCTGATGATGATGATGCTGATGATGATGATGATGGTGATGTTGATGATGATTTTGATGATGGTGATGATGATGATGCTGATTATGATGATGATGATGCTGTTGATGATGCTGTTGATGGTGGTGATGATGATGCTGCTGCTGATGATCATGATGATGTTGATGATGCTGATGATGTTGATGATGATGATGATGATGATGATGGTGATGATGATGATGACTGTGGTGATGATGCTGATGTCGATGCTGATACTGATGATTATGATGAGGTTGCTGCTGCTGATGATGCTGATGATGATGCTGATGATGATGATGGTGGTGGTCGTGATGACGATGATGATGATGCTGATGATGATGATCATGATGATGATGCGGATGATGCCGATGATGCTGATGATGATGATGAGGAGGAGGAGGAGGAGGAGGAAGAGGAGAAGGAGGCGCAGGCGGAGGCGGGGCGGAGGCGGATGCGGAGGCGGAGGCGGAGGAGGAGGAGGAGGAGGACGAGGAGGAAGAGGAGGATACGGAGGAGGATACGGAGGAGGAGGAGGAGGAGGAGGAGGAGGAGGAGGGGGAGGAGGAGGATGACGAGGAGGAGGAGGAGGAGAAGGAGGCGCAGGGGGAAGAGGAGGATGACGAGGAGGAGGAGGAGAAGGAGGCGCAGGAGGAGGAGGATGTGGAGGAGGAGGAGGAGGAGGCGGCGGAGGAGGAGGAGGAAGAGAAGGAGGAGTTCTGGAGTTCTGGATTTAGCGACTAGGTCGGTGACGGGTAAATTACTTAGATCTCTTGGCACGCTCAGCTTTGCTGTAGACCCTAGGCCAAATATTACGCGAGCTACGATCCAGGTAATCAGCCCGATGACCCTCAACTCTGTCTGAGCACAATTGCGCTAGGTTAACGAGCTGCTGAGATACGTAATACCCACACGCTGTGCAAAACCAGACCCCCAGCCCCGCGTGATAGCTTAATTGATGGCTCTGGTGGGCAAAACCTCCCCCAATATGCGCCCGCCGCCCAGGGGGGGGTTCAAAAGCAGAACCATTCACATCCAACAGGTCGAAACACTGAGACTGGAGCCAAGCGGTTTGTCTAGCCTTAGTGGTCGACCCCTTGCACCTACTACACCTGCGACGATCATTAGCACACAGTGAATGCTGAGAGTTGAACATATCACATACAGAGGGGGCAGGCGGGCAAGCGACGGGAGCTTTTTTTCTCACGTCTCAGCCCCGACTGGGCTCTCTCAACTTCCTCAGCCTTCAGCACCTCGATCTGGCTCTGCAAGATCCGCAGCCTCACGAGGTACGCCGTGTGCTCTGTCTGGTGGTACCTGAAACGCGTGGCCTCTGGCAGTCTAGCGAGCTGGGCGCCCACTCCTGCGTACTCGTCGGCCAGCGCGTTCCCCTTGATCAGAAACTCTGGTGCCGTGCGCTCAGCTACGGCAATCACATCCTGGTGAGAATGAACAAACAGTACTGCGCACGACAGGGTCGGTTTCCGTGCCAACACTCGGCCGATTTGCCACCACAGGTCAGCGTCAGGCCCATCGGGCTTGTCGTATCTGAAACAAAGCCAGCCTATCGACACCGCCTCGTTGTCGGTCACGAATACTGCGCTGCCGTCACTGCCGTCCAGGAACAGAAGCAATGCCTGCAGCTCACCGCGGGCAACCACCTGGCGGCTGCCTGGCAGTGCTCCCCACAGACCCAAGGCTGCGTCGTCACTCGCATCGATGTTCGTGAGCACTGCTAGGCCGACTCCCACTCGCCTCAAGATTGGATGACTAGTCTCGATGCCGCAGCTTGCATCGCCAAACCCGAACAACGGGTGGTCAACGCTGCCGACGCCAAAACAATTAGCACCATACCTGAAGCCTGTGGTTTGCCAGTCAGGAATGCCCAACGGCTCATCCACTGCAACCCATTTAGCGGGTATCAACCCGCGCGTCCAACAACATGTTTTTGCTTCTCCCTGCACACGCGCCTTGGCTACAAGGTGCCCCGTCATCTTATAGATTGGATGCACCTGCGCACACCCCTCACACCCCCAGACTCGATGCAGCGCTGTCTCCGTGGACGTGCGGCAGCGGACACAGACCTCCGAGATGACCTGCTTCGTCCTCGTCTGCCGCCGCGTCCTCGGCCACGCCGCACCTACAGCCACTGACAGCCGCGTGCCTGCTAGTCGTCGCCTTTCTGGAGCTTGTTCCAAGTGTCGCAGAAGCCCTTCCGTAGCCATTTTGGCTCAAGCCATTTTGGCTCAAGCCATTTTGGCTCAAGCGCTGTAGCCCACCTGGCTCATCAGCGCTCGGGGCCGTTGAGCACGGCAGCCCACCTTCAGGCCTGCTCTCTGGTTCCTTCTGGCATCGTACTCTTCACCCCGCTTTGTCCGCTGCCATGGGGAAGCGGCGCTCTGAACGGCGTGGCTCTGCGCGGTCCTCTTCGCCCTCGTCTGCCCCGCGCAGAAGCGCCAGCAGGGCGCCCGACGCCCGTCGCACCGGCGGCGATGGGCAATCGCGGATCACCTCCCAGTTCGACTCGATCGCCTACAGCATCGCCAGCATGAATCAGGCGGTGTCGCAGAGCGCAACTGAACTGGCTGAACTTCGGGGGGCTGCTCAGGGAAGCTTCAAGCGATGCGGGGAGCTCGCAGACCAGATGAAGCTCCTCGCCCGTGACGTGCAATCCAAGCACCAGCTGCTCGACACCGAGCTGAAGAATGCCATCTCGTCACAGGACGCGAAGATGGCTGCCCTCCGCACAGAGCTCCTTGCTGCGAGCACGGGTGATGCTGCCATGACCTGTCCCGCGCTAGACGAGAAGTGCGATGACATCGAACGGCAACTGGCCGACCTGGCCGAACGGCAGCGCATCTCCGAGGCTCGTCTGTGTGAGTCGTCATCCACTCCGACGCCGACCTCTCCCCCACTCTCTTCTGGTGCCTCTAGTTCTAGGGGTGGCTCGCGGCCGAGCCCCCCTGACCAGCCGCAGCAGGATACGTGCAAACTTGTTCTCTTAGGCTTTCCTGGGCCTCTCCTCGCCAAAGACCTTCGTGATATAGGCAATGCGTGTATTCGGCAATTCTCTCCCGAATCGCAGCAGGCGCGGATCCTTGCCCGCGGCTTCGATCTGTCGAAGAAGGTGGCGCTGCTGTTCGAGACGGCGCTCGGCGCCAGCACCTTCCTGGGCAATTTCATCAAAGCGGGAGGCACATGGAGTGTGCCCGACCCTGCTGAAGGCGCCCCGCCTCTTTCGCTTCGCCTTCGACGCGATCTTAGCCCTGTCCCCCGTCAGCTGTTCCTCTCGCTCGGGAGGATCCGCGCCGCTCCCGCTGCCCTCCTTGCGCCGAAGGGCGTGGAAGTCGGCGGCACAGGGCTTGGCGGCTCGGTTTTCTTCCTTCGGCGCGCTCACGAGCCCGCGCGGGCGGCCAAAGTGATTGTTTTAGGAGAATCGCACATCGAGATTAGATGCGCCCGAAATGTCTTCCTTGAGTTTGGGATCGCCGAACGCATTGAGCGCGTCGAGGCCGCGGGGGCGGTTACGCTCCGCAGGCCCTTTTAAGACGGAGGCAGACCGTTTTTCAACTCAGGCCCCTCCCCCTCCCGCCTCCTCCCTCTTTCTCCCCCCCCTCCCCCCTCTCCCTCTGCGCCTGGAACACTGGTGCCCTCTTCACCGCTGTGAAGTCGAACTCCTGGCGAGCTCGAGACCGCTGCCACCGTTATCTATCGCTTTGCAACGCCAATGACATTATTACCGTACAAGAAACACATGGACATATTGGGGATCTCGCTGAGTTGGAACACAGCCTGTCTGGCTTCCGATTCGGATACTCTTTCTTTGAAGATTCCTCGCGGGAAGGAGGAGTTGTCACCGCTCTCAGTCCTGCTCTCGTTCTACTTTTCCTTTTCATTTCTCACACTACTTTGATCCGAGGGAGGATGATCAAATCGACGTTGATCGGGGATTATAGGGGGTTTGATTGTGTACAATCTGCATCTCCCGAATACTTCTGATGCTTTCCCCCTCTTCGCTGGGGTGCTCTCCGTGCTGCAGCGCGACGCTCTGTCGCACCAAGGGGGGGGCGCTACCGTAGGCGCTCGCATCCTGCTCATGGGTGACTGGAATTTTGTCTTGGAGGAGGAGGGAAGGCTCAGTGGGGATGGGAGTGGTCTCTCTGCCGGCGACACGGGGCGCTCGCGGTACTTTCGCCGTCTTCTTCCTCACTTCACTGAACTATTTCAGCCCGCTGACGCCCGCAGAGGGAAGAAGGGTTCCGCCGTCGCCTCGACCTCGAGATTAGATCGGATCTACACCTCCATGCCTGCTGCCCTGATCCGTGACCTCACTATCTCCACCTCTGTCGTTGGGAAGCTGAAGGCCGAGATGAGCAGCGACCACCTGCCCGTTCGTTCTACCATCTCTAGGTACTCCCCCGACCCCAGGAGCCCCTGCATACCTGCCTGGCTTGCCGAGACTCATGAGTTCGAACAGGCCCTTGAGGAGGTGATCGCTATCATCCCCTCCGCCTGGGGCGAGTGGACCCGTTTGGAGGCTGCCAAGTCGATGATGTTTGAAGCGGGACGCGCGGCCCGACATGCTCTGCGTCGTCGTGTTGCCCGCGCGAGACAGGAGAAGCACAACTGGGCTCTCTCTGCGATGCGTGCCGTGATGCGTGGCGATCAGGAGGGGACTCGTCTCGCTCCCGAATGTTATCCTCGGCTTCGACCACACTTCGACGAGCGCGATCGCTGCATCCACTTCGAAGGACTTTCTCAGCATATTTCCTGCATCTACAGGCGAATCTTAGAGGAGGAGGAAGGCGATATTAGGAGGAGCTCGACGGATGCGGCGGCGAAAAGGTCGGCGATGGCTCGGTTGCGACGGCGACGGCTTCTCTGGCAGAAATTTCGGAAACGGACCGTCTTTGGGGAACATCATCTCTGTGGGCGGGTTTCACACCTCGTCGGACTCGGAAGCCGCGGTTGCTCTCGGGGCCTTCTGGGAGCACCAGTTTGCCGCCCCCACTGTCGATCGCTCCCAGTGGAATTCGATCGCCGCTCCCATTCGCACGGTCCAGGCTCCGCTGTCGGTCGACTGGTGCTTACCATATGCGTCGTGGTTCGAGATGATTCGGACCCGAGCCCACAGCACGCCTGGTCCTGATGGGCTGCCATATGCGGCGTGGAAGCAGCCGTGCGCTGCTCGTATATTATGCTCGTGCTACCTCGCCCTCTTCGATGGCCGCATCTCCTCCCTCCCGACTGACATGCTTTGCAGCCTGCTCGTGTTTCTACCTAAAGGTGCCTTACAGGAGGACAGCCCAGGCCACCCGCTTCACCGATGTGCTGCAGCCACCAGGCCTATCTGCCTGGGCAACACGGACGTTAAGATCCTCGCTGTCGCCTGCATTATGCCTATTGCTGCGAACTCTGTTAGCTTGATTGGGGAGGAACAGAAGTGTGTTTGCGGGAGGGACGTGATTGAGAACGTGGTGAGGGCAGAGGCATGGGGAGTGGAGGGATACATGACGGCATCTGCGGACGCAGCTTCTACTGTTGACCGACTTCGCGTCGGCGTTTCCCAGCCTGGCGCAGGAGTGGCTTTTCTTTGTGCTTGAGGCCATGGGCATTCCTCCCTCGCTCGTCCACTTCTTTCGGATGGTGTATTCCAATAACACTGCCATCCTCTCCCTTCGTGGTCGTCGACATGGGCACATTCGTATCGCTTCAGGGGTCAAGCAAGGCTGTCCCGCCTCCATGTTTTTTTTTTTTCGTTTTTGCCGTGAACCCTCTATTGGCATGGATTCGGGAGTCGCGCGGCTTTTCGCCGGGGCTGACCCTAGCATATGCAGACGACTTCGGCTTTGGAGTTGAGCGGGTCTCCTCGTCTTTGAAAGCGCTCTTAGACTGCCTGGAGGCGCTGGCGGCGATAGCCAACTTGCGGCTGAACTTTCGGAAGTGCCATGTGGTCGCCTGCGGGACTTTGGACACCTCAGCTATCCGCTCCCTTCTCCGCTCCTTCGGCGCTCCCTACAGCCTGATCCAGGTCTCCCTCTCCGCCACCTACCTTGGCTTCCCGATCGGCCCCGAAGGCGCATCGCAGGTACGGTCTCCCATTCCCCCCAGCTTTCTGGCGAGGGTGCACCAGGCCCGAGCGTTGGGATTGGGAATTGCTCAGTCCGCGGCCGCCTTTCGCGTCATGTGCGTTCGCAAGCTCTTATTCAGGCTGCAACTCTACCCGCCCTCCCAGGAACTGGTGTCCGCCTTCCGCAACGGAGTGCTCCTTCTCACCTCTGGGCCTAGGATCGCCTTTTCCTACAATGTCGCCACGAAGCTTACGCACGTTGGATTCGCTATTGAATTCCTGGAGCTCGATGCGGTCGCGAAGGCCACTGCCCTTCGGTATCTCATGAGATCGGGGTGGCTTTTCGGGCTTCTGGATTCGTTGGAGGCTTCTCGCTTGGATGTCGAGCACATTCCTAATAGGTGGCATCGTGGGTGGCATGCTGACGGCTTCTTGGGATATTTGAGGTCGATCAAAGAATGGTATTGCGGGCTCTCGCTCGACATCCCCTCCTCTTCGGACAAGCTGCAACATCGGCTATGTCGGGCCTTTCGAGACCTGGAGACGAGTGAGCGTGTTGAATCCATCCTCCTTCGGCGTGCCCACCACTTTTGCCCTGAGGTCTCGCGTGAGCATATTGTCACTCTGAAGGCGAACTTGCGACGGGCATGCACAGCAACGATCATGCATGTCGGCATGGCCCCCTCCCGTCTGCTAATTGGATCCATTTGCACGAGCTCCCGATTTCACTCGGCCCCTCGGGGGTGTCTGTTCGGGTGCCAGGCCGATGGCGGAGGCGACGCCGATTCTCTTCGCCACTACTCCGCCTGCCCGCGACTGGAAGCGAATCTCAGGAGATGGATGGGGAGACATCTGGAGGTCTATCATCGCGAGCGCTCGTTCCATTGGTTTCCCTCCTGCCTCCTCCTCGCATTTGACGACGTCGCCGGTCTCCTCCGTCGCGCTTCCTGCATGGAAGCCTTTTTAGCGGCCCTGAACGCCCGCCGAGTTGGGCGCTCTGCCGCAGCCGAGCATGTCTTTGAAGCCCGTCTTCGTGTGCTGGCCCGCCGCCACCCAGCGCTCGCGGACGTCTGGTGCGATGCCAGTGTTTGGGTCACTCGCCGACTGGCGAGGGAGGGGGCCCCGAGGAGGCGAGCGCTGCCGCCGCGGGTGCACGGCGCCCCGCGCGGCAGGTGGGAGCTCCCCTCGGTAGGGCCGCCGCCCCCTCGCCACGGCAGAGTGCGAACTGCTCGACCAAGGAGTCGACCGCCTTATGCAGAGACTCCAAGCAGCCCCGGGCCCCCCCCCCAGGATGGAAAAAACACACACACACACATATATATATATATATATATATATATATATATATATATATGAAAGAGCGTGTTCTACCGCTGCTGGCGGAAAACCGGGGGGGGGTCACTACCGGTTCGAACCCTCCCCCCCCCCCCCCCCCCACCCCCCCCCCCCCCCCCCCTCCGGAAAACCGGGGGGGGTCACTACCGGTTCGAACCCCCCCCCCCCTGCTCTCGAAACCCCCCTCTCGTGGGGGTGCGGACAGAGGTGGGGACGGTGTTGGTGGGACAGTGGTGAGGGGATAGCGGGACAGTGGTGGGGACAGTGGGACAGTGGGACAGTGGTGGGGACGGTAGTGGTGGGGACAGTGGTGGGGACAATGGTGGGAACAGGGGGGGACAGTGGACAGTGGTGGTGACGGTGGTGGTGGGGACAGTGGTGTGGGGACAATGGGAATGAGGTGGAAACAGTGGGACAGTGGAGGGTACAATGGTGGTGGGGACAGTGGTGAAGGCGGTGGCGAGGACGGCGGTGGGACAATGGGACAGAGGTACAGTGGGGACAGTGGTGGGGACAGTGGGGACAGTGGTGGGAACAGTGGGACAGCTCAGTGGGACAGCGGAGGAGTCAGTGGGACAGTGGGGACAGTGGGGATAGTCGGGCAGTGGTTGGGGCCGTGGAGACAGTGGGGAGAGTGGAACCGTGGTGGGAACAGTTCTGGGGACAGCGGGGACAGTGCGACAGTGGTGGGGCCACTGGTGGGGACAGTAGGGGCGGTGGTGGAACCAGTGGGGACAGCGGTGGTGAGGACAGTGGTGCTGGGAACACCAGTGGGGGATGTGATGCGGACGGTGGTGGGGACCGGGAGTCGTTTGCTGGCGGTGAGTAAAGGGGGGGGGGGGGGGTTCGAACCGGTAGTGACCCCCCCCGGTTTTCCGGATCCGGGGGGGGGGGGGGGGGAGGGTTCGAACCGGTAGTGAACCCCGGTTTTCGAGCGGAAAGGGGGGGGGGGGGGGGGGGGGGGTTAGGGAGGGGGGGGTTTGCCGGGGGAGGGGGGGGGGGGGGGGGAGGGGTTCCAGGGGGGGGGGGGATTTTCGGAGGGGGGGGGGGGGGCGACCCCCGGGCTCCGGAGGAAAAGGTTGGCAATTTTCCACAGTAAAGCGGCGGTGGATCACGCTCTCTCTCTCTCTCTCTCTCTCTCTCTCTCTCATATATATATACATACATACATACATATATATAACAATAAAAAAACAAGTGTCGCAGAAGCCTTCGATATGAGAAGTTACATATGCCATGTTCCATCCCAGCTCCCTCAAAATGTGCAGGTGCTTGTGCCCAAAGCGAACTCTGGACACTGGCTCCGAACTCTTCAAAAAGTGCCGATGGAACATCTAAGTCCAAGAATCCTGTCAGGGATTCAACCTTGAATTGCCAGCTGTTCTCCGCGCCAGTGCCGTCGCCGGGGGTAACCCAACATGTAGGCTCCTTCGGATCCCAACCAGCTTGTAAAAGATACCAGACCGTCGTGCTCTGCGGACCCCTGATAGCTCGGACTCGCTCTGCTGGTGTCATGGTCCTAAGCTCCTGCACCAGCTTGGACCACGTGTGACTGATACCCCTCCTGATCGACGGTTGTGTGGCCCAGCAGGTGAGCCATAGCCTCAGGGTCTCCTTCGGGAACTTGTACGCTGGGTACCTGTTGGGCGCCTGCAGGTCGATAAGCGTCGTGAGGCACCGACCTGGCATCTTGGGCCGCAGCGAATTCCCGAGCTTCCTCCTAAACTGTACCATACTGTGTCCGAAAACTCCGTGCAGCTGGTGCCCGTAGGCACCAGCTGCCTGTGCTCCCTGTTGCTCGAGTCGACTGGACAACTTGAATCGTCGTGTGGCTGCGGCGTACTTCAACACCTTGCGATGCATGGCCGTGTGTTTCGCCGCACGCTGGGTGCGACACTGACGACCTCGCCGAACTCCACCTCCAAGGTCACCTCCGAGGTAACTCGTTTGCCCAGCAGCCCGAAGCACACATCCTCCAGCTCGAACACGCTTGGCCACCGTCTTCGCATCCTTGATACACGTACAGAGAACCACACTTTTGGGTGCCATTGCCAATCCAGCTTCTCGCATGTCCGTGCACGTGTCCACTAAACACCGAGTCAATTGCGAGATCATGGACTGCCGCGAACCCTTGACCGACTGGCTGAGGTCGTCGATCCAGATCCGCTGCGTCATGCCTATGTGCACCGTCGTCAAGCGATGCATGATGTGGTACGTGGTGCACGTGGCGAATCTTGTCCCAGCTCGCAATCCTTGGACTATATACTGCCACGGTGAGAATGCTTCTGAATAAGAGCCTGCCTGCCTCAAACACCGTGGTGCCATACACTGCTGCATCTCCAGCCCCAGCACTTCGGCTGGGAAGTCCAGCCTCATCGCTGCTCGACCGAGCCTCAGCCACCAACGCGTGTCGTAGAACTGGCCAATATCCAACAACCCATTCCCATGATGCATCTGAAGTCGTCCTGCCAGCTCCTCGTCGATACATCGAAGGAACACCTCGGAGGAGGAGGAGGCGGCGGAGGAGGAGGAGGAGGAGAAGGAGGAGGAGGAGGAAGACGAGGAGGAGGAGGAGGAGGAGGGGGTGGTGGAGGACTGCTCCCCCTTCCCCCCGCTGCGTTTATTAATCAGTTGGGCGGTAGCACTGTTTGCTATGACGGAGTTCAGGGCCTGCTTCTTTTGGCAATGTTCTCTGGCTATCTGCACAGTGGTGCTATATCGTGATGATGTCCGCTCCATCTCCTCCCTCCAAAATGGCGCTGGAAAGTTGGAGGATGAGGGGGAGGAGGGGGAGGAGGAGGGGGAGGATGATGATGATGCTGATGATGATGATGATGATGATGATGATGATGATGATGATGATGATGATGATGATGATGATGCTGTTGATGCTGATGAAGGGGAGGAGGAGGAAGAGGAGAAGGAGGAGGAGGCGGAGGAGGAGTTGGAGTTGGAGTTGGGGTAGGACGACGACGAGGACCTCGCGAGGGGCAGCATTCAGGTGCGGGGGTGTTCGTCCAAGCAGGGACATCGGTCGATCTGGACTTCTGGAGCGTTTGAGGCTCGAGGATAAGGAGGGGGAGGGAGGGGAGGAGGAGGAGGGGCAGAGAGACGAGCCCTCGGGTGGGCGGCCCGACGAGAAGGCCGACCCGCACAGGCTGCGAAGGAGCTCGGTCTGGGCGACGTGGAGGTGCTCATCAAGAGGCACCCTGTGGCCTGCCCTGGGGGCTCCTCCCCCTCCCCCTCCCCCTCTTCTCCCTCCTCCCCTTCCTTCCCCTCCTCCCCCTCCTCCCCCCCCCCTCCTCCTCCTCCTTCTCCTCCTCCTCCTCCGCCTCCTCCTCCTCCTCCTCAAAAGCGTCCCACACTCCCCGCAGAAGAAATAACCACCACCACCACCACCCCCAGCTAGGGGGGCAGGCTGCTCCATTCTCCCCGAGCTGGTGGCACCCCGATCCGGGCGCGCCCCCACAGGTTGCCCAGAACGGAGTGCCACCAGCTCGGGGAAGTTTTTGTTTTTCGGAAAGGAGTTCTATGGAGTTCTGGTGATAGTGGCTCTTTCTTGCTCTCGCGCAACGAAAGACGACCCAAGAGGCCCCGAAGACCCGCCCAAGGGAGCCCCCGAGGCCTCCAATTGGGGCCAACGACCCCCCCCTCCCTCCGCAGAGGAAGAGTCACCCTCCCCTGACGGGCAACGTTTGGGGGGGATCTGCTCATCGTCGACGCATCGACCCCCACTCGCGCATGCAGCGCAGGCAGGGGCCCGACAGGAGCGTGCGTATTCGGCGGGGGCTATCGCCGAGCTATTGGCGATGCGCCGCCGAGGTAAGCTCGATGTGTTCCCCTTCTGAGCTGCCCCTCCTAAACGTTGACCCTCATGCCTGTTGTAGAACGGGAGAGTTACCGACACTGCTCCCCTTCCCCTCGTCGCCACGGCTGGATCCGCCTCGGAGTTCCAGTCAGAAATCGCACACCCGGAAGGGTCCGAGTATGTCCTCTCGCCGTGGGGCAAATGGGTCTGGCCCTAAGGTTTTTTTTTGTAAGGTTTCGGCCTCCAGAGAATTTCCCCGGGCCCGGGGCTGTCAGAACTGGTCCACTCCTCCTTCTCCTCCTCATCCTTCTCCTCCTCCTGTTTCTCCTCCCTTTCCCTCCCCTTCCTTCGCCTCCCGTCCTCGTTCTCCTCCTCGTCCTCGTGGTCGTCGTCCTTCTCCTGCTTCTGCTCCTGCTCCTGCTCTTCCTCCTCCTCCCTCCTGCATCTTCCCTCCTCGTCCTTCTCCTCCTCCTCCTCCTCCTCCTCCTCCTCTTCCTTCTCCTCCTCCTTTTCTCAGGGCGGGGAAGGTCCCAGGGTCCAATACCCGTTTCCCGCAGGACACGTTTGCTTCGTGCCAGGTCGGCGCCTGCTCGTCGTGCCCGAGGGCTCAGCGGGGGTGAGGCACCTCGGAGACAGCGTCGCCCTGCAGCGGGGTTTCTTGTGGATGGTCTCTGCGTGTCGAGCTCCTGCTGTACAATCAGATTCGATGCGATCCGGTACAGTCGGGGCCCCGAAGAAGGAACCTTTTTCGTTGGGGAGGGGCTCCGTGTTCCTTAAGTGTTTCACAGCTTGCCTCAGGCTTTCCTTCTGTTTTCGACAGGAAATCGCAGGTTAACTTATGGAAAAAAGGGGCCTCGTTCCTTATTTAGGGTTCCTTAGGTCAACGCCCCGACTGTACGCAGGCACGGCTCGCCAGCCCACCTGGCCAGAGCCAGGCGCGGCCGCCTCCCTCCTGGCCCTCCTCTGCCCCCTCCCGCTCCGCCTCGGCTCCTCGCTCCCTCTCTCTCTCTCTCTCTTCGGCGGCGAGACCGGCGGGGGGGGGGGAAGCGAGAAGGAGAATGGGGGCGGAAAAGAGGGGGGTGATGACTAAAGGGGGGGTGGATATCTTGGCGGGGGCCATGATATCTCCTCAGATTTCGTGGCGCCTCTTCTTGTTTTCTTACGTCTCTGGCCCCCCGCTGGGCCGCGCACGTGCCGCCGGTCATGAGTTGCACCCCCCCCTCTTGGACACCCCCCTCTTGGCCGCCCCCAAAAGGAGAATGCCTCCTCAGAAGGCTCGAAAGCCCCCCGGTCTTCCGAGAAGTCTCCGAAGCCTGCCCCAAGGCTGCAGAGCACTCCTCGGGAGGCGCGATGGCTTTGTCCCTCACTTGAATTTCCCCCCCCCTCGCTCGCCGCCACTCTCGTTCTCTCTCTCTCTCTCTCTATCTCCCTTCCCCTGCTTCTTCCTGTGCCCCGCTTCCCCCGTTCCCGCCTCCCGGCCTCCCTCGGCCTGCCCGCGCCGCGCGCCAGGGACGCCTCCCTGAGGAAGAAGGCGCCGCGGCGTCACCCGCGTCACGCCTCCGTCGCGTCTCCCGCCCCCCTCGTGTCCCCCTTCCGCCCTTTAGGAGGTCTCTTCCCCCCCCCTTCCCTGCCTTTCCCTCCATGCTGCTCGTCCCTGGTCTGTCTGGATGTCTGCCCCTGTGCCCAGCTTTTCCTCACATCTCTCTCTCTCTCTCTCTCTCTCTTTCTATATATACACAGAGATTCGGAGCCGCTCGAGGCGAAAAGTTCTTCTGCCCCAGCGTCGTACTTTGCTTTGGTACATGAGAACTGAGATGGCTGCTGAAGCTCCCTTCCTCCCCACCCGCCTTTCTGCCGCAGCCGGACTTGATACAGCAGCGCTTTCGGTCCCAGCCCTGGCTGCGGCGACGCAAGGGGCAGGAAGATGACGACGACGACGACGACGACGGCGGCGGCGGCGACGAGGACGACGGCGACGACGAGGAAGTCGAAGGTGAGGACGAGGACGACGGCGACGAAGTCGACTTTTTTGGGAGCCCGCTCTTCCAGAACGGTCGCCGGGCCCTGGAATCGTTGGGGGCGGGAAAGAGGGGGGTGATGACTAGGGGGGGTGGATATCATGGCGGGGGCCATGATATTTGCCCAGATTTCATGGCGCCTGCTCTTATTTCATTATGTCCCTGGCCGCCCCGCTGGGCCGCGCACATGCCGCCGGTCATGATTTGCACCCCCCCCTCTTGGACACCCCCCTCTGGGCCGCTCCCGGATCCTCCTCCTCGTCCTCCTCCTCCTCCTCCCCCTCCTCCTCCTCCTCCTCCTCCTCCTCCTCCTCCTCCTCCCACTCTTTCTACTCAGCGTCCTCCTGTTAGATCCACTCTATCGCGCCCGCGCCAATGAGACCTGCAAGCCGAGAGCGGATCCTGAAACACTTTGTTGGCCGGACGAGCCAGACCAATCGGACAAACCAGACCAACCAGAGCCAGTAGAGCAACCGCGCCAGACAAAGCTGGACAACCAACCAGACCAACTCGACGAACCAGACCAACCAGACCAGCCAGACCAACCAGACCAACCAGTCCATCCAGACCAAGCAGCTAAGCGAGGGCTTCAGGACGAAACTCAGACCAGACCAGCCAGACCATATTCAAAACAACTGCAATGCACACCAAATGCAGTGCAAGAACACTGCAATGCAGCACAACTTCAATGCAACAAAGACATCGCCCGAATCATAAGCTAAAGCTTCAAGACGAAGCTCAATTCAGCCAGGCCAGACCAGCCAGACAAGATCCCAAAGAAACTGCAATACAAACACCAGCAAAACAAAAAAGCATGCAATGCAACAACAATCTTCCGAACTCTCAGCTAAGGCTTCAGGACGAAGCTCAAACCAGCTAGACCAGACCAGCCAGACCAGATGCAACCAAACACTGCAATGACAGCAAACCTGCAATGCAAAACCGCCCGAATCCTAAGCTAGTGCTTCAGGACGGAGCTCAAACCCCGCAAACCAGACCAGCCAGATCAAATGCAAACAACTGGAATGATGCACACCAAATGCAATGCAACACAATTGCTGAAGCTAAGACTTGAGGACGGAAGTCAAACCAGCTAGACCAGACCAGCTGGACCAGATGCACAAACATTGAAATGCACAAGCAATTGCAATGTAAAAACAATGGCCAACTCGTGAGCTGAAGTTTCAAGTTGAAGCTACAACCAGACAGACTCGACCAGGTAGACCAGACGCAATCAACAAATGTAATTCAAACAAACACTGCGGTGCAAAACAACTGCAATGCAACAACAACAACTGCGAATCAAACAAAACCTGTGTTTAGGTGGTCGTCGTGGTTGGCGCTGCCTCCCTGGACATCCTCTGAACCACTCTCGCCCGAATCCTAAACTAAGGCTTCATGGCGAAGCTCAAACCGGACCAACCAGACCAGCCAGACCAGATGCAAACAAAGTTGAAATGCAACAACAATGTTGTTTCGGTGGTCGTCGTGGTTGGCGCTGCCTTCCTGGACCTCCCATAAGGCACTCTCGCCCGAATCCTAAGTCAAAGCTTCAGGACTAAGCTCAAACTCAAGCTTATTGCTGAAGCTTCAAGCTTGCTCTTTGGAAGCTTGGGGTTTCGCCGTGCGCGCTACAACGGCTAAGAACTGTATACACATACGTAGATATACACATATATATATATACATATATATATATATATATATATATATGTATGTGTACGTAGCTCCTTCTCTCTCTACCTGGTTCTATATCGTTATCTCTCTCTCTCTTGTTTATTTTGTTCTCTCTCCCTCTCTCTCTCGTTCAGGTTTCTCTCTCTCTCTCGCCCTCTCCCTCCCTCTCTCGATCCCTCCCTATGTCTCTCTATCTCTGACTCTATTTGGTGTTCTCTCTCTCTCTTCTCTCTCGTTCTCGCTCTCCCTCCTCTTTTCTCCCCCTCCCTCTCTCTGTGCCCCCCCCCCTCCTGCAGCGGGGCGCCCCCCCCGCCCGAACACCTCCGTGAGGTGTGAAGCATTCGGGCTTATTGTCTGCTGTGGGGGCGGGGCCTTACCATCTGCGGTCTGACCTTCCATCTGACTTCGTGCGTTTTGTCGTACTTTCAGTTGTTTCCCTCTGTGCGTCTCTTTTTTCTCGCTCTCTCTCTCTCTCTCTCTCCCGTGATGCCTCCCTCTCTTGCTCTCTTAGGCCTCTCTCTCTCTCTCTCTGCCACCTTCCCTCTCTCCCTCTCTCTAGTTTTTGTTTGACGCTTTTTCTTTCTTTCTCCACTTCTCTCTCTCTTTCTCTCTCTTCCTCCTCTCTTGCTTGACATTTTCTCTCTTTGCATTTCTTTATATCTCTATATCGCTCTCTCTCAGATCCTCTCTGCCTAACTCTCGTGCTCCACAGCGCCCTCGAGCGCCATGGTGACCTGTGCCCTCACCCAGCGTCTTCAACGCGCCCGGGGGGGGCGTGGGCGGCCCTTGGTCGGCCGTCCTTCCCGCCACCGCTGACGGTCGACCTGACGACCGTGGGGGAGGCCTTACGCGGTCTGGCTCCGCGGCCCCCCGCTGGCCGATCGACTGGCCCGTTTCAACCCGAGTTCTCGCTCCGCGCCCCGCGTGACGACTGGCAAGCGCTCCGCGGTCCCGCCCTCGCCCGCCTAAGGGGGGGTGGCCGTGCGTGCGGCATTGCCCGCTGCCGACGCCCCTCACGCCAACGTGGGCTACCCAAGCGGCAGCCCGTCTTCTCACGGTGTGCAGACGCGGGGCGTTTCACCCCCGTCACCATTTCGCTCTGTTTTTCAGTCCGCTCGGCGCGGGGGTGGGGGTCGGCGTCACCCCCACATACCAGCACTACGTCACTATGTGTTGGCCGCCCCCCCCCCCAGAGGCGACGCGCGCGCCGAAGGATCATCCATTGTATGAGCTGTGTGTCGGGCGCTTTCTGGCCATACCGCTCGGGGGACGATGTACTACAAGATATGTATACTGTACGTTCGGGTCGGGCGCACGCCCCGAAGGAGGGCACACAGCACTAGTATGTCCCCGTGCGCCCCAGGTTGGGGCCTTCGTTTTCGCCCCCCCCCCCCCTCTCGCTGGGCTGAGCTCGACCCAAGAGTGAGCACCAGCGGGCAGCAGCTTGCCTCTGTCGCCCCTGACACCGTCCGCATTGCTGGGTGTCGCTGTCTCTCGCTCCCTCTCTCCTTGGCATCGCTCGGACGTCTGCATGTTTCTCGACGAGAGCCATCGAGGAGCATTAGTGGACTATCCTAAGAAACACTAGCGCACGAACTGAACACATGCACTGGGAATGGATGTCCGAGCGATGGTGAGTCTCTCTCCCTCTCTCTCTCTCTCTTGTTTTCTCTTCCTCGCTCTGTCCCTTTCTGTGACTGCTCTTTCTCCCCCCCACGCTCTCCATTGCTCTCCATCTTTCTCTCTCTCTCTCTCTCTTTCGCGTGACATCTCTCACTCGCTCTCTCACTCTCTCCTCTCTCTCTCTCTCTCTCTTAATCCCTCCCCTCTCTCTCTCTCTCTTTGTTCTCTCTCTCTCTCTCTCTCTCCCGTCCGCCTTCCCGCCCTCCCTATTTCCATAAACGTATGTACAAAGACACATAAATCTATATATAATGCACATGTTGCATTACACCATGTTCCCCATCCTCAACCATATTTGCTCCCCCTCCACATCCTTGTCATCCTGACACCCGTTCCCCTCACCCTATTGTTGTTCTCCCCGTTGCATTCCCCCTCATTCTCCGCGCTCATTTGAAACCCGTCACTTTTTTCACTCGCCGAATGTTCCCCCTCGATCCCCTCCATCCTCGCCTCCGTTCTCTCCGCCCCCTCCTCCCCCGCGCCCTTCTCCCCCTTCTCCCGTATAGTTATCTGAACCCTTTCCTCCCCGCGCAAGGCCCGAGCCAGGAGGGAGGGGAAGTGACGGTGCAGGCTGGGGTTGGGGGAGGGTACGGTGGAATTGGGGGGTGCAAGCCAGAGGGGAAAACGTGAACCAGAGGGACGTGCTGGAGGCAGGGAGGGAGGGCGAGGCGGAGGAAGGTGAGGGTCAAAGGGGGAGGCAGAGGAGGATGGGAAGCAGGAGGAGGAGGAGGAGGAAATGGGGGAGAAATGTTGGGGGACAGGGAGTGTGATGAGGATGATAATAAGGACGATGATGGGAAGCAGGAGGAGAAAGAAGATCGGGAGGAGGAGGAGGAGAAAGAGGAGGAGGAGAAGAGGAGGAGGAGGAGGAGGAGGAGAGGCCGAGAAGGGATGAGTGAAAGCCCGCGCGCGCCAGCCGCCGCAGGTGCAAGCTTGCCTCTGGGACGGGCCCTCCTTCTCGGAGGCACCGGCCTCTTCGGCCCAGCGCTGGGATCCGCGGGATCAGCATCATCCCCTCTCTCTGCCTGGCATCCCTTCGCTCTGCCTCCTCTCGGCGGCGAGCGAGGGGGGGGAACTTCGAGGTTCGAACTTCGACGCTCGAGACATGTTTTTCTCGCTTGCAGGCCTCTGGGAGCCCTTTTCGGGCCCAGGGGCCTCCGAAAATCTCGATCCGGGGTGAACAGCCGCGTCGGATGGACCCTGGGGGGCTTAGGGGACCGATTTCGACCGATATTCGGCAGCGCGCCAGGGGGGGGGGAAGTGAGAAGGACGAGGCCTTGTCAGAAGGCGTCGTGGCTGCTCAGAAGCCCTCGGTGCCTTGGGAGAAGTTTGCTGCGTCTTCGGGGAAGGTTTTAGACAGTTTCTCAGAAGGCTGGGGGACGTCCTAGCCTTCAGAGAAGGCCCGCCAATTCTCACTTCCCCCCCGCGCTGGCCGCCGACATTCGCTCTGGCTCCTCCCTCATCCCTGGTTCCCGTCATGCCCCCCGTTCGTGCCAGCATATCTCCGACGGATACGTCTTCCAGGCCGTGGTCACTGGACCTCTCGCCTCCTTCCTGAGGACAGTTTTTTTCGTCCCGCGACGTTTCGTTGACGGTGCTGCGGCCCGAAGAGCAGTCTCTTCTGCTTCTCTCCACTCTCCCTCTTCCGCCTCATCGCCCCCCTTCTTCCTTCCGCTCCTTTCTCTTATTGCTGCTCCCGAATCCCTCCTCCCGCTCGCCCTGTCTCCCCCCCCGTGGCTCAGGAGGCTTCCCGAGGGGACCGGCCCACCCGCAGTGAGTCTCTCTGGCAGCCGGGAAGGAGTTGCGACGGCCGCAGATCGGGGCTCAAGGGACGGGGGTCAATGCAAACGGGGGTCAATCAGAGCGCCTGCTCTTGCAGGATCCCGCAGAGCCAGGGTTGCACTGACCTACAGTCAACCCGCGGAGTAAGGATGAGCAACTTGTCCAAGATTACCTTTGCATCCTTGCCCCTTCGGTCCATCCCTGGCAACTTTCGCTTGCCAGCCCCTCAGGGTACCCTTAGGGCGAACTTTCCAAGGCCCTTGCATCCTTATCGTGCATCCTTACTCCGCGGGTTGACTGTAAGTTTCAGAGCAGGATCCTGGAGGATCCTGCGGGATCTTGCAGCATCCTGCAGGGCCTCACTGACCACGGCTGCGGGTTGTCTGGGGCCAGCATGTCCCCGGGAAGAGCCATCTCCTCCTCTCCCGCCCCGCGTCTTGGACGGCTTCAGCAGGTCAGACGGGGCCAGGACGAGGATACATCGATTCCAGAGCGGTCCGAATCGCTCTCAGAGCTTCCGGGAACGTTCTGCGAAGGCCGTGGCGCCCGAGACATCTTCCAGATCCGCTGGATCTCAGATATTCGATGATGATGATGATGATGATGATGATGATGATGATGATGATGATCATGATGATGATGATGATGCTGATGCTGATGCTGATGATGATGATGATGATGATGATGATGATCATGATGATGATGATGATGATGATGATGATGATGATGATGATTATGATGATGCTCATGCTGAATCTGATGATGATGATGATGATGATGATGATGATGCTGCTGCTGATGATGATGATGATGATGATGATGTTGATGATGATGATGATGACGATGGCGATGGCGATGGCGACGACGATGACGATGATGCTGATGCTGATGCTGATGATGCTGATGATGACGATGCTGATGATGATGTTGATGCTGTTGATACTGATGATGATGAGGAGGAGGAGGATGCTGATGATGATGATGATGATGATGATGATGATGATGATGATGATGCTGATGATGCTGATGCTGATGCTGATGCTGATGCTGATGCTGATGCTGATGCTGATGCTGATGATGATGATGATGATGACGAGATCCCTCATATCTCAGAGATTCTCGATGCATCCTCGCCCGAATCTGTCCTCGCCCTGGCTTCGTCATGAAAGCGTCGCGCCGGCCGAAGAGCCATCTCCTCCTCGACGCCTTCCGCAGGGGCGGCGTGCACGGGGGGGGGAGGGGAGACTGCACGCGTGCGCACGGGGAGCCTCGTCGACGGCGTGGGCGAACCGGAGGCCCTGGGTGCGTGTGATGGTGCCGCCCCCCCCCGCGGGCGACCCGCCCCCGCTGCGGCCGCCGATTTCTCTCCCTCGCCTCCCCACACAGGCACACACACGCACACACACACACATGCACGCACACACAAACACACACACACACACGCACGCACGCACGCACGCACACACACACGCACACGCACACACACACAGACGCGCACACACGCACACACACACACACGCGCACACACGCACGCACGCACGCACGCACTCACGCACATACACACACACACACACACACGCACGCACGCACAAACACACACACACACACCACATACACCCTTGCACGCACACGCACGCACACTCACACGCACGCACGCACCCACGCACGCACGCTCGCACGCACGCACGCACGAACGCGCACGCGCAAGCGCACGCGCACGCGCACGCGCACGCGCACGCGCACACGCACACGCACACGCACACACGCACGCACGCGCACACGCTCACGCACGCACGCGCGCACGCACGCGCGCGCGCACGCACGCACGCACACACGCACACACAGACGCACACACACACACACACACGCACATACACACACGCACGCACACACAATCACACACACACAATTTCACGCACACAATCACACACGCACACACGCACACACGCACACACGCGCGCTCGCACACGCGCACGCACACGCGCACGCACACGGGCACGCACACGGGCACGCACACGCGCACGCACACGCGCACGCACGCACGCGCATTTGCGTTTGCACACGCACACGCGCACGCACATGCACACGCACACGCTCTTGCAAACGCACACGCGCACACACACACACACACACTCAGACACGCACACGCGCACGCGGACACGCTTGTGGTGATCCGTCCGCAACATAAGTTATGACACGACGCGCCCTTACAGAGAGCCGCGTGGCCCGTCTGCACGCGTGACGCGTCGCGCTTTGGCGCGACCCGTTCGGTGGACCGTGACTCGTTGCGCCCCTGCCCGTCTCTGCGTGCGGGATCCGTAGCCATTTTGGCTCAAGTCCGGAGTCATTCGGCTCAGGACCTGACCAGACTGGCGTGGGGGAAGTCAGCGGCCCCCAACAGTGACACCTCACGGCCAGGCCAGGTGAGGATATTGAGGCGCGAGTTTTTGGCGCCAGCGATCACGACTTCTTTTCGGCATCTTTCCATACACGGCGCCCGCGTGCCATGGCGGATGAGCAGTATCGTCGCCAGCCGCGGGTGCAGCAGCAGCACACGGCTCCATGGAGGCTCGCGAGCTCCTGGGGTCGGCGCCAGCCTTTCAGGAAGAAGGTGTTATGTTCGCAGTGCCCCCGATACCTGTTTGAGGACAGGCTGCAGGCGGCCAACAGCACCTGCCTGTGCGGCGCTTGGCTGGGGAGCCCCAGCGCCTGGGGGACAGGGCGGCACCACCAGCAAGGCAGCGGAGCTGGAGGAACATCGGGACACTCGCAGGCATCTTACCTCGAGGTTGCGCTCCGGGCCATGGCGGGCGAGGGCAAGGATCCACAAACCAGCCGTAAGGTGGAGGAGCTGCTGCAGCAGCTGGCGCCGAAGCAGCCTTCCCCACCACCAGAGCGCCCAGCGGCGCTCCTGCAGCGGGCCAATTCACGAGTGGGCAAAGCTACGAAGGCGCTGGACAAGGCCCGCCAGCGCTGGATCCGCACGAAGGACGAGTACCATGAGGCGCAGATGGCTCTGGAGAAGGCCACGGAGGAACTGGTGGCAGCGGAGCAGGATGAGGTGGAGGCGGCCCGCCGCATCCTGCCCGACAGAGAGGACGATGAACAGAGCCCAATCATCGACGTCGGCACGGCCATCCGTGACGGCATCAAGTTGCAGTTCTCGTTCGGCAAGTTGCTCGACGGGTTGGAACTCCAGGAGGCAGACCGCAAGATCGTGGAGGAGCGGTCGGGGGCTGTCAACACATTGCTCCAGAAGGCGATCAGGGAAGCGATGGGAGGCCTCACCGCCGACCTGGAGAATATCCAGAAGGAAATGGCCGAGGTGGCCGCGAGAGGGACGAAGAAGAGGAAGAGCAGCCCAGTGCGGGTGTTTTTGTACCTCCTCGTGGCCCTCCTCAGCAGCATGTGGGCGGCCAGGCCCCCGCCCCAGGTGACCAGCAGCCTGCGGGAGCGGGAGGGCCAGGCGGTGCCCCAATCAGTGCTGAGCCGCCCAGAGCAGCTGGAGACGAGAGCGCTCCAGTGGTGGCCGACAAGAAAGAGGCCCTGCAGCAGGAGGTGGAGGCAGAGATCCAGAGGGTGCGACAGAGAGTCCAGCAGTCACTCTGACGGCAGCGAGGCTCAGAGTAGAGACTACACGCTGCACATGAGGAACTTGCCCAGGTTCGGACCCACAGCCAAGCACCTCCTGCAGAAGCGCGAGCATGACTTCTACGTCCTACCAGAAGTACACACGCGTCCAGACGAGGCAGATGAGCATCTTGAGGTTTGGGCGAAAGCAGGTTATAAGCCAGTGCTGACTCCGAGCCGCGCATCGGAGAGCAGTTTGAGGCCAGGCGGAGTTTCCGCAGGCTGCAGGAAAGTTTTTCAGTTCGAGTCGTTTCGCCATCTCTCGAGTGAGCCAAGTGCCACACTGGGCATGCGGGGCCTTCAGAAGGGACAACAGCCTGTCACCAGCGGAGTTGATTTTCATGACTTTGTAGGTTTCCAGACGAAAGTATCAAGACAGGCGTTCAGCATCTTTGGAATCTATCTCACCACAGGGGTAGGTTTGCGAGGCGAGAACGCCCGCAAGCTCGCCAGCCTGGGCTCTTTGCTGCAGCCCCTTCGTACACCGTGGCTTGTCATAGGCGATTGGAACTGTGAGCCAGAGGAGCTCCAGGTAAGCGGATGGCCTCATTTAGTAGCAGGAGACATCCGAGTAGCCCACAATGTAGAGTGCACGTGCACAGTCTCGCCTTGTCG
Source organism: Prorocentrum cordatum (assembly GCA_963575745.1). Taxonomy (NCBI): domain Eukaryota; class Dinophyceae; order Prorocentrales; family Prorocentraceae; genus Prorocentrum; species Prorocentrum cordatum. The sequence goes on from CAUYUJ010014215.1 coordinate 55,966, forward strand.
AATGCTGGATTTTTTAGTATGTTCAACGTCAGCGAAGCACCTCATAAGTGAGGTTGTGGCTGACACTGAGCCCATCGCGGGAGCAGGGAAGAGCCACTACGGACTAATCGTCCGCATGAGACTATGCATGACGGAGGCATTGCGCAGAGTTCTGAGCTTGCCTAGACCGTTCCAGCAGCCACCGCCAAAGAAGCGGGGTAAGAATCCAGACAGCAAGCGTTCGAGGCGAGCAGCTGAAACATCACATAAGAAGGTTGAGGGGAGTCACGAGGCCCCCGAGAAGCAAAGACAACCAAGGACAAATATTTCCTTCAAGAGCCCGCCAACGCTCGAGTATTTATGCCCAGACGATCTGGAGGAGGAGGATTTTGGGGGCGATGACGGCTGGTTGGACGGGGGAGAGGAGGAGGACGACGGTGTAGAGTCCCAGGCGAGCCCTGAGCAGCCAGAGGCGGCAGGGTTCAATCACCTGCTCCATCAGCTGTCAGCAGCCTAATTAGATCAACTATGGCACGGGAGGCAGCTAGGCCCCCATGCCACAAATAACCTGCAGCCTCCAGAGTACATCGAGCAGTCACTTTCGTTCCAGTTAGATAGGAAGGCTTCCCTCACGGTGGGTGTGGAGCACGCCAGATGGGTCTCGCGCGTGGAAGAGTTTTTCATCCTTACGCACGCCGTGCCACCGCACAAGCGGAACGACTACCGAGGACGGGGCAAGGCGCGAGCACTAGTTTTCAAGCCCGAGGCACAAGGAGCGACGTTCATCTCTGCATCAGACCCAGTTGCCCATTGGTGGGCTACAGTCGCGTTCCTCTTGGAAGAAATAGTCTGTTGCCTACCTAGAAAAGGTCCTCGTTTTGAGTCTCTTTTGGCCAGAGTCCGAGAGCTAGCCAGCCAGCTTCCCACCTCGTCCCTCATGCCTCTCTCGTCTCGCCTCTGGGGCATCTGGAAGGAGGGGCTGGGGCACTTGGGCAAGGCCTCAGATGGAGAAATTACAGATTTCAGCTTCAAGGCGAGGCATAACGCGACCCGTGCACACAGAGCGCTGCAATACATGAACCAGCAGAGTTTCAAGGAATGGGTGCTGAAACAGGCTCTTGCTGGAGGCAGGGGGCTGTACAACATGATCAAGCCAAAGAAGGTTTTTGTAGGAGAGGTTCGTTCAGGAGCCGCCTCTGCGCCAGACGCCATCAGCCGAATCGGACTCAAGGAGGGGGCGTGGGGCGCCAAGCGGGGGGCTGGGCGCAAATGCACCTCAGAGGCTGTTCTTCTTTGGCGGGAAGCGCAGAGGCAGGCTATCCAGAACCCGCCCCCACCGCTGGAGCCAGAGCATGTCCAGAAAGTTATCGCTAAAGTGCCAAGTCGAGCCAGCGGGATAGATCAGTGCAACAAAAAAAGATTTTGCCTTTCTCCCGCCAGCAGCCATTCAGCAGTTAACAGATCTTTATAACGCCGTCGAGGCGAGAGCGTGCTGGCCATGGCAGCTCATGGCAGTCCTAGTCATGTTGCAGGTCAAGACACGCGAGGCCGACAGAGCGATTGGCTTACTGCCGTGGCTCCCGCGCTTGTGGGGCAGGCTCAGGCATTTTGAGCGAGCTGAGTGGTGCAAAAGGCGAGCAGGTCACTGGGGCACAGCTGTTGCTGGATCATCGGCACTCAGGGTAGCTGTGTGGAGAGCATTTCAGGACGAGCTTTCAGAACAGTCAGTCATACCAGATTTAGTGCACGCAAGCCTGCTGTGGGACGTACAGGGCTTCTACGATTCCTTGTCGTGGGAGCTGGTGCTTTCCAAGGCGCTTGCATTAGGATTCCCAGCAAATTACTTAGCGCTCGAACTTCAGATGCACATGTCGCCTAGGTTTTTGAGAGAAGAAGGATGTTTTTTTTCAGAAGCGATTCAACCCAGTATGTCTCTCATCCCAGGCTCGACAGGAGCTGTGGACCAAGGCAGATGTGCGCTCTATTTCATCTGTGAGGAAGTGGCTAGATGCCCTCCTCCGACACCAGGCCTCCGCACATGGGTAGACGACATAGTACAACGCTGTGAGGCACCGAGGCAAAGGCTTGTGGGCACACTTTTCAAGGCTGGACAACAGTTGGTAAAGGGTCTGCAGGCAGTCAGTTTGGCGACGGCGGACAAATCATGCGTCATCTCATCGTGTCCCCAGACGGCTAGTGAACTGGCCCAGCGCTTTGCAGCAGCCAACATCAGCATCCAGGTGAAATCGAATGCGCCAGATCTAGGTTTGGACAGAGGCAGAATAGCAAAACGTTGACCCAAGCAGGCAGCGAGACGAGTTGCAGCAAGTTTTAAGATCCGCAAGCTCTCGAGGTTTGCGAAGGGAGCGCGTGAGCACAGGGAGCTGCCTAAGAGAATGATTTCGGTCTCGGCGTTCGCTCAGTCGCGTTTCTCGGATCAGGTGTATGGGACAGCTCCCAGCATAGTGCAGCGCTGGAGGCGAGCGATGGCCGACCTGTCGAGCAGGAAAAAACACGGCCGTTGCTTGACGATCCTCCTAGCGCTAGAATACGGTACGCAGGATCCAGCGTATACAGCATTTGATGTGGTCAAGATGTGGTTCACAATTCTAGGCGATTTAAGGGTGAATGTGGAGCGCGTGCAGAGAGGCTGGGGAAGAGTGCTAGCCAATTTAAGCAGCAAGGCCCCCAGACAACGCTGGAGGCGAGTGTGCTCACCCATGGCAGCCACGATCTGTACCATGCTAGATCTAGGCTGGAACCCTGAAGGGCCCTGGAGATGGCACAGTGACATCGGGGAGACCTTCGAGGCGCCAGTAGAGATGATCGGGAGAGGCCCTCTCGACAAGTCGCACATTCTTTTTGCGTGCATAGCGGACAGTATCGGTAGGAGGCTCTGGGCGAAGGCGGCCAAGAACTCCTGGATGGGAGAAGGGCTGCAGCTTGTGCCCGACATGAAGGGCCCCCGTCGACAGTGCCGCATGGCTTTAAAGCGTAGCGACTATAAGTGGAAAGGCCTTTTACAGTGCGTCATGACAGGAGCAACATGGTGTAGACAGAGACTTTTTGAATATGGCCTGGAGCCTGACCCCGTGTGCCCACGCTGCGGACAGGCTCCGGAAACTGACAAGCATCGTTGCTGGGAGTGCCCAGCTAATCAAGAGTTTCAAACGATTTCCAGCGGCATAACTGCAAAAGCGAGAATAGAGTCGGATAATTTGCCCAGCATGTGGATTCGAGGATTGGTGCCATCTACGTGGACTAGTGTCCCAGATCCGACAGACGAGGACATCAGCTATGTTTTTGGTAGGTCAAACCACCAAGTCTTCGGAGACCCAGGCGTCATCTTTGGAGGAGGTGACGCCAGCGGGGGGAAAGATCAGGATCCCAAACTGCGCCGAGTGGCCTGGGCCTTTGCTGCCCTTGGCGGATTCCGAGAGGACGGGAGTTACGACGTGGGTGAGTTGAGGTTGGGGCACTTGCAGGGAGGGAATCTGCCAGGCTTTTTTTCAGACAGTAAATCGTGGTGAAGCCACAGCGTTGCTGGAATTTACAGCTGCAGTCCTTCCGCAGGCGCGCGCAATATATGTGACGGACTCAGAATATGTCATGCGGGGAGTCGAGAAGCTAAAAGTAGGCAAGCTTCCAGACACGCATGTGGATGTCTGGCGGCGTCTTGGAGAGACGCTGGCGGAGCACCCAAGCAGAGGAACTCGCGTGCTGAAGGTGGAGAGCCACCTTAATGCGGAAGAGGCGATCGAACAGAGAGTTGATCCTGCCACCCTCTTGGTCAATGCTATCGCGGACACCGCAGCGAGCAGACTTGCTGAGGAGTTCAGAATTTCGTTTGCTGACAGATGCAGGGTTGAAATGGCAACGGCAGTAGGTTTTTCGGTCAGGAAGCATTTAGCCAAAGTCCTGGAGAATGTGATCGAGAAGGTGCCCAGGCACCAGCCCAGTAGGAGAGCCATGTATGAAAGAAGAGAGAGAGAGAGAGAGAGAGAGAGAGAGAGAGAGAGAGAAGAGCGCATTATCAAGCTCACTGAGCACAATGGTGCGCGCATCCTAGGCTCCAGAGTGAGACGCAGGGAGTGTGGAGGATCCGCGCCGAGGAGAGAGTTGAATCGTTTCCTTGACACTCCCTGTGTGAAGAGTTTAATGAGAGACGTGGTGCTCTCACCAGCGGGTAGACAGGTCTTCAACGGCCGAGAGCTGCATGTTTCACACGCAATCGGAGTCCATCAAGTGTTTGGGACTTTGATCTGTTTGAAATGCGGGTTCTATGCCCAGAAGGGGGCGAGGAACCTCATTCTTCCCTGCCAGGGCCGACCCACAGTTCACGGGAAACGGGCCCTGCGCAGGCTTCAGAAAGGTGAAGTGCCAGCTGTTCGGTCAAGAGGGACCGACAGAGTTACAGCGAATTAGTAACAGGTTGAGCCACTGGCTGGAAACAGAAAAAAAAGTCTCTGCGTGCGGGATGTGCTGTTTCAGCGCAGACCGGGCCGCCTACGATGCGATTCCATGCGCCTCGACTCGCAGGCTGGAGCCGCGATTCCGGTTCGATCCGATTGGGCTGTGCTCTCTGGCGTCGCTTGGGCCCGCTGGAGCTGGGCGCGGCGCTACGATCTCGATCTCGGCCTCGATTCGTGACGGTTCGTGGGCGATCCGAGCCGTTTCCGATGCGATCTCCCGATGCTTTCTGTTGCATCTTCGGGGGGCCTGGCCTGTCCCCAAAATTTGCGTCTTTCCTTGTACCCGACACGGGCTCGATGCGGACTCGACGCGGATTTGGCGTGGATTCGACGCGGATTCGACACGGATTCGACACGGATCCGACGAGTCCGACATGGATTCGACACGGATTCGACGCGGATAAGGCCGCGACGGGACAGACAAGGTCCCCCGAGGATGCAACATAAGATTCTAATTATGCGGTTCAGGCCCGACGCATTGTTGGCACACCGTGGCGGCGTCAGCCCGTCGGTGGTGCAGTTCGTGGTCGGCGTTGGAGCGCCGTGGGCAGTGTGAGACATGCGCTGCGCCGGGAACTCCCGCAATCGTGTGCGACAGCTCGGGGGTCGTCGAGGGCACGTATCGTCGCTGCCGCGGTGGGTTTGCACATCGCTGGGCGCTCTAGCAATGATCGCTGTCGCCTGGACGGGATCTGCTCGTCCTGCTGCACCCCGGGTCAGACTTTGCAGTTGCGTGCTATTTGCCATGTCCCCCCCCTGCCCTTTCTGCCCCCCGTTGGGTGAGCAGGTGAGGTGAGGGGGTCGAGCGGGGAGAGGGAGTGGATAGGTGGAGGAGGAGTACGTGGGGAGGATAGGGAGGGGAGGGGAGATCGGACGGGGCTAGGATGAGGATCAAAATCCATTCCAAAGCGGTGCGCTCTCAGAAGCCCGCGGCGCCCGAGACGTCCTCCAGAGCCGCCGGATCTCAGAGATTGTCAAAATATCCTCACCCGAGTTGATCTTCGTCCAGGCTTCGTCATCAAAGGGGAGAGGAGGGGGTGACCGCGAGGAGGAAGGAGGGCCAGGACTTTCCAGGTGCGGGACCAGAAAGACAGGGAAGATCGGGGGCAGATCGAGCAGTGGCGCAGCGTGCTGGCTCGCCTACAGGCCCACCAAACAATGCCCTCAGAACCTTGAATGGTTTGCTCGAGATGTTCTTGGAATATATATATATATATATATATATATATATATGGCTGACACCGTTCTGTTTTGACACATCGGCTTTGGTTGGCCTATGGGAATGCCGCGACGGTCGGTCCCTGCTCAAGCAGAGGGGGATCGGGGGGACCGACATGGGTACGGAAACGATGGGTGCAAAGCCTAACATCAGCTTAACAACAGCGGATTCGGTGTCGGCGTCGCGACCGATGTTGTGCATTTGAGACAGAAGGCCGCCTGCCCAACAACGGCCGCTGTCGGCTGTGGACACCACTTGTTGCTGGGCATCGTGCCGATGTCTTCCGTACCCATTCCAGGTCTCCGTGGGTGAGGGAGGGGGTGATGCCTCGGCGCGCGGGCACCACCTCCGAGACAGGCCGTGGGCAAGTGGGTCGAAGGCCAGCGCCCCCGCTTCAAGAGAGAAGACCTGGACGGGATGAAGCCCAAGGACGCCCCCGGGGCCCCCGAGGAGGATTGGGGGCAGGGGCTCGAGGAGATCGGGGCTGGACGAGAGGGCAGGCGAGGGGAAGGGAGGGGGGGACGAAATCTGCCGCAGGCGGCTGGTTCCCGCCCCGCCCCGCCGCCGGGCCCACCCCTCGACGCGTGGGCGCCGCCCGGGCGCCAGGGGGGGCGCCGGGAAAGCCGGCTGCGGGAGCCGATCCTCTGCCCTGCCCTCTGCCGTCCTGCCAATCCTGACCTTCCAGAGTGAGCGCTAAAGGATGGCGCTCCAGACCTCATTTTAGACCTGCCTGGACTGCCTCAAACCTCGACAGGATCTAGACAACGTCGACAACCTGGTGCTATTTCTTAGCCCTCCCGGCAGGTCAGGGAGGTCGCCCCCCCCCCCTCGAGGAGCGCAGGTGCTCGCGGCGCGCCCGGGGGGGGGGGCGCGAGAGCGCGAGGGCGGGCCTGCTCGGACGGCGGCGGGACGCCGCGGGACCGCCGGGCAGAGCCTCTCGGGAGGCCGGCGCTCGTCTGAGCCTCTCGGGAGGGCCCGCCCCGGTGGCGCGCCGCGGCGGCGCGCCGCCGGGGAGGGCCCTCGCAGGCGAGTTTGCTGCCCCCATCCCCGAGCTCCGCCCGACAAGTTTGGCCGCTGGGAGAAAGGGGGAAGCCCTGGGGTATACTCGAGAGGGGCCATTCGGACGCACCCCTAACGAGGATGGACGCCCCCCCATGGTACATCTCAGGTTCGGGCCCCAAATTTCTGGTCCACTCGAAAACCCCACGAAGCCTGGGATAGGGGTCGGCACAGACATCAAGAGAGGGACCCTCCTGCAGGATTCATTGACAGCACATCGACGACGGAACCGTCTTCTGGGCTCTACCGTCTTCTGGGCTCTCTGCCTTGCCCATCGCCCGCCGCAGCCCGTCGTGCTCTGCGCCGCCGCTTTCTTCCTCTAGCTGGTTTGGTTAGTTGCTGTTATCATTTGAATGTCGCGGGGCCCAGCTTGACAAGAGTTTGGTTTTCGTTTGGCATGGTCATGTCTAGCGAATCATAGTACGACTGTCACCAGCGGTTTGATGTGGACTGTCTGGTCTGGTCGGGCGTTGTGTGATATGGTAGGTTCGGGCCCTTTTTCCAAGCGAACGCACACATATAGTTACGTCTCGGGTCTTTGAGTAGGAACATCTTGGGACTGATTCGGAGTATCCTGCGTCTTCTGCCGTCTTGAGGGCCTCTTGGATAAGTGGATGAGCTGTGGTCGTGATTTGAGACATCTGACTCTTTTGGGGGGAACTGGGGCATCCTGGACCATCGTAGAGCCTTTTTTCTGGAGCGTCTTGGGGTCTGCTGAGCCGTTTGGGATCCCCCTTGAGAACAGGAGTCAATTGGTGTCAAAAAGGGTCGGTCCTTGGGGCAATCTTGGAGGCCACAGCGGGCAAACACCGTTTTATGCTATAGCCTTCGTTGCGCATCAGCGTTGTTGGTCTTGCTCGCTCGTCCTCCGCCTCCTGTTCCTCGTCTGCCTTCCCTCCCTCCCACTCTTCCTTACGGTAGGTTCATGCGGCGTTGGCGCGTTGGCGACGTTGGCGAAGGCGTTCAACGTTGAATTCTGCGATGCGGAAGCACCGATAGACGCGGTATGGGTAATGCCTTTTGGAGCTGACGGCATTCAAGCCTGAGTGATTGGGGCCGCGATCGTCGATTCGAGGCTGAACGATCGACGCGGTGTCGAAAACCTTGGCGCGCGCCGACGCCTCACCAACCTGCCGTGAATGGTAGATCACGGACGTTTCTGCTCGTCTTTGGACCGATCGGATGGATGCATGTCGGATAATAACATTTTGTAGCGCTGAATGGGGTACAGCAGCGCCAAATGGCGCACAGTGGCGCACAGCAGCGCCGAGGAGCGCTCAGCTAGCGTCCAAGCGCGACCACTCGCGCCCAATAGTGCCACGTGCGGGAGATGCATTCTGTCAGCCTTGCATGCGGTTGGGCGCGCTGTTTGGCGCCATGCGGACTCTTCCGTTTCCCCTCTGCCGGCAATTGGCGTCATGGACTTCAGGTCTGAATTGTTCATTTTTCTGCGTGCAGTCCGCTCCAGAACCTCTCAGCCTGGCTCTTGGTGCGTGGCGGCATGCGCGTTTCGACACCTCCTGTCGAGTCATGATGGTCGCCGCCATCTTCTTCCTGACAGCGTGTCAGGTCTTCACCACCCACCAAACCACCCCAACCCAACCCGAAGGCTCAGATTTACCCTCGATTTCCAGTTGGGGGGGGCGGGAAACATAGAAAAAACACATGTGGAACCCTTACCCCCCCCAACCCGAAATTCGAGTCTTCGGGTGGGTTGGGGTGGTCTGGTAGGTAGTCAGGTCTTGCGATCCACGGGCCCCCGAAGCTGGGACAGTTGCGTCCTCCGAGCCAGTTCGCGCGCGAGCCGGCGGGGTGCGGCGCAGCGGCTCCCCAGGAGTTGCGGTCGTTGTGCGTCCAGTATGGCGTCCTGCCAGGCGGTCTGGCGTGACGGACGGAGGGGAAGGAGGGGCAGGCTCCCAGAAGGATTGTTGGAGGAGGTCGTGGGAGGCAAATGGTCCCATACCGCTACTCTCAAGTCGGGCCTCTCCCTATACAGGGGGGAATTTCAATAGTCAAAAAATAGGATGGGGACTATTGTTTAGTATTTTTGTTGCCATTTTGGAAATATGTTTTGAGTATGTTTTACTTTTCGTCGAAAACCCCCTGTAGGGGGACCCGCCCGACTTAACGCTACTCATCCCCTGGGTCCCTCGTCTCCATGGCCGCACACTCCTCGAAGTTTTCTGGCCAGGCCGCACTCCGTGAGAGCCGTGGCGCAGCGGCGTCCCTTTTTTTTTAGGGGGGGGGGTCCCCTGGGAGAAAAGGGAGGAGGAGCAGGGGGAAGGGGCAGGGGCCATGGGGGAGGAGGAGGAGGAGGACGCAGGAGAGCTGGAGGACCATTCAGTCGGGGCCCTGAAGAAGGAACCCTCTTCGTTGGGGAGGGGCTCCGTGTTCCTTGATTGTTTCACAGCTTGCCTTAGGTTCCTCGGGTTTTCCTTAGGTCTTCGATGGGACATCGAACTGTAACTGATGGGAAACAGGGGCCTCGGTCCTTCTTTAGCGTTCCTTAGGTCAACGCCCCCAATGTGGGGGGTGGAGCAGGACGCGGTGGGGGGGGGGCTGGTCCCCCGGGAAACGGGGAGGAGGAGCAGGGGGAAGGAGCAGGGGCCATGGGGGAGGAAAGGAGGAGGACGCAGGAGAGCTGGAGGACGATAGGGGGGTGGAGCAGGGAGCGGTGGGGAGAGAAAGGGGAGCACGCCTGCCTTGTGCACGCCGCGGGCGCGGCACGGGCGATCCACGCGCGCGCGCGCTCCAGGGGGGCCACGGCAGCAGGGGAGAGGGGGAGGAGGGGCCGGAGAGCGGCCGCGGCGAGCGGGAGATGGATGGGGCCCCGGGACACAGAAAGAGATACACACAAAAAACAGGATTCCCAATATTTTCCCATGTTTTCTGGGAGGTGAAGGGGCCCTGGGAGTCACACACACACATATATATATATATATATATATATATATATATATATATATATATATGTGTATGTATATATACACAAATAACAGGAGTCCCAATATACACAAATAACAGGAGTCCCAATCTTTTCCTTTATTTTCTGGGTTTTTCGAATTCCCTCTCTTCCCATACTTTTTCATTGATTTTCTGGGGAGCCGAGGATTGATTGTGTCTGTGTGCTTTTTCCCCTCCTCAAAAGGGAGGGCACTGGGGGCCCTCCTTGCACGAAGACTCTTGTCCGGAGTGGCAGGGTGTGGCCAGCCAGTGCTGAGGCAGCCTGGCAGTGGACGTGGAGCCGCATCGCGGCGCGGCCACACCGGGAGGGAGAAAGCACGGGGGGGGGGGACCACACGCAGCAAGGCGGAGGTGGAGGAGAACCAGCTGTAGCAATTGCTTGCAGATTTCATGTTCCAGGGGTAGCACAAGGGGTGGCAGGGTCATGGATGAAGGGTCACGTTGGAGGGCGAGGTTTTTTCTTGTGTTCCCCCCGCCCTCCCTCGTCTAGGCCTCCCCGACGGGGTCCGAGCAGGAGGGGTCGGAGGACCGTGCCGCATCGCCGATGCACCGGCGAATCGGCTCGATGTGGATCCAGATTTTTCAACGCCAACGTTTCCGCTGCATCGACAACGTCGCCGATGCATCGGCGATGCATCGGCGATGCATTGGCGATGCGGCGAGATCCTTCGACCCCATCTACTCCGACCCCAATCCAGGTGGCCTCGACCTCGTCGAACTCGCTTCGCCGAGAGCTGCCCGAACCATCGACTTGCATCGAAGTGCCCGCGAGCCAGCGCGGTCTCTGAGAAGCGCTGGGGAGCTGCCACCAGACAGCGCCATCGAGGCTGCAGCGGATGTGTCGCACCAGCTGGCCGCTCTGCGAAGGAGCCTGCGCGCGCCGGCGAAGCCGCAGACGCGCGCCAGGCAGCGCCTGCTCGGGCTCTGGTGCGCGCCTTCGCAGACCATCTCAAGCCCGCTTCTTTCCGCCCGTTTTCCATTTTTCACGAGGGAAAAACCACACAGACACAATGAATCGTCGGTAGTGGGGGGGGGGAGAAAAAAGAAGCACAGAAAGTATTGGAAAATATGAGGGATTCGGTTATTTGTGTGCACTGAGTTGTGTGTCTCCTTGGGCAATTGTACACCCCTCTCCCGGTACACCCGGTACACCCCTCTCTGCACACAATCGACTCCCCGTCAGGTCAAGTACTGGTTGAACCCGGCCGGCTTGGGCGCGAGCTGGGTAAAGCATACATTTTCGCAATGTACTGCCATAGTGCCTCCAGCGCTGATAATGATCCGTCTACGCGCTCTCCTAGAATCGAGCTGCATGGCAAGGTGGCGAAGCGAAGCGGGTCCTTCGCGGGAGGCTGCGATCTTGAGACAATTTCACCCGACTAGATGGCCCAATGAATGCTTCGGTCAGCCTCGCTTTCTAGGCCAGACACCTTTCGCATCTCCGCGGTGCTCTGTTCAAGCAGAACGCCGCGTGGCATCCAGGCCATCTATCGTCTACTCTCTCACGATGCAGGAGCAGAGCTCTGGCTTCTCGGCGATACCGAGTTCACTGGAGTCCGATGCTCTGCTGACGCACTCCCAGACGGGCCAGTGTGGCTTCCGGACGGCCCAAGAGGCGCCCAAGACGCGCCCACGACGCCCCAAGACGGCTCCAAGAGGACCCTTCCGAGGGCCCGACGAGGCAACAATTGCTCCGTTCCCTTATGTAGGAGAACGGCCCAAGACCAAGACGGCGCCAAGAGGCCCCGAGAGGGGCACTGGCGGGTGAATTCGAGCCGACATTTCGAGGCCTCCGCCCCAAGAGGGCGCCGAAGACCGCGAGCAGGCCCCCCAGGACTCCCCCCGAGGACCCAAGAGGCCAAAAGGAGACCCCGAAAGGAGGAGCCCCAAGAGGCTTCAAAACTGTCTCCAAGAGGCTCCCCATAGGCTTCCCCCAGGACCAGAGCAGGCATTCCAGAGGTCTCACATCAGCAGCCCAAGCACAGTGTCAGGATGGGCAGGAGGCCACCAGGAAGGGCACACGTGGACGATGGCCACAGTGGCCCCTCCTGTCTGTCCGCACATTTCGAAGCCTCGAGCCCGAGGGGACCCAGGAGACCGCCCGCGGGCCACTCAGAACCTACGCAAGAGGATCCTAAAAGCAACCAAGAGACCCAAGAGAGGCTCCAAGAGGCCCCCAACGACCCACAAAGGGTGTCAACACTGCCTCCACGAAGTTGCCCGGAGGCTTCCCGAAAGACCCCAACAGGCATCCAAGATCCAAGATGTCTCTGACCATTATCCCAGGCATTGTAGAAGGATGGGCCGAAGGCCACCAGGAGGTGCACACGTGGACGAGGGGCACCGTGGCACCTCCTCTCTGTCTTCCAAGGCTCCGCTTCTCCTTCTGCTGCTGTCCCTCCTTGCCGTTCTGCCCTCGTCTCCGTCGTTGTCATGCTCCCAGACTATCCCCCCTCTTCTCGACCTCGAAACCAGCCCCCTCGTCCTCCTCGTCGTCCTCCTGGAGACCTCCGCGCTCAGGGAAGGGCTGGCCCTCGGGCCGCGACCCCGCGGATGCGGGGAGCTTTCTTCGCGGAAGCCCCGCGCGGAGCGCGGTCGTGCGACGCGTGTCCGCGGGATCGCGCCCGACAATCCAGGCCACAACTTGGCATCGCTCGAACGTGTGCAGTCTGCCTCGGCGAGGACCATCGGGGAGCCGCTCGGATCCCTTTCGCGAGCACGGCCGAGGCCGGGCGATGCACGGGGGAACGGACGCCCGAGCGGCGACAGCAAGACGGAGGCGTGGATCTGGATCCGCTCGTCGGCCGTGAGACAGGAGGGGAAAAAACACACACGGACATAATGAATCGTCGATTCCTAAGAAAAAGGGAGAAAATATGGGAATTGGGGGGGAAGACAAAAACCAAGAAAAAAATAAGCAAAATATTGGGAGTCTTTTGATTTGTGTGTATGAACTTTTGTGTCCCAGGGCCCCTTCAGTGAGGCGCGACGGCTGGGCGCAGCGAGGCCGCCCCCGCCGCGGCCGCAGCGATTTTTCCCGCCCCCCCCGCCGCGGGCCTCGGGCGGCGGAGGCCCGAGGCGGGCGCGCGTCCCCCGCCTCCGCCAGGGCGGAGCGCCCTTCGGGGGCCTCGGCGCGCGGGCAGGCGTGGGCTCGGCCCGGGGCCGGGGCCCCCCTCCCCTGCCGTCGAGCTGGTGCCTCGGCCCCCCACTCCCGCTGCGCGATGGGGTCCGCCGCCTCCCGCCCCCCCCCGCCCTCCCACCCCCCCGGTGGGCGTGGCGACGACGACGATCGCGACAGGGAACGACGTGGGGGGAGGGGACGACGACGACCACGAGAAGAAACGAAGAGACGATGGGTGACGGTCCGCAACTTGCACGCCCAGGGCACACCCGCCACGACACGACGCCACGCCAACGGTGGGGGGGGGCTTGGGCGGATCCCATCGCGCGGCGGGTGGGGCCGAAGGCATCGGCATGACGACCGGGACGGCCTCCTTTCCCGCGCCCCCAAGGCACCCCCGCCGCGCCACCTGGAGGGGAGGGCCCGTGGGCCCGGAGCCTGGGGTCATCTACGCTCTGGCCTCCTGGGGCCACAAACGATTGCAGTCGGACCGAGCTGGAAACTCGAGGTCGGTTCGGGGAGGGTACCTCAATGTTCCTCGTGTTCGTTGGCTGTTCTTCAGGAGGGAAAAAACACACACACAATGAATCGTCGATTCCCAGAAAATATGGGAACATGTTGGAAGTGGGGGGGTGACGAACAGCCAGAAAATGTAGGAAAATTTCGGGAAGCCTGTTATGTGTGTGTATTTATTTGTGTGTCCCAGGGCCCCTTCAGTTCTCGTGCACCCTGCTGGGAGGGCACCCTCGCATGCTCTGTGCGTTTTGGTCGGCGGCGGGTCTCGCGCTCTTGAGGGCTTGTCTTATGTCCCATGTCCGATTGGACGCTCGGGCCTCTTGGGGCCAAGCAGATATCCGCATCCGTTATGTTGTCCACATCGTACTCGAGGCCCACATCCCAGAAATACTTTCGAGCCCCTGAGAAGTGTCGAACAAGTGTCGAGACATTGTCGAACAAGTGTCGCAGGAGTGTCCCCCAGGGCCCGACACGTGAAAACCCTCGAGTTTCGGAATGTCCTTGGTGCTCGAACTTCCTCCTGGTGATCCAGGCCAAAGTAGGTTGCAGCATCACAGCACATCCGCCGCCCGCTGGGGTGCCAGGGCGTCGGTTCCCCGGGACGTCGGCTCCCCCCGTCGGCCCGCGGGGGCACGAGGACAGCATCGCGCTCGGCGCGCCGGCAGAAAGGACGAGTCTCTGCAAGCCCAGGCAATGAGGAAGGGGGGAGGAAGGGGGGGGAGCAGGCGGAGGAGGAGGAGGAGGAGGAGGAGGAGGAGGAGGAGGAGGAGGAGGCGGAGGCGGAGGAGGAGGAAGAAGGCCAGGAGGAGGAGGAGGAGGGGGAGCCCGGGCGATGGATGCGTTCCCGCCTCGCAGCGGGCGGCGCGGGGCGCGCCCCCCCCCTGCATGAGCGGGGCGCCGCCCGCGGCCGTCGCGAGTGCCGAGGGCCCCGCTGCAGCCCCCGCGGGCGCGGATGCCCCCGCGGGGCCCTGCGAGGACCCGCCCGCGGGCCCACCCGCGGCGCCGGCGGCGGCCGCGGGCGCGGGCGGCGAGGCGCGGCCGCCTCGCCTGCGAGTGGTGGTCGGCACCTCGGAGGTGGCGCGGGGTGGGCGGGTTCGGGTGCAGCTCCTGGGAGGTCGAATTCTGACCTTGCCCTGGCCCGAAATCCAGCCCAATCCGGTCTGATCCCATTCAAATCCGAGTGACTCCCGCCGAGTTTGGCTGAATCCCGCGTGATCGCGGCCTAAGCCGGCGTAGCCCCCAATGGGGCTTCATCCTCCTTAGTCCTTCCGACGATGACCTTCCCGCAGTTGCCTCCCAAGACAGGTCCTTGGTCCCCCGGGCTCTCCCAGGTCTCCCCCCCCTTCCCTTTCGTCGTCGTCGCCTCCTGTCTGGGGAGGAAAAGGTACCCATACGCTACCGCTCTTGCTTCGTTTTCCTGTTTCTGGGCCTCCTGGGAGTCCTTCGTTGCCAGCGCGCGGTTCGCCTCGACGTTCTGGTCATGTCGCGCCCCGGTAGCCGGTAGCGGTATATCTTTTAGTTGCCCCACGACAGGGCCTTGGTCTCCCAGGCTCTCCCAGGCCTCCCCCCTCCTTCCTCTTCGTCGTGCTCGCCGTCGTCGTCGTCCTCCTCCTCCTCCTCCTCCTCCTGATCATCTCCCTCCTCACTGGATCGTCCAAGGGGGTGCCGCCTGCGGATCGTGGTGGTGGGGGTTGCTAAAGTCGGCGGTGAGCCCGTGGTGGGAAGTGAGAGGGGGCAGGCCTTTTTGGAAGGCGGCGGGGCTTCTCAGAAGCCCTCGCGACTTCTGAGAAGACGTTTTTGTTTCAGGAGAAAGCTTGGAAAACTTCTCTGAAGGCCAGAGGCATTCCGAGTCTTCTGAGAAGGTCCGCTCCCTCAGACTTTTTCCTTCGGCTAGCTGTCGGCAGTTACACAAAAGGTCAGAGGAGGAAAAGGTACCGATATCCATACTCCTGCCTCGTTTTCGCGTTATTGGGCCTCTTAGGGGTGGGAGGCCTTGTCGCCATTTCTGGATTCACCTCGACATTGTGGTAAGGACGCATCCCGGGAGATGGCTGGGGAGTACCAGTATGGGTACCTTGTGCTTCCCCCTCGCCAGGTGCTAGCAACACGTTGTGTTGATTTTTGTTCATGCCGTTTTCGTTTCCCCGTATTGTTTTCGGGCGCCAGCGCGCGGTCGTTGTGTCTTCGTTTTTGCGGGTGACGGTTTGGAACGACATTGTTTTTGTTCGAAGATGGTCTTACGGTTTCTGCATTGTTTCGAGCGCAAGCAGTGTTCAATACAAGGCCGACGATTTGTTTGCGCCCTGGTCGTTGAAGGTGTCCCTGGCCCAACGTGCCTCTTGGTCGGAGATGATCGGAAGATGGTGGGGAGATGGTGGGGAGATGGTGGGTGTGGAGATGGTGGAGATGGTGCAGATTCGGTGGAGGAAAAGGTACCCGTACCAGTACGCTTCCCTTGTTTGCACCTTTTTTGGCCGCGTGCGAGGCTGTCGTCGCCACCGCTGGATTCGCCTCGAAATTCTGGTCAAACCGCATCCCGGGAGAGGTCCAGGGATTAGCGGAATCGGTACCTCGAGATTCCCCAGAGAAGGTCGGGAGGTGGTTAAAGTTGTGATGGTCGGGGACGATCGGGAGATGGCTGATTCAAGGTGCCTCCCAGTTTTTCGCTCCATCTTGGAGCGCCTGGGGCCCTCTGAGCCTCGTGAGGGATGCTCTGGATGCCTTGGGGGCCTCCTTTGAACCCTGGGGGCACCTTGGAATCTAGGGGTGCTTCTGGCGAGACCCGAGATGGCCCGGTTGGACCGCGGCCTTGCCGCGCGCATTGCCGACGTGGCCAACCGCGCCAACGGCTACCAGCGCTTCTCCGAGGGCGAGGTGCGGGGCCGCCTCGCGAAGGTTGCCAGCCTGAAACATAGCCCTATCCCTGTGTTCGGCATCGCCTCGTCTCGTTACCGATCTCAGGGATTCCCTCGGCTTGTCATCGCCTTCTGGCGTGGCAGGGGTAGGGGTAAGCTCCAGGCTGGTTGGAAGGGGGACGCGGGGCGGGACGCGAACCGCGTCCTGCACATCGCGCTCCGCGGCGAGAGGGTCGTGGGCTGCTGCTCGTCGACCTTGCAGGCCCTCGGAGGAGGACAGCGGTTCCGGTGCCCATGCCCTTCGCTCGGCTTTTTCTGCCCTGTTGGGGCCTCTCGGGAGGCCCTCGTCGCCACGGCCTGATTCGTTTTGAAATGCTGGTCGGGACGCTTACCGGGGGGGAAGAGCGGGTGCCACTGGCAGGGGAACGGAGAATGACATGAGCATGAAAATTCGGAGGTCCGCGCGGATTTCTCGGGTC
>CAUYUJ010014215.1:77629-97629 GCA_963575745.1 Prorocentrum cordatum
GTTAGGTTAGGTTTGTCGCCGATTTTCGCTGCACGCCTGTGTGCCCGGGTGCCTGGGCGTGCCCGGGGGTGCCAGGGGGTGCCCTATAGCCCTACAACTCTATAGCCCTATAGCTCTATAACCCTATAGCCCCCTAGCCCCCTAGCCCCATAGTCCTGATTGTTTTTGTTTCTCCGGTATCATGTTGTTTTGTGAGTGGTAGCCGGTCTGATTTCGTGTGCCAGCGCAAGACCCCCATGTCGGCTCTTTGTTGCCGTTAGTGTCACGCTTAAGTCGGGCATGTCCCTCTACAGGAGGAATACTCAAGAATAGTAAGACATTTAGTGGTGACGATGTTTCGTGCTCTTTTGACTATGTTTGAGCATTTTCTGTCTAATTCTCTTGTTCGGAAATCCGCCTGTAGATGGACATGCCCGACCTGATGCCACGCTCCGCGTGCTAGTCAGGAGGGTCCAGCGCAGATGCTCCTCCCTGTTCCTACTCGTCCTCTTTCCCCCCTCCTCCTCCATTCCCCCTCCCCTCTCTCACTCGTCTCGTCCTTATTCTCGTCATCCTTGGAGGACGGCTCTTCATCTTTCTCATCACATTTGCTTCATCTTTCTCGCGTTCATGTCCTGATCGAGTTCTCGTTCTCATACTCCTCATCTTCCGCGATGATACGCTGCTTGCCTTCCTGATCCGTCAGGACCTGCAGACTGGGCCGAGCGTGGTGTTCGGCAGCGGCGGCGCCAGCGGCAACAGGCCTCTTTGCGGCTGCTTGCGCGTGGGCGGCATTCATGAGCGGGCGGACTTGCTGTGTGAGGTGACCAGCGTTCATAGACGGCGCAGCAGCAATCTTGATGTTATTGTCGTGCAGTCAAGACTGAATTGAGGAACATCTTGGATCTCT
Organism: Prorocentrum cordatum; assembly: GCA_963575745.1. NCBI lineage: Eukaryota > Dinophyceae > Prorocentrales > Prorocentraceae > Prorocentrum > Prorocentrum cordatum. Next base: position 78,519 of record CAUYUJ010014215.1, read on the forward strand.
GAAGTGTTTTTGTTTCAGGCCGTTGCGCAGATCGGAGGTTTTCGTGGCCTAGGGACCTGTGGCCATAACAGATCCTCTGTTATGCTTCTGCGTTGTGAAAATCGTATCACGGTGGTAGTATTCCTTGCTGTATCCAAGAGCGGCAACCAGTCGACTTCATGTGTGACCGCACAAGTGCTCATCGTCAGCACAGCCGCGATGTTGATCATCAGCAGGGCACGTTTTGCTGTAGCCACGGACGGCGGCCAGCTGGTCTTTCTGTGAGAGGACCGGAGCTCAAAGACCGTTCAGCAGCAAGTCTGATGAGCACAGGTAGCACAGGGCCATCTCTTGCTGTATCCAAGGGCGGCAGCCAGCCAGTCCTCCTGTGAGAGAGCCAACGCTCACCGACAGCGAAGCAGCAATCTCGCTTATCAGTGGGGCACGTCTTGCTGTAGCCAAGGGCGGAAGCCAGCCGGTCCTCTTGTGAGAGTGCTGGCGCTCATCAGCGGCGCAGCAGTAATCTTGCTTATCCTCGGGGCAGTTCTTGCTGTAGCCAAGGGCGGAACCCAGCCAGCCAGCCCTCCTGTGAGAGGGCCAACGCTCATCGGCAGCGCAGCAGCAATCTCCTTTATCAGCGGTGCATCTCTTGCTGTGGCCAAGGGCCGCAGCCAGCCAGTCTCCCTGTGAGGGGACCAGGGACCTGGGCTCATGGACAGCGCACAAGCAGTCTAGCTTATCAGCGGGGGATGTCTTGCTGTGGCCATCGGCGGCAGCCAGCCAGTCCTCCCATGGTGCGGTGGCAAATCGCGGCATACAGACGGTCTTCCTGTGAGAGGACCAGTCACGCATCGGCAGAGCGGCAATAGCGCAGCAGCACCGCCACCACCAGCGCGGCGCGACGGCACACCAGCAGCACTCCTGGCGCAGCGGCAGCACTGGCCAAGGGAAGCCAGCACCACTGGCGCAGCAGCAGCAGCAATCTTGAACATCACCGGGGCCACTCTCGCCTCCTCCTCCTCCTCCTCCTCCTCCTCCTCCTCCTCCTCCTTCCCCTCCTCCTCCTCTTCCCCCTCCTCCTCCTCATCCTCCTCCTCCTCCTCCTCCTCCTGCTCCTCCTCCTCCTCCTCCTCCTCCTCCTCCTACTCCCCAGGTGCCCCGTCCCAGTCCTCGACTGGGCGCGTCGCCCCCTGGGCGCGCTGCGCCTCCCCGCGTGCCCGCCGCAGAGGCCCGCCCTGCCCCCCTCCCCCCGGCCAAGTCTCAGGGCCGGCGCCAGCCAGTCCTCCGTCTCCCGCCTCCCTCGTGGCCTGGCTCGGGGACCCTGCATGGAGCGCGCGCTGCCGAGGCCTCTCTCGGGAGCGCTCCTGGGCTCTCCCGGCCTCGGTGCGCAGCGCGAGCTGAGGAGGGAGGAGGGAGGAGGGAGGAGGAAGGAGGGGGGAGGGATCAGCGGGATCACTGCGGCCTCGGTCGGAAATCGACGCGCCGAGGGGACTCCGACACGCACCGCTGATGTGCGCGTCGGGCATAGCCCACCCTGAGGGCGTGCTATGCGCTCAACCAGCCCTTGGGAAAGGGGAGGAGCAAATTCTAAAAGAGGAACCCAAAGCCGGATTGAGCGATCCAAGGGGCACGTCTTACATGGCGCCTCCTCATCGCCTCGGCTCGGTTCGCTCGAATTCGCTCGCGTTGGGACTCGCTGAGGAGGGGGGGAGGGGGCGGGAGAGGCGAAGGAGGCGGGGCAAGGGGGACAAAGGGAGAGGCGAGCCCAACGGAGCCTATGTAAAGGTCCTCTTGGGTGGGGTCCTCGGTGGGGTCCAACCTGGGGGCCTGGCTGCCTGGCGGCTGGCTGGGGCCTGGGGGAGGGGTGCACTGGGACCCCGAGAACGCCCGGACCAGAGGGCGCCTGAAGCGCTCCCTCTCGGGAACGGGCCGAGAGCCCCTAGGCCCAGCCCTAAAATCCGGCGCCCAAGCAACACCCTCCTCAGGTATGGACCCAACGAAAAAATCCCGAAGACCCTCCACCTCAGGACTACTCAACTCGGTCTGAGACCCGGCCCCAGGATCCAGGGCCGAAAAATCAGCAACCGTCTGGACAATCGACTCGGCCAGGGCCCTGCAAAGGCCGGGGGGGTAGACCTTCTTGGCCGCCGTTTTAAACTCCCCCCCCGTCTCTGCTTTACCCAGGAGCACTGAGTGCGCTCCCCGTCCATGCGAGCAACGCCCCTGTCCGGGCGTCGCTCTCAAGCGCCGGTGCAGGCCGCTCACTCGCACGCCGACGATCCTCGTCGGCGCCCTGCCAGCCTTGCCGCCGTGCTCGCACTGGTCGAAGTCCGTGGTGCTGACGACTGGGCACGACTGCAGCGCCAGGAGTGGCTCCCACGTCCAGCTCGTCACTGCCTCGCGGCGCCAGTGCGCCGGGATGGGGTGCTCCATCCATGCCGCGCTGCCCGCTGCCAGGTGGTCGGCCATCAGCTGGACCATGGCCTGGAGCAGCGCGTTGCCGACCGCCAGTTGCAGCCGCTGCTTGGGGGTGGCGTGCAGCACCCCCCAGTACTCGTCGTGAGTCCTCAGCGGCGGCGGCCCTGGCATGTCCGACCACCTCGCCGCACTCCACGTCTCGCATGGCGGGCCGCCGCCCGTGAGGATCACCTGGTGGGATCGGATGGCGTCGCCGAAGGTGCGGAGGTTGCTCGACTTCATCAGGTCGCACCTCTCCGCGTCGATGGCGACATCAATGCTGAGCACCACGATCTGGATCGTCGTGCTGATCTGCTCGTAGCTGATGCTCGCTTCGAGGCAGTCTTGGATGTCGTCTGTCCTGCGGACCCCGCAGAAGAGGTTGAGGACAAAGACCTCCCTTCGCCTCGGCCTCCAGGGCAGCTGCTCCGTCGCGATGCCCTCGTACTTGCCCGTCGGAAACTGGTCCAACGTGTAGCGCTCGAAGGGGGTGTCATCCTCCTCGGCTGCTGGCTGGGCGGCCCCTTCACGAGCAAGGAGAACATTCACCGCCTTCTCGTCCAGCGCGTAGTCGGATCTGATCAGCGTGGCCGCCATGTGCTTCGCCTCCATGTAGTGGCCCTCCTTCAGCAGATCCTCCCACTGCAGGCGTGGGTTATGTGGCCCTGCTGCTCGCTGCGCCGGCACGTTGACGCGCTTGCGGAAGCCACCCTTCGGGAGCGGGGCCGCCACTTGCACGGCCTCGCCTCTCAGGACCTCGGGGACGCAGGCCATGGTGATCTGCAGCAGGCAGCCGGGCGAGCCGTGGGCCGCGTGCTCGATCAGGTGGTGCTCGCCCTCGAACTGCATCAGGCAGGTCGGGCACTGTGTTGCCCCTTGCAGCCACCTGCGCGCCAGGTCCTGCATCCTCCAGTGCTCCCTGGATATGTGCACTCGTAGGCCCCTTAGCTTCTTGAAACCACTGGCACACCATGGGCAGCTCCACCCAGACACGGCTGCACTTTGGGAACACCCCTCTGCGCAAGCTGTTGCTGGTCCATCCTGTGCTGGTGGTCCGAATGGGCTCCCTGGCCGTGTAGAGTAAGGCACACCTGCTGGCCACACCGTCTTGAAGAAGTGCTGGGCCGCCTCCTGCGCCTGGGTCCTCCTGGCAAGCTCCTCCGCCGCCGCCTTCAGCGCGTCGTTGAGCCTGTGCTTCCAGGTGGTATGGGAGCTGCGGATCTTCCTCTCCCACGGCCTGATATCCACCACAGGGTGCGGCAGGTCATCGTAGGCGTGGGAGAACTGCCTGAGCCACTGCAGGTCATCCAGTAGGAGAGCTGGCCAGGATCGACGCCTGGCTGGCGCTGGGGCCATCAGCAGCCCTGCCATGAGGGCAAATGCCACTGGGGGGCCTGATTGGAGCAGCTCCCCATACAGGCGGAGACGGGCGACCTTCAAGAGGTCGGCTGGCCTTGACCTGCCTGCTCTGAGGAGGACGTGGTCATCCGCAGCGTCGGGCGTTTTCTCGAGCTCGCCGCCCTCCTCCTCTTCAGTCCGTCTGACGGGCGAGCTGGACGTGGCCGCCCTGTAGACTGACATGATCATACCATGGAAATACTTGCTCTCCGCGACTGTGAGGCCCAACCAGCTGCCCATGGAGTATGCCCTGGATCCAAGGATCAGGGAATCCGCGAACTCCATCTTGGCCGCCCTCGGGACCCCTGGCTCTCTGCAGACTTTGCGCCTGAGTTGGCTCAGCTGCTTGCTGGTGGACTGTGCCCTGCGGTAGAGCTCGGGGTACATGGCGCCGTGGTCGTCGATCACCGTGCCCAGCTGGACGTGGGAGTTGACCAGCCTGACGGACGGGTCCTCGAAGTACTTGGAGACTAGGGCAAGCCTGCCCTGGCGGACGTGCCACGCGTCGTGCTTGGCAGCCTTGGAGCCCTTCCCCGCAAACATGAAAAGTGCCTCCGACTTGCCTGGGTCCAGGTTGAGCCGTAGGCCATACTCGGCGTAGGCATCCAGAATGATGCCGCCCGCAAGGGCCAGGGCCTCTGCAGCACCGCTGGCCTCGCCGAGGTAGAAGAAGCTGCCGTCGTCCGCGAAGGCAACGCTGTGAGACGGGAGCTCCTGCCACTCGTCCTCGCTGTCGAGCTGGTCTGCCAGGGACCTGGAGTCCGTGCCCATTACCCAGACGCCTAGCCCTGCAGCATGGAGTCGCTGTTCGATGAGCTCGGTGATCTCACCCATCGCTATCTCGTAGATCTGGTCCGCCAGGGGCTGACCTGGGATGGACGACTTGGTGCCAAGGGCAACGTGGTCGGAGCCTTCGCACACAAACCAGGAGGCCCTGTACTGCTCGGAGATCAGCGCTCGGAGGTGCCCACACACACCCTTTCTCTCTAGGATTGGGGGCCCTCCAATCGTCTGCCTGAGGGGTCGGCGCGCGTCCTCGGGCACACCCGTGGACTTCGAGATGGCGTCGAGGCCAGACTCGCTCGTGGTGGTGTGCAGGACAAGCTCCCTCACGAGCGAGTAGAACGCGTCCTTGGCATCTAGGAAGAAGGCGGCAAACGTGGTAGACTTGGCCATTGCCGTGGCCTGGAGGAGCCGTATGAGGATGAGCGCGTGCTGTGTGCCCCGTCGCTGGATGCCTCCAAACTGCCTGGGGCCCACCAGACTGGGCATGTGCGGCGACAACCGCTCACGGATGCAGTGTCGGGCTCGCTTGCCGATGGTGGCAGTGACTGCGAAGCACCTGTGGTTGGCGCACTCCTCGATGGCCTTCTTCTTGTGGTGGTGGCGGTAGTAGCCCCCCTTCCACTGCACCGGCTCCACGCCCATGATGGAGAACTTGGTGAGTAGCGGCATGTAGGCCCTGGCGAGCGGCTTCGCAAACTCCTTGCAGAAGCGCCCCTGGAAGCCATCGACCCCTGCTGCTGTGTCCTTGGCCACGTGGAGGGCCCTCTCCAGCTCCGTGAGCGAGGGGATGCACGCCAGCTCGAGAGTGTGGTTCTGCGGCAGCTCATCAAAGAACCCGTCGAACATCTCAACCTCAGAGATCGGCACATCTGCCGCACACTCGACCAAGGCAAAGTGCTGGACCCACCGATCTCCTGCTTCGTGGGGAGGGGGGAGGGGGGAGGGAGGAGGGGGGGGGGAGGGAGGAGGGAGGAGGGAGGAGGGAGGAGGGAGGAGGGAGGAGGGAGGAGGGGACGCAGGTCGGTGGTGCAAAGATGGGGTCCTGAGGGGTCGGGTCCTCGGGACACGGCGCCTGAAGCAGCGCAGATCCTCCCGTGGACCCTCTCCTGTCCTCCGGGCCCCGTCCCTCAGGACCCCACCTCCCGAACCGCTGAGCAGGAGAGCGCAGCGCAGATTGGCGTTTTGGTGTGCGCGGGCGGCGGGGTCGGCCCGGGCGGTGCAGCGCTGCATAGAGCAGCATCGGCACTCACTCCTCTCGGCTTGGGTTGCAGGTTGCTCGGCTCGTGACGTGACCTGTACGTGCGTGAGCTGAGAGGGCCTACGTCGAGCCATAGTGGCCTGCCACCCAACGAATCTGGGGACGGGATTTGCACACGTTCACCGCCCCCGGGCCGGTTCTCGTCGGCTTTCCAGCCTCTGTATGCCTCTTGGCGGCAGCGCCTCGCCCAGAGCGTTCCGGGTGTGCCCGGATCGTCCCGAACGGACGCCAGAGACCCGAGCCATGGCCCGAGAGCCCAGGGTCAGCGTCAGGGGGGGGGGGTCAGGTCCAGGGGGAATGCATCGTCTTGCACTCCCGGCAGGGGCCCGACAGCCCGCCGTTCATCGTCGACCGGGGCCCGACAGCTCGCCCCGCCCGGGACCGTGAGGTCTCGCCGTCGCGGGCCCGTCTCGCCGAGCCCTCGGCACTGCACAGTCAATCCGCACAGCAAGGGTACCTTTTGCACCCTCGCCTCTTCGGACAACGTCGGTCCATCCTCGACCAATTTCGACGGCCAGCTCCGCTCGATGAGCCTCGGCATGGGCGTCCAAGGCCTAGAGCGGCTCTATTTTCCAAAGGGGCGGCACGTGGGCGCATCGCGGGTCGCGTTGCGCAAAGTTAGGCACTTTGCGTCTCCCTTCAACCCTGGTGGGCCCAGGAACGACACCGTTTTGCAGTTTTTGTTGCCGGCTCCGGCGCTGTTTTTTCGCACTCTTTCGTCGACGTTTTTTGGTCGGTTCCGACTCCAGTTTTACGATGTTTTTTGTAGCATTCATCGCCGAAGAGAAGTTCGAGCACCAAGACACTATCAAAACTAGAGGGTTTTTACGCGTCGGGTCCTGGGAGGTGATACTCGTTCGACACTGTTTCGATACTTTTCGGGGTTCTCGAAATTATTTCTGGGATGTGGTCCTTACGTGCGATGGGAACAACATAACTCCAGTTCCAATCTCCCAGCAGTTTTTGCTGCCCGTTTCTGGGACCCTTTTTTTGGAAAGAGCGTGTTCTACCGCTGCTGGCGGAAAACCGGGGGGGGTCACTACCGGTTCGAACCCCTCCCCCCCCCCCCCCCCCCCCTCCGGAAAACCGGGGGGGGTCACTACCGGTTCGAACCCCTCCCCCCCCCCCCCCCCCCTGCTCATCATGAAAAGGGGGGGGGGTCACTACCGGTTCGAACCCCTCCCCCCCCTCCCCCCCCCTCCGGATCCGAAAACCGGGGGGGGTCACTCCGGTTCGAACCCCCCCCCCTCGAAAACCGAGTGGGGGTGCGGACAGTGGTGGGGACGGTGTTGGTGGGGACAGTGGTGAGGGGATAGCGGGACAGTGGTGGGGACAGTGGGACAGTGGGACAGTGGTGGGGACGGTAGTGGTGGGGACAGTGGTGGGGACAATGGTGGGAACAGGGGGGGACAGTGGACAGTGGTGGTGACGGTGGTGGTGGGGACAGTGGTGTGGGGACAATGGGAATGAGGTGGAAACAGTGGGACAGTGGAGGGTACAATGGTGGTGGGGACAGTGGTGAAGGCGGTGGCGAGGACGGCGGTGGGACAATGGGACAGAGGTACAGTGGGGACAGTGGTGGGGACAGTGGGGACAGTGGTGGGAACAGTGGGACAGCTCAGTGGGACAGCGGAGGAGTCAGTGGGACAGTGGGGACAGTGGGGATAGTCGGGCAGTGGTTGGGGCCGTGGAGACAGTGGGGAGAGTGGAACCGTGGTGGGAACAGTTCTGGGGACAGCGGGGACAGTGCGACAGTGGTGGGGCCACTGGTGGGGACAGTAGGGGCGGTGGTGGAACCAGTGGGGACAGCGGTGGTGAGGACAGTGGTGCTGGGAACACCAGTGGGGGATGTGATGCGGACGGTGGTGGGGACCGGGAGTCGTTTGCTGGCGGTGAGTAGGGGGGGGGGGGGTGGGGGGGGGGGGGGGGGGGGGGGGGGGGGGGTTCGAACCGGTAGTGACCCCCCCCGGTTTTCCGGATCCGGAGGGGGGGGGGGGGGGGGGGGAGGGGTTCGAAACGGTAGTGACCCCCCCCGGTTTTCGAGCGGGAGGGGGGGGGGGGGGGGGGGAGGGGTTAGGGGAGGGGGGGGGTTTTGCCGGGAGGGAGGGGGGGGGGGGGGGGGGGGGGGGAGGGGTTCCGGCAGGGGGGGGGGGGGGATTTCGGAGGGGGGGGGGGGAGACCCCCAGGTTCCGGAGGAAAATGTTGGCAATTTTCCACAGTAAAGCGGCGGTGGATCACGCTCTCTCGATGAGAGCCGTCTCCATGCTGCGGCCTTTCCTATGCAATCGGTAAACAAGCTGCCTTTCCCTTTTCCGGGGCCCACTGAGCCCCAGACGTCCCCGCTCAGGTGAGCGAGAGGAGGCGAGACCAACCGAGAGATGTGTGGGAGCAGGATGTCAGGTGACACAACGCTGAGCTTGTAAGCATATGTGTAAGGTCGTCTTGGAATCGTGGAGAGAGGAACGTGGCCTAGTTTCCCACCCGAGCGTCGCAGAAAAGACGGGTCCCATTGCGACGGCGGTCGCGCATGTTATTCGCGCGTAAGTTCGCGCGGGTAGCGCCCTCGTCTCGAGCGCAGCGAGCCGCGCTGGCGGCCCGCGCAAGCTGCCGCGTGAGGTCTCTATGCCATCTCGCGTAAGACCCGTGGTTGATCGACGACGTAGTGGCCCGGATGGACAGGGGAGAGCTCGGGGGAGGGGAGGACCGGAGAGGATCGAGGTGGGCCGCGGAGGATCGCGGAGGCGCATCGAGGAGGGAGGAGCAAGAATCGAGCAGAAGGAGGAACGATCGAGCAGAAGGAGGAGGATCGAGGAGGATCCGTTTGTGATCGTCGACCACTTCTCCCCCGCGCCCCTGCATCCTCTGCTTCGGCCGCGAGCGGCCGCGGCCGGCGCCCCGAGCCGCCCCCCCCCCAGGCTCTTCGCCGAGGAGGGCGCCTCTTCCGAGGCCGCCCGAGGCGGAGGCTGCCCAGGGCTGCAGGCGCCTCCACGGCTTGGCGCCGGCTCGCTTCGTACCACAAGGACGACGACGGGGACGACGACGGCGAACACGACGACGAGGACGATGACGACGACCACCACCACCACACCCACCACCACAACCACCACCACCGCGACGACGACGACGCCGATGACGACGACGCTGACGACGTCCCGTCGCCCCGTCGCCCCCGCCACCCCGCCGGCAAAAGCCCGCCCCATTGGCGACTACAAAGAGTATGGTTGCGCCGGGCAGTGTTTCCCAGAGATCCGGCGTATTGAACATCAGAGGGGGAAAAGGTACCCATACCGCTACCCTTCTCGTTTTCCTCTTTTTTAGCCGACTGGGAGGTCATCGTCCCCACCGCTGGATTCGCCTGGAACTCCTGGGAGAGGTCCAGGGAGTAGCCCTCTTGGGCTCCCCGAGAGGAGAGCAAATTCGGACGGCGGTGCGGCCCGCGGATCTCGACGAGCATGGCGAGGCCACCGTTGTTGTGAGCAGATCGGCTTGGATAAAGACAGCCACAGCTGGTGAGCGCCGAAGGGTGTCGCCCTCTCTCCGGCCTGCGGGCGAGCGCCTGAGACAGGTGGCCTTCGGTTTGGTGGGGAGGGGCCCTCGTCGCCGCGGCGGGGCGCAGCAGCCTGGGAGGCCCGGCGTGCTCGGACCCCAGGAGGGGCTTGGGGAGTGTACGTGCTCGAGCGTGGAGCCTTTCATGGCGCGAAAGATCCGGCTTTCGAACCGCTGACGCCACCGAAGACTGCGGGACACCGTGTCGGGCCGCCGTCAGGACCGCCGACGACCGCCGAAGACCGCCGAGAGTCCGCGCAAGGGGACCGATTTTTTGAGCTGCCGTGGTCTCGTCTCGTCCTGCTCCGAGCTTGTGGGAGCCCTTCTGGCTCAAGGGCCCACCGCCGACACTGGCAGGGCGCGGTCTCACATATGCAAGCGAGATCGCTGCATTCCTCGGTGCCGTAGCAGTGCCGCCATGACTCGCGAAGCCCATGTCGACTTGCATCCTCGTGGCGAGGGCACGTGCGACGGGGTCTGCCCGGAGGGAGAAGAGTGCCTGCCCGCACGAGCCATCCCCAGCTGTGACGACCTCAACATGCTGTGGGGCCTGCACAGAGACGACGGCGCGCCTGGCCCGGGCCCTGCGCACCACGGCGATCGGTTCCTGGCGCTGCTCCGGCCGCGGGGCCAGGAGGCGGGGCCGCCACCTGGCCTGCAGCGCCCCGGCGGCGGGGCGCAGGGCTGCCCGACGGGGGCGAGCGAGCCGACGGGCTGCCCGAGGAAGGCTGGCACCCCGGGCCAGCGCACGCCCCTCAGCGCCAGAGCCAGCGCCTACGTCCCCGCGGCCGTGCCCGAGGCGGCGGGGGCGCCGCGCGCCTCGCCCCGCTCCCCCGCTGGCGCGTGGCGGTGGCGGCGGGGCAGGTGCGCTCCGGGGCCGGGCACGGCGCCCACCACGGTGATGATGCGCAACCTGCCCTACTGCTACACGCGCCAGATGCTGGTCGACCTGCTGGACTCCAAGGGGTTCTCGGGCAAGTACGACTTCCTCTACCTGCCTATCTCGGGCCGGGCGAAAGGGGGGGATTGGGAAAGGGGGGGTTACGAAATTTGCTGCATGCAGCTGGTTTCGGCCTCACCGAGGGGCCCATTCCTCGATACATAGCCGCTTCCGGCGCCGGGAGGCGCCGGGAAAATCAGCTACGTGAGCTGATTCTCCAACCCCCCCTTTGCTATCCCCCCTTTTCGCCCGACCCGACTATCGACTTCGAGTCCGGGTACCACGTCGGCTATTCATTTGTGAATTTGACTGCCTCAGAGGATGCCGTTCGATTCGTGGAGGCCTTCACTGGGTTCAACGACTGGACACCGAGACGTGAACACAGGGTTTGTTCTGTTGGTTGGGCCGAGATACAGGGATTCCTCGCGAACGTCGAGCGGTTCGAGACCAAGCAGTTGACGACGGAGGGTCTTCCCGAGGAGTACAAGCCTGTGCTGTTCAGGGACGGCGAGCAGATCTCATTCGAGCGCTTCTCCACGACACAGAAGGTATTAATGTCATTGGACGCTCGCAGGCAGTTGGAACTTTCAGCTCCAGCTATGCCAGGTAGGCACGTCGCATAGTCGAGCAGCAGGAGTATCAGGCTTCTGCACACACGCTTTGAGTGTCTTCTGAAGCTGGGCGTGTCTACAGCGTGACATAGCAGTTTGGTGCTAGTTACGCGTGTTTTGTGTGCATTCTACTCAAGAAATTCAGTCTTGTCGTTGTCCTGTGTGCGATATCCTATGACCTCAGCCCGCCGCGTCTCATGTATATAACTACTTGCTGTCCGCTGTTAGAATTTTCACTCTTGCGAGTCGATCCGCAGGAGTTTTTCCATCTGGCGACTGGACTATACTGGGGAGGCTTCTAGGGGCCGCGGGGGCGGTGGCAGACGACAGACGACACCAGTACATAGAATGACGGACGATGTTCGCAGGCCCCTAAAGTGAGTCGCGGCGCACACGTCCGCCTGTGAATGGAGGCCCTCCAGGCAGTTCGGCGCTGATCCGCCGCACGCGCGTCCAGCTCAAGTGCTTGTTTGCCAGACTTTCACGCTCAGGACTGCCTGTCTACCTCAAGTGCTCACTTGCTCGTTTGCGCACCTTCGCCATGCCAGCAGGAGCCAACAACCCTCCAGTGCACCAGTGGTAAGTTGCTCGTTGCTCCACTCTGGGCGTGCGTGGCTGCGAATAAGCCCGCGCGGCACTAGATGCTGCCTGGGCCCAGTAGTCCACGAACGCTTGGTGCGTCTTGGTTTCGCGATCGGTCTGTCATCGGCGCGTTCCTATCTTCATACTGGACCTTCCCTCACACCGTCATGTATCATTTCGTGTGCATCGCTCTGAGGGTATCTTTCTCGCGGCCATCCGGCGTGCATGGCACGGCCTCAGTCTCTGCCGCCCACACTCTGTCGGCTTTCTTCTGCCACCCTTGTATCCCCAACGCCATCCTTGCGCTGCCGCCCCTGCCTCCCCTCGGCGCTCCCAATCCCCCTGCTCCCATACCCTTCCCTTGGGCCCCCCTCCCATGGTTTATTGTGGAGGACGATCACTGGAGAGGAAGCATGCTGCCTGATACATTCCACATGTCTAAAAACATGTTTCAAACATGCTTTTAATATGTAAAACCATGTTTGAAACATTTTTAGAGCATGTTTTACACATGTTAAACACACTTGAATTCAATGGCGCGACTGTTAGAGTGTCCGTTGTCATGCCATGCACAACGGTACTCCAGATTTCGTAATAAAGGGAGGGGGGTCTCATTTCGGGGGGAGTCTCTTCCAGGCTATCCTGGAGGGCCTGGGGGGTATGGGGACGATGTTTTGGAGGGTTCTCCCACGGGGGAGGTCTGAAATGGCTTGTCTTGGAGAGTCCAGACCCCCTCCCTTTTATTACGAAATCTGGAGTAGCCCCTCTGCCGCACGCCGGCTGCCCGAGAGGTCCGCGGCCCGGCGTGCAGCTGCCTGGTGCTCTGACGCCCGCGCAGTGGCGCTCGGGGCGGCCCGGCTGCCACGGGTACGCGAGGCGGTGAGGACCGCCCGGGGTGGAGTGGTCGTCGAGGACTTTGGCGGGCGGCGGATGTGGATCTGGGCATGGAAGCGACCATGGGCACTCACGCATACACAACTCAGTACACACACAAATCCATATATATATATGAATACATATATACATATATATACATGTATGTATATAGAAATATAGACAAGTGTGTACGCGTACATCAACATACATGTACATAAATATGCATGTATGTACGTATGTATGTATGTATGTATGTATGTATGTAGGTATATGTGTATGTGTGTATGTGTATGTATGTATGTATGTATGTATGTATGTATGCATGCATGCATGCATGCATGCATGCATGTATGTATGTATGTTTGTATGTATGTATGTATGTATGTATGTATGTATGTATGTATGTATGTATGTATGTATGTACGTGTGTATGTATGTATGCATGTATGTATGTATGTATGTATGGATGGATGGATGGATGGATGGATGTATGTATATATTTATGTATGTATGTATGTATGTATGTATGTATGTATGTATGTATGTATGTATGTATGTGTGTGTATGTATGTATGTATGTATGTATGTATGTATGTATGTATGTATGTATGTATGTATGTATGTATGTGTGCATGTATGTGTGCATGTATGTATGTATGGATATGTATATATATATATATATATATATATTGCGAAGGCCTTGAAGCCGGTGCCGCCGACCCTGAAGGGGGACGACGACGACGTCAGCGGCGACGACGAACGACGACGCTGACGTGATTCAGAGTCCTCGGAGATGATTCTTGGGATCTTTCCGGGGCAATCTCGGGGGCCTCTGGACGGCAGTTTTTGGGCGTCTTGTTGGGAGCCAGTCGGGTGCCCGGGGGCCTCTTTTGGGACGCTTGGGGCCTCTTCTACATTGGAACGGGGCGTGATATGTGAATATAACGTTTTACAAACACATCGATGTATGCACACACATATATATATATATATATATATATATATAGATGTGCATTTCCATACTCAATATATATATATAGATATATATATATATGTGTTTCATACATAAATCTACTTTTTACATATGTATGCATATGTGGGGCCGGGGGGAGGGGGCGGCAACATGTATCCGCGTCCGCCGCTTGCCGAGGTCCCCGAGGGTTTATTGAATCGCTTCGCTCATTCCGCTGGCCCATCTTGTGCGCCGTTGTCGACGAACCGGGTGTTTTTTCGCGTTGCGGAGCTGCAGGGGCGGCGGCTGTTTTTATTAGGCTTTGCGTTCGGCATGTGAGGCTTCTTGGTGGCCGCTGGGGGAGTCTTGAACGCGTCGCGGGCCGTCTGGAAGCGTTTTGCCCATGGGGACTGTTTCGGGAGTCCTCTGGGTGGCCTCTTGCGGACTCTTACACGCGTCGGGTCGTTGGCACTTGCTTGCGTGCTCGGGGGGGCATTTGGGGGGCCTGCTGGGGCCGCTGGGAGGCCTCTTGGGGGCCTCCCGAGGGCGTGTTGGGGGCCACTTGGGGCCTCTTAGGGGCCTCTTGGGGACTCCTGGGGGCTTCTTAGGGCCGAGGGCTCGACATGCTGTTTCGTGTTCCCCTCCTGGGACCTCTGGGGGCATTCTTGGGGCCTTCTTGGACCGTCTTGAAGGCCTCTTTGGTCGTCTTGGAGGCCTCTTGGTCCATCTGGGGGCGTCGGGAAGGTGGAAACGCCCAAATCTTTCCAAAACCTAAGGAAACGCAATGATTGGTGCCTCTTTGGGCCCTCTTGAGAGTGCTCTTGGACGCCTCTTGGGCCGTCTGGGGGTTATCTTGGGCGTCTTGGAGGGATCTTGTGGCATCTCGAAGCTCTCTTGTATCATCTTGAGGGGCTCTCGGCGGCCTCTTGGCCTTTCTTGGGGCTCTCTGGACGGCCTCGAGGGCGGCGCCCAGGAGGAAAACCATCTCCGACCCGAGTCGCCCAGGACTTGCCCGGGGTACTTTCCGGGGACCCCAGGGGCCGCCCCGCGAGCGCGAAGTAGAACTATTGTAAAGAAGTCACTGGAGATCTTTGCACGCCGCTGACCCGTTGGGCCGGCGAATTCCCTGGGCGCTGGTCCTGAGCGCTCCCCGCCTCGCAAAGGGAGCCGCCCTCTCCGCCGAGAAGCCGGCCCGGCCCCCGCCCGCCTGCGGCGGGCGACCCGCGCCGCAGCGCCTGTGCATAGAGCGACCGCCCCCGGTGCCCGCGGGCGGACCGAGCTCGCCGTCGGCGGCGGGCCGAGCGGTGGGGGCTGACCGGACAGGGCCCTGCCCGCGGCGACCACGAGCACGACCACGACCACCACGACGACGACGACGACGACGACGACGACGACGACGACGACCGCCACGACGACGACGACTACGCCCCGTCGCCCGGGCCACCCCGCCTGCAAAGGCCCGCCCCGCTGGCGCCCACAAAGGGTATAGTTGCGCCGGGGCTTGTTTCCCAGACGTCCAGCGTATTGTACATCAGAGGAGGAGCAAGTACCCATATATATATATATATATATATATATATATATATATATATACCCTCCCCTCGTTTTCCCTTGTTTTGGGCCTCCTGGGCGGCCCTCGTTGCCAGCGCTGGATTCGCTTCGAAATTCTGGTCAGAACGCACCCCTGGAGAGGTCTGGGGAGCAGCGGTATCGGTACCTCTGGTTGCCCCCGAAGGTATCAAGACGGAGGTCTTTCGCCAGTGTCGGCCTCTAGAGATCTAAAGGCCCTCGACGGGCCCCAGGGCCGTCAAAGGACGACTCAGGATGAAAAACCGGACTCTGGGAAGGGGTCCAGGCTTCCGGGGGCCCCGCATTGAAGAATCACGAAGACGGATCTCTGCGTTTGCGATCGTCACCGTCGGGGCCTGCGGGCCACGGCGCTGTCCTCGTCGGGCCTCCTCGGGGCACGGCAGGAAAGCTCTGTCGAGGTCCCCGCCCGCCCACCAGGAGGCCCCCCCAGGGTGCCCGTTGCAAACCACATCGTTCCAAACCACACCCGTCGGAGTCGCCGACTCCAGGCCTCCCAGATGAGGGGGGATCGAGATGGGTACGGAAAGGATGGTTACGAAGATCGACAGCGAAGCGTGTTTATTTTGAACGGAAATCGCTGTCGGTGTCGTCGCGGACGGTGTCCAGTTGACGCAAAAAGGCGTTTTGAGGAAGTCTCCAGCCTGAGCATGATCTTCATGCGTCTTGAGAGTCTCACGATGTGAGACGTTTTTGTCTACGTGCAGTGTTCCGTCTTTGCCATTTCTCTCAGGGGCACCCTTTGCACTCTACCCTACTAGCCCCTCTGCCCAAAACATCCCTCACCGCTCGAGTTGTTGCCGATGCTGGCGCGTCAGTTTGCCAAGCAGCGGCCGCCATCGGACTTGGACAACACTTGCTCCGTCCCGTCTGGGCGTGCCAACAGACGGGGTGTCCGAGCACAGCCGGGCACGAGGGCTGAGTACAGCGCCGGCTGTTAGCCCGTGCCTTACGTGTCTGGGCTCTCCTCTTCCTCCTCCCTCTCCTTCCCCTCCTCCTCCTCCTCCTGCTGCTCCTCCTCCTTCTCCTGCTCCTCCTCCTCCTGCTGCTGCTGCTCCTCCTCCTCCTCCTCCTCTTCCTCCTCCTCCTCCCGCTTGGGATGGTCCCCGTTTGGGGCATCTCTACGGGCCCCCGATCCCTCGGCGAGGAGGCTCGCGCTCTCGTGCCCCTGTTTCGGCTGTGGATTGGGTCAGAGGATCGCGCGGCAGCGCCGCCGTATCGCCGATGCGGCTGCTTGCGGTGCCATTCTTTCTCCACGCCGGCGTCGGCGATGCATCGCCGACGTCGCCGATGCAGTGCCCATGCATCGGCGACGCCTCGCCGATACGGCGCGATCTCCCGACCCCACCTGGGAGGCTTCCAGCTACAGCATCGATGAATCATACATTGTTGGAGGTTCGCTCGGATTTCTTTGATTTGCTCTCGCTCCCCCTGGCGGCGCCTCCAGAGCCTTCCCGGACCCCGTCCTAGAATCCCGCGCGGACTTCCAGAAGTTTGTTTCCCAGCAGCACTCCGGAGTTTTCCTTGTTTTGTTGAGCAATTGTTTGCGTTTCCCGGAATTTCGCTACTTTGCCGCCGCCCGCCGAGCCGCCTCGCGGGCATCTCGTGGGCGCCCCGCCCCTGGGGCTATGCCATGGTTTCGGCACGTTGCCGCCCGTGCCGCCTCGAGTTTGGGGGGCGCCCCACGCCTGGGGTACGCCGAGGTCTCGCAACGCTGCCGTCCGTGCTGCCTCGTGTGCGCGTCGTGGCCGCCGCGCGCTCGGGGGGTGTGCGGAGGTTTCGCCACGGTGCCGCCCGTGCCGTGCAGTGGGCGCCCCGCGCTCGGGGGGTGTCTGCCGAGGTTTCGCCCCTCGCTGCGTCCGTGCCGCCTCGCGGCTGCCTCGTCGGCGCCCCGTTCACGGGTGGCTCTCCCGAGGTTGCCCCGCGTTGCCGCCCGTGCCACCTCGCGGGCGCCGGCGCCCCGTGCACGTGTGGGTTGCCCGTGGCTGCCCCGCACTGCTGCCCGTGCCACCTGGCGGTCGCCTCGTAGGCGCCCCCCGTGCATGTGTGGCTTGCCCGAGGGTGCGCTGCGCTGTGGCCCGCGCCGCCTCGAGGACGCCTCGTGGGTCGGTGCGTGCGCCGGGGGGGTGGGGGGGGCTTCCCGAGGTCGTGCCGCGTTGCTGCCCGTTCCGCCTCGTGGGCGCCCCTTGCTAGGAGCTTGCCCGGCACAGATTGCACCACGTAGCTCACACAGCACAGTTTATTGCACGAAATTTGCATCGCATCGCTTACGCAGCATATCTTGACTCAAGAAGCTTGCGCCCACTAGCCATAGCGTCCACCCCCAGTTCACACTGCATAGCTTACACGACCTAGGATCCACCACATAGCTTACGATTCATACTTCCCGCCTCCATAGCTCACGACACGCCACATAATTTACACGACATTGATTTCACCTCATAGCTTACATCGCATCGGTTCCGCCTCCACAGTGCAATAACACACAGTTCGGGGCCCTCGCTGGCTGACATGGTTATGCCTGTTGTCCTTCTTCTGCAGTCAGACGTTTGGGATGAGGTCCACTTCCGTCTCGAGAGGCGCCTCTGGCGCCACCACTGGCGGGGCGCTCCACGCGCTGGGCGCTGTTGTCAGGGGCAACGATCGGGGGGGGGGGTCAGGCGCATGGGGAAACGCATCGACATCCAATCGTACGTGCATCGACCACGATGGGCTGACAGGCCTGGTCGCCCGCCCCGCCCAGCAACGTGCGGACATGCCATCGAGGGCCGATCGCTTGTCTATCGGTGGCGAATCACCGATTCCAGCTCGATGTTCCCTTCCCTGAGCCAGTCCCCCCTGTCGGCTCGCTTCAATCGGGGGGAGGAGCCGGAGGAATGGCCGTCTCGCCACAGCCGACCCATGAAGCATGCTGGAGGCGGAGACCTCTCGGATCTCTCGGGGCCGAGCGGGACGGTGGCACAAGCGTCGAAATATTCAAACAAGTGTGCAGCAGCCAGGAGAGGAAGGGAGCAGGAGGGTCTGGAGCCATGCAGGCGAGCCATGTGAATCCTACCAGGGACCCTGGCGACCAGTCGGGGGGCGACGAGGAAGACGAAGCGTTTTAGTCTGTCCATATGGTCACCCAATAATGTTCTAATAACTTATTGCGGGTTGCCCGACATGTCAGACAAATCCTGGCTGCTTCAGTTTTCTTTTGATCCATCGGCTCCATGGTCTGAGATGAACGTTTCTGCTATTGCAATGTGTTTCTGTTCTGGGACAGTTTCCTTGGTATAGGCGGGCTGGACTGCCCGGACTGTCGGTCCTTGCGCGAGCCGGGGGCCTTGAGACGGGGGTCCATGCACACGGTGAGCAGTCAGAGCGCTCGATCTTGCAGGTCTTGCAGGATCCTGCAGCGCCTGACCGACCTGGGTCTGGATAGGCCCAGGACGGCAGGTCCTCGAGCACAAGACGACGTAGAGAAGGAGCAGGACCGAGGGCCCATCGCGGCATGCCCACAGGGGGCCCGCCTTGGTCGCCCTCGCCGCCGCGACCGCCCCTTCCTGAGCATCTTCAGCGTCAAGTCGGGCGTGTCCCAAATAGTCAAAAAATAGTCAAAAAATAGTATGGGGACGATGTTTTGACTATTCTTGAGCATTTTGGGTGGATTTTTTTGAGTATTGTTTATCTTTCGCCCATAATCCCCCTGTAGGGGGACACGCCCGACTTAACTCCAGCGGGCCTGAGCGGCCGCTTCCCGGCGCGGGGCCACAGTAGGCACTCGTAGGACCACCGCCAGCGGAACAAAGAGGCACCCGCGCGCTGCAGGATTTGACGTGTCTTGCATGCCATGAAATTGCAGGGAAAGTTGCAATTTTAGGAGTCGCTGCGTAAACGTGCAGCGGGAATTGCGGCGAATATTCGGAACATGTGGTGAGAATCTCAAGAAGATATTTGCTCTCATTAGTTCATTGGGGCCGGTCATTCTGTCAATGTGTTCCACCAGCACTTTGATCCTCGCGTGTCCGCCTCTCCTTTCCTTCTCCCCTACTCCCTGGAGGGGGGGTGGGGTGGGCGGGGCGACCGGTTGTCATTGTGGCCCCGTGGGTGTTAGCGTGGCCCGTTAGGTGTTAGTGCGGCCCGTCGCGCGGCCGGAG
>CAUYUJ010014215.1:102629-165129 GCA_963575745.1 Prorocentrum cordatum
GCCTCCAGCGCCGCCCTGGGCGCGTTGCGTGCGCCAGGGAGACGGGTCCAGCGCCGATCCAGCGAAACCGCGCGGACCTCCAAGAGTTGATGTGCACACAATTTGCTGTTCTTCGATCGGTATCAGTATGGTGCGGCCCGATCCCTGTTCGTGAAGCCGAAGACGATTATGTGGACTGCTGAGGCGAGAGCTGCGAGAATGGGTCCCATCCTGCACTTGTGGGGGCCCGATCGAAGAGGGAACCGAGCACAGGAACAAGACCGAGGACGGGAGCCGGATGAGTGCAGAGGCGGGAGCGAGGGGGGGTATGACGGACTATGGGAGGAGGGAGGATGGGGAGGAAGATGGGGAGGAGCAGAAGGAGGAGGAGGCAGAACGCAGTCCGTAGCCCTCTCCTGTGCTTCGGATCCGCGAAGCGCACCCGCAAGCGTGGACGATGCGACGGCGCCTGGGTACCATCGCCATTCAGGTGGCCAGTTTTGTGCACGGCTCTTGCAGAAAATCTAGCGGTCCGGGCAAATGAGCATATCCAGACCGTGGCCTGAGAAGTGGCAGCACATGTCGCGTTTCGGAGCGTCTCATTCTCACGTTCCGATGGACTCTCCAGCAGGTTGATGGTGATTTGGGCGGATTTGGTGCAGGGCGTCGCAGGTGTTTGCGATGTCTCCGTGCCTCACACTTTACACCATACGTCACACGACCAAGGATCGCGGACTTGTGACGCCTTCCACATTTGAAACCAATTAGGAACCCGTCAATGCCACGCGACCCACATTGCAAACATTATGTTAACCGATCAAGCAACCAAAGGGGGGCCGACCGTAGGACGACATTATCTCTTGACGTCGCAGTGCTAAACCCGCTCCATGAAATGCTAATTGGCTTGCTCAATGCATTTGATGTGGGGAGATTGTCAAGACTTTCAGGTGTAGCGAGCCTAGGTTCTCGCTTTGAGTTTCGGACGTGGCCAGTTGTGTACTCGCTTGTGTCGCACAGCAGGCAGAGGAGAGATGTACATCTGAGGGCGGACGAGGCCGAGGAGGAGGAGGAGGAGGAGGAGGGGCACGTGGTCGAGGAGGAGTAGGAGGATGGGTGAGAAGGAGGTGGATCAGTCTCTCTCAGTTTACGTTCGTATGCTGGGCTTGGCAATTACATTTCGACTAACGATGGGACTCACATCATCGAGATGTGGAGAAGTTAAGATGTCTCGGTGGTTGTCCTTGCAAGGTTCTCGGTGGGTTCTGTGAGGCGCCAGACGATTTCTGCAAGGTTCCACAGGGCCCAGGGCGGGCCCAGGTTCTCAGTACATGGTTCTGGGGGATGTGGTTGTGGTGCTTGATTCTCTGACCGTGGGCTCTGAGGCACGAGTGTCTTTAAGATTTCGATGGGCCCGCGCCGGACACGGGAAGGCTCGGGATGGGCCCGCGAGGATATTTGAACTGCTCGGCTGGACTCCAATGGGGACTTTCCATTGAGTTTCTGGCATGATCCAGTGGGTCCGCGGTCCTCGTCTTTCGTCCTCCCCTTCCCCCTCCTCGTCCCCTCGTAGGACCCCGTCTTCCACGGGTTCGCATCGGTGCCACGCGCGTCGTCTGTCCACCTGCCACAAGAAGCTCACGCTTTTCCAGACGTAGCACGCTGATGTGGTCGTCCGACTGGCGTGATATGGATACGGTAGGTTCGCGTCGTGTCGACCGGCGGCGACCCCGCCGCCGACGTTCAACGTTGAACGCCAACGGCGGCCCAGAATCGGTCGGTGTTGAACGATCGGACGTTGCGGAGACGGCCGATCGGTCAAGGTTGAACGATCCAGCGCGGTGTCAGGAACCAACGCCAGGGTCGACACGGCACGGACCTGCAGTACCGTTGTTCACGAGACGCAGACAGATCCACCATCCCGCTGGCGCGCGGTCGCGCGGCTTCGCGCGGGGCGTCCGCGAAAGCAGGGGCCCTCGCCCGCGAGGCCAGGGATCTCGAGACCCTTCGCGCCCACGAGTTGTGGCTCTCCGACCTCTCCTCCTATCCCCTGTGCTGCTCCTCCTCCTCCTCCTCCTCCTCCTCCTCCTCCTCCTCCTCCTCCTCCTCCTCCTCCTCCTCCTCCCCCTCTTTCGAAACCAGAACGGTGACTACATTGGACGAGTTGGACCCGGTCCTGCGCCAGAGTTCCTGCGGGGCGTTTCTGAGCAGGCGCGCTCCGCCGCGGCGAAGGGCTGCCACAGCGCCTGCCTCTGTTCCGGGCTGCGGTCTCCACGCCATCCGCTGAGGAGCACGGGCGGGCATCCCCGCGGGGCGCGCGCACGGCCCCGACGTTCGGTCGCTCCCCTCCCTCGTTCTCGTCCCCCTCCCCCCTTTGTTCCTCTCCCTCCTCCTTCCAGCGCCGCCGCCCTCCCCAGCCTCCCTCCTCCAGCGCCGCCTCCCTCCGCCCCCTCCTCCCTTCGCCTTCCCTCCACCCTCCTTCCCCCCTTCTCCCCTTCCTCTCCGCCCCCCTCTCGTCCTTCGCTACTTCCCTTTCTTTTTACTTCCCTCGTTCCCCTTCTCCACCTTCCCTCCTCCCGCAAGCACAAGCGGCTGCGGGGGGGGTTCGCCTGTTTAGGCTTCAACTCGCCATGTAGCTGTCTTCAGCGCCTCGCCGTGGCGTGCTTGCGGCAACTGGGAGGATCCTGCGTATTCCATCGGCTTCGCTGGTATGCAGTATTCGACTGGTTGGCTAAGGCTGGGGGAATTCAGTGTCGTGCTTATCCTTTTCTGGTATGTTGGCTGAGCCTGGCCCAGGCCCACGTGGCAAGCAAGGCGCCCGCCTTATACTGGTCTGGGATGCTTATTTGTTGTTCCTGCGAGTGGTCTGGTTGCGAGGCCGTCTGCGGCGGATGCGATCTCAGTTTGGTGCCGTTCGTCGCAATTCTGCGCGTTGGGAGTTTGAGGTTGCCCGATGACCAGTGGGATGTACTTGTTCCTCGGCGCTTTCCATTGTAGTGGGCCGTATCGAGCAGACTCCGTTTCGGCTGAGCCGCCATTTCCTTTTCAATGGAACCGTTCGAGTGTGCGACCTAAGCGTGGTCTTGGGATGGAGTGAAATTTCAGTTATCCTGGTTTTCCTGGTGCTGGCGTGAGGGACTCGCTCGTGGTATCGGTTTTGGTGACGTTCCACGTATTTCCCGTTCAGTGACTCCCGCTTCTGGGTCGCGTCGTCCGTCTACTTGCTCGCCTTCTTCCACGGAAAGCTCAGGGGGAGGTAGGTGCTTTGTATCGCACCGCGATTGTTCCATCACCATCATCATCACCTTCCCTCCTCCCTTCTCCGGGTGGCTTCCCGCTTCCAACATGCCCCCTGTGTTGCCATAGCCAAGTCAGGCTTTGAACGCGTTTCTTTTTCATTCGTGCAACCCGTCACGTCCGTGACGGGACGGAGGGGCCGCCCTTGCCGTAACGGCAACGAACGTGCGGGGAAAGGGGGTGGTTGGGCGCCCCCCTCTCCCCCGACAGTTATGGCGCCGAGCTCACAGGCATGGCGTGGTGCTGCTAGGCATCGGAGAGCCTCCAGACGCCTTCAGAGGCGGTCGTCGTCATCGTCGTCGTCGTCGTCGTCGTTGTCGTCGTCACCGTCTTCGTCGTGGTGGTCGTCGTCGCCGTCATCGTCGTCGTCGTCGTCGATAACGTCGTCGTATTCATTTCCGAGCGTCTCGAAGTGCCTGCAGACGCGTCCAGAGGCATCTGGAGATCTCCTGAGGCCTCTGAAAACCTTCAGAGGCGGCCGTCGTCGTCGTCCTCGTCCTCGTCGTCGTCGTCGTTGCCGTCGTCGTCGGCAGCGTCGAAGGGCATCCAGGCGCCTGCAAGCGCGGAAGCCGCCTTCGTCGTCGTCGTTACCCCCGTCGACGTTCTCGTCTTCGACGTCATCGTCATTCTTGCCCTCGGTCTCGTCGATAACGTCGTTATCGTCGTCGACGTCGTTGCCGTCGTCGTCGTCGTCGTCGTCGGCGGCATCGACGTCCTCGTCGTTGTCTCCGTCCTCGTCCTCGTCCTCTTCCTCCTGTTCGTAGTCGTTTTTTTTCTAGGCCTCGAAGGGCCTCCAGACGTCTCCAGAAGGCTCCCGAGTCCTACGGAGTCATCCAGAGACGCTCAGAGGCGATATTGTTGTCGTCGTCGTCGTCGTCGTCGTCGTCGTCGTCGTCGTCGTCCTCGTCCTCGTCGTCGTCGCTGTCCTCGTCGACGTCGTCGTCGTCATCGCGGTTTGTTATCCTTGTTCTTGTCGTTGTCCTCGTCCTCATTGTTCTCGTCGTCGTCGTCGTCGTCGTCGCTGTCGTCGTCGTCGTCGTCGTCCCCCCTCCAGCGCCTCCGCCCGCCGGCGAGGCCCTCAGGCCGCTGGCCGTGGACGCCCAGCCGCCCCCGGCCCAGGCGCCCGCGGCGCAGCGCTGCGGCAGGGGGGGTGGTGGGCAGGGCCGTCGACGGGGCCGAGGCCCGCTCGACTCGCGGGGCCGTGGCCGTCGGCGGGGCGGGCCGGGTCGGGCGAAGCGGACGGGAGCCTCTGCGGGGCGGGCCGGGTCGGGCGAAGCTTACCAGCCTGGAACATATCCCTATCCCTATGCTGGGCATCCCCTCGTCACGATGCCAATCTCATGGATTCCCTTATTTTTCAGGGCGGACCCCTAAGATTGTCATCGCCTTTGGGCGTGTCAATCTGAGTGATAGGGATACGCTCGAGGCTGGTAAGAAGCCGGCAAGAATTCTGCGGGTCGGGTGGGGCGGGCCGGGAGGTCTTCGGGCGGTTTCGCCGGTCCTTTTGCCCGTGGTTCGGCCTCGGGGTGCCTTCAGCGGCTGCGCCCCGCCGAGGGCTTTCCGGGGGTGCCCGGGGGTCGTCCCCAACGGCCGCTAGAGAGATGCGAGCCATGGCCCGCGCGCGGACGACGAGGGCCCCGTCGCCGCTCGAGGTCGGCGCGCTCCGCCTCCGAGTGGGGCAGAGCACGGGCTCTGTGTGGGGGGGGGGCTTTCCCGGATGCCCTGGTCAGCGGCGACTTCGGGGCCTTTCAAAGGGTCCCAGGGCCATTTCAAAGGCCTTTTCTGTCTCATTTACCCCCTGGGCTCGCCGCCGACCTCGTGCTGCAGCGACGGCAGCAGGGGCGGAGAGCCGATGGGGGGGAGCGCCGCTGCGTGTATCCACTGGCTTGCTCACGTTCAGGAGGAGAAAAAGCACAGACACAATGAATCGTCGATTCCCAGGAAAATATGCGAAAGCATGGGAAGTGGGGGGGAAGACTAAAAAAAAATAAAAATGAAAATATGAGGAATCCTGTGATTTGCGTGTATTTATTTGTGTGTCCCGGGGCCCATTGTCACGTCGTCGGCGAGGGCCGTGCTCATCGTGGGGCTGCCGCCGTCGTGGTGCGCGTCGGGCCAGGTCGCGGGGCTGCCGCCGTCGCTGCGACTCGGGCCGGCTGCGCGCCCGTCGGCGCAGCTCTGTGCCTCTGCCCGTGTTTTTTTTGGCGGCGCCGCGCGGCGGCGTCCGCTGCCCAGCGCCGCGGTCGTCTCGGGCGGGCGAGTGCCGTTTTGTTTCCCCTTGTCTGTTTCGGTGGCCGTTACGGTATCCGCGCTTAGGCCTCTCCGCTAGCGGAGACGACCCCCGCCTCGCCGCCGACGCAGACTGTTTCGGCGGCTGTGAGCTACCGCCGAAACATTTCGGCGGCTGTGAGCTGCCGACGCGAAATGTTTCGGCGGCTGTTGCCCCCCCTCTTCTCCTCTGCCTCGTCTTCCCCCTCCTCCCCCTCTATCGGCAGGGGTGGGCTGGGCCCCCTTCGTCCGATCGGTTGTTTTTTTTCAAACAGCCTGGAATGGTCGGACGCTGTGCAAACAGCCTTGTCTCAGGAAAAGAAGAGCATACAGACACAATTAATAAGTCTCGAGTCTCCAGAACTACATATACATACATGTATATAAATATAGACATCTGGAAAAATATTGGAAGTGGGGGGGAAGACAACAACCCAGAAATGATCATGGCAAAATATGGGGAATCCTGTGATTTGTGTGTATTCATTTGTGTGTCCCAGGGCCCCATTCACTGTCTGCTTCGGCGGCTGCACCCGGAGGGGGGGCAGCCCATGGGGGGGCACGTCGCGCCGTTCAGTTTCCCGACTCTTCAGGCGACGCTTCAAGCCGGGCAGGGATGGCCTTGCTCCTCATTCCTCTTCGTCGTCCTCCTCCTCCTCCTCCTCATCCCTCCTCCTCCACCCTCCTCCTCCTCCCTCCCCCTTCTCCTCCTCCTCCTCCTCCTCGTCCTCCTCGTCCTCCCCTCTTTCTTCGGATTCTTCCTCATCCTCCTCCTCCTCCTCCTCCTGCTCCTCCTCCTCCTCCTCCTCCTCCTCTCTCTCCGACAATAGCGTGGATGCAAGCAAACTTTCGCCATGAACGGGTCCGGAGACTTTGCGCTGCCTTCGGTCTCTTGGGGCCCCCCCCCATGGCCCCAGGACCGTCAAATAGCGGCTCAGGATGGGCTTGCCTTAGGGGGGTCCTGTCAGGACCCGCTTGTCTTATGCCAGACTACATGTGTATGTGGCGAGCCTGGTGGGAAAGTGAGAAAGAGAAGGCCCTCTCAGTCTGAGAAGTTCTCTAAGATGTCCGCAAATGCACAGACAACTGACCAGAAGGCGCGAGGGCTTCTGAGACGACCCGCCGCCTCCTGAGAAGGCCTTCTTCTCCTCATGTCCCCCCCGGCTCGCCGTCCAGTCTGGGGAGAGGCCGGCGTCCAGTGCTCAGCCAGGCAGCCTGCCCCAGTCGCGGCTTTCGGGCGCGCCGGTTGGGTCGACAGGCCCAGCAGCACAGGTCGGCGGCAATGTCCGAGCTCTACCCTCGCCGATCAACGATGCAGGCAACTCGACGGGCGACAGGGGTACCATCGAGCACAGAGGATGCCCCCTAACCCGAATAGCACGATAAAGAGGTGGCCGAACTTAAGTCCCCGTCGACGCATTAGGGATAATACGTCTTGATGCATGTGCAGGAAAAGGCCCCCTATCCTTAAGTTTCCCGCCCTGCTAACTTAGGTCCCCTCCCAGAAGGGTTAGGGGTACTTTTGCTGCAATGCCGTCGAGCTTTTACTGCTCATACCATCAGTGTTCGGAATTCGTCGAGCACGTGTCGAAATCCGAACCATACCCCCGCCTCGCATCGATTCCGGGCAATCGATGGCTGGTGGGGGTGGGCTTTGGACGTCGCCACCCACAGTCAACCCGCAGAGTAAAGATGAGCAATTTTCCAAGAGTGCTGTTGCATCCTTCCCCATCCAGCCCATCCTTGGTTGCTTTCACTGGCCGCGCCACGCTCGCAGAGTCACGACGCGGCCTTCCGAGGCGCTTGCATCCTTATCGTGCGTCTTTGTTATGCGGCTTGTCCGTAACAGGTTGAGGTCACCCAGTGGCCGTTCCAAGTCTGTATTTTTGGGACTCTGGGAGGCGCTCTCCTGTTGCAGGAGGTCCCCTCCGCACAAGGCCAACGAAGAGGGGCCCGTCGGCGCCGTGTCTTTTTGGTGTTCGAGGGCCCCGCCCTCCCGTCGGATGCTAGCAATCGTTCCCGCGTCCACCACGGCTGGGATCGCCTCGAAATCAGGGTCAAAACGCACCCCATGAGAGAGCCGCGGATTAGCGGTATGGGTCTACTTTCGTTTCCCCGGAGGGAGGGAGGCAGAAGGGAGGGTGGATGGATGAGGATGGAGGGAGGAGGGATTGGCGCAGTGCGAGGTGTGCATGGGGGGTGGGAGGGAGAAGCGATGGCGGGGGAGGAGGGAGGAAGGGGACGCGGGGCGGGAGCGGCGCGAGACGAGGAGGGGTGGTGGTGGGGGGCTGAGGAGGAGGTGGAGGGGGAGCGCGGGGGGAGGAAGGAGAGAAGGACGCAGTGCGCGGTGGGCAAGGGGCAGGGCGATGGCAGGGCGACCCTCTCCCCAGGCCGCGGCGGCGCCTTCGTCGGGACCGGGCAGGCCACCACCGGCGCCCAGGCCGAAGGCGCGCCCATCGGCGCCGAGGTTTCTGCTTTGTCCCGCCCCCCGCCCAGGAGCCCGATATCCTTCGTGGCCCACCTGCTGCCCCCCCCCCGCGTTTGCTTCCGCTCCTGCTGTTTGCAATCAGCGCCTGTTCAATGCTGCGAGTAGAAGCTGTTGGGCCGGCAAAGAGTGTCGCGCACTACGAGCTACAAGGAGAGTTCATCAGTTCCAGTTCTGAACAGGACGGACGCAATAAGTGCGCAGATAAGAGTTTGCCATCAATGAGACTCGTAAAAGGTGGGGGGACTGCAACTTCAATAGCAGTATGGCATGACAGCGCGAGTACCAGTAAGTCCAATAAAAGCACAGAACTACAAGGATTACCACTATCAATCCACAATTGCGATGCAGTGAATCACGCTTGTTTGGCATGTTTTTGGTTCATTATTGCAAGCTTCTTGTGGTTGTACAATGTTGTACGCTTATTGTGTTTGCGCTTGTAGTTTTCTTATTCTCTCACCCGGTGAACTGATTCTTAGGCTTACGCCACACCGCCGACCCCTTGTTTATGCCAATCGGGGGGCAGTAGAAGCTGCGAAGGGGTGAAAAGGCGAGTGATATTTGTTTGGTGTCTGTTCGCCGCCACTGCCAGAGGGTCTCGGGCAGTTCCGCGGGGGTGTCCGAGCGGACGGCGACACCGCGGGCGGTCGTGGTCTCATCTGGGGCCATCTGAGAGGCATAATGGAGCCAGGTTGGGCTCGGGAATGTCTTCGAGCCGTTTCGGTAGCGGTCGGGAGTTTTTTTGGGGGACTGTCCAGGAGTCATTATGGGTCAACTTGGCCATGTGCGAGGCCACGGCGCGTGCAAAGGGTGTGCCGGCATGGGGTATACTTGCATGCGAATCTTCCCACTGGGCCCCACGGTGGACGTATTCTGGAGCCACGACACGATCGATGTGTGTGTGCGCTTGGGGTTGGAAGTTTACGGGACCGCGGGTACTGGGGCTATGGTTGGAGCGCGCCGTGGAGCCACGAAATCTATGAGGGACGTGCCCAATGTTCGCGGGGAACCGCGCGTATACTCGGGTTTTGGGGCCTTTCATTCAAGTTGCCGCGTGCGGGGTGTGCCAAATTGGAGGCATGTTCACTAGATGGATTCCGTCTTGGGGGCCTCTTGGGCCATTTTGGGGCTATCTTTGGAGCCTTTTTGCCCGTCTTGGAGCATCGGAAAGCCGGAAAGGCGGAGAAGCAAAAAACGTCGAAAAACACTCTGGAAAATCAACAATTTTAGACTCTTTGGGCCCTCTTGGGAGGCTTGTTTGGGACCTCGGGGGCCGTCTTGGAGACCTCTTGGCCCGTCTTGGGGCCATCGTGGGCGTCTTGGAGCGGTCGTTTGGCGTCTCGGAGCCTTCGTGGGCCGTATTGGAGGCCTCTTGGGGGCTTCTTGGCCCGTCTTGAGGCCCTCTTGGGCCCGGAAAAACCCTGGAACCGCTCGTCCCGGCCGTGCTGCGCTCGTCCCGGCCCCCTCCCCCCCTCCAAATCGGCCCTCTTGGGCCGTCTTGGGGACCTCTTGGGCCGTCTTGGGGCCGTCTTGGGCCGTCTGGAGGCCGTCTTGGGGGCCTCTTGGGCCATCTTGGGGCTATCTTTGGGGCCTCTTTGGCCGTCTTGGAGCGTCGGGAAGCCGGAAAGGCGGGAAAGCAAGAAACGTCGAAAAACACTCGGGAAAATCAACAATTTTAGACTCTTTGGGCCCTCTTGGGAGGCTTGTTTGGGACCTCGGAGGCCGTCTTGGAGACCTCTTGGCCCGTCTTGGGGCCATCGTGGGCGTCTTGGACCGGTCGTTTGGCGTCTCGGAGCCTTCGTGGGCCGTCTTGGAGGCCTCTTGGGGGCTTCTTGGCCCGTCTTGAGGCCCTCTTGGGCCCGGAAAAGCCCCGTGAGTCGCTCGTCCCGGACCCCCCCCGCTCGCGCTCCCCCCCCCCCCCTCCAAATCGACCGGACCGGGGCTCCCGGGGGAGGGGTTTGGGGAGGGGGAAGCATCTCACACGCCGATGATCCCCAAGGGGTCGGCGGATTATGTACTTTCATTTCCCACGTGGATATATGTATGTATATACAGATACTGATATTCGTATCCACGCCGTCCTGTGTTATGAGGTTCTTGCTTGATCGAATTCGTGGACTCCCAACCTTGGGAAGATGGACGATTTAAGCATGATAGAAGTGACTCATACTTTCCTCAGCGTGATCCTGCGGACTTGCCACATACTTAGATCGTTTGGGGGCGTTCTTGCAGTTTCCCATGTACGGCATTTGACAATGTTAGGATTTTTGCCCGAATTTGCCATTACAAGTTGGTTTTGGCCGCTGGTGGGTTGGCCTTCAACCTCGCTCAGGGACCTGCCGCCCGCGAGGCTGTATAATCCACAAGTATCCTGCTGCTCCTCCGATTCCCCCTCCCCCCGCCCCTCCCCGCCTGCCGCGAGGGGGAAGAGGAGGCGGGGGAGGAGGCGGAGTCGGAGGAGGAGGAGGAGGAGGAGAGGAGGATCAATATTATGATGAAATGCTGATGGTGATGATGATGATGAGGATGAAGATGAGGATGAGGATGGTGATGGTGATGGCGATGCTGATGACGAAGTTGATAATGATGAGGATGATGATGATACTGATGATGATGATGATGACGATACTGATGCTGAGGATGCATGGTGATGATGCTGATGATGATCATGGTTATGATGATGATGATGATGATGGTGCTGCTGATGATGATGCAGACGATGATGATGATGATGATGATGATGATGATGATGATGATGATGCTGATGATGCTGATGATGATGCTGGCGACGACGACGACGCCGACGACCATGATGATGACGATGATGCTGATGATGCTGATGCTGATGATGATGCTGATGATGATAAGGAGGAGGAGGAGGAGGATGATGAGGAGGAGGACAAAGAGGAGGATTCGGACGAGGAGTAGAACGAGGAATTAGATGAGAAGGAGGAGTAGAAGGCGGAGGAGGAGGAGGAGGAGGAGGAGGAGGAGGAGGAGGAGGAGGAGGAGGAGGAGGAGGAGGGGGAGGAGGAGGAGGAGGAGAAGAATGAGGAGAAGGAGGTTCCGAGGGCCCGTGGGCCCACGAGGCTGCGCGCCATTCCCCCCCCCCGCTGGCGCCGAGGGAGGGCGCCGTGATGTCAGCTGGCGCTCGCTTGGGACCCGAGGTCGAGTCAGCGGGCTCTAGCAATAGTCGGGGGCAACGATAGGGGGATGTGTCGACCCCCAATCGCCCATTGATCGCCGATAGGGCCCGATGAACAGGCGGGTGCGGATGTTCTACCGGGGGCGTATGGCGGGTCTATCGGCGATGTATCGCCAACTCCTGGTCGATGCATCCCCCCCGTGCCAGTCCCCCTCCTTTCGTTGCCCCTCACATCGGCGGACGGGTGGGGGCGAAGGGGCACGGGGGCATCGGCATCCCCGCCCTCGCGGTTTCGGATGCCCCGGGGCAGCGAAGCCGCGCGGAGACGCGGTCGCACGGATGCGTTCCGCGCGGGGCGTCCTCGCGGGCTGGGCCTGCGAGGCCCCGACCTCGTGGATGCGCACACGTGCTTCGCCCACGAGGGTGGCGGGGGATGACCGGGGATGGAGTGCAGGGGTGGCAGAAGGCGAGGGGAGGAGGGGAGGGGGAGCGAGGCGGAGGATGGGAGGCTCCTGCTGCATGTTGGCAGTTGGTCCATGCCAAGCACGCCGTCCTTTCAGCGGTGGCTGCTGGCAGCCGCAATCTACGCACCCGATGGCAGCAGTGGGTGGCGTCAAGCTCCCTGAGACTTGGCTCTCGTCGGCTCTTGTCCTGTCTTGACCCTCGTCGTCCTCTCCCTCCCCCTCCTTCCGACGCCGTCACGTGCGGCTTCGAGGAGGTAGGGGGGGGGGCAGGCAGGAGGGAGGCAGGAGTACACGGTCCGCCGATTTCGTGTTCCTGTGCTCAAGTGCGCCTCGCGTGGGGTTTTCAAGCCCCGAGCCGTCCTCGACCGTCGGGCACCCAGAAGGGGGCTGGGCGCTCGCCCGGCGGCAAGGGCCTGGCCTCTTCTGCGTTGGCATCCGGTCCGATCCGATCCGTCTCCCGGGGAGGGAGGGGGCGGCACGGGGGGGGGGGGAGGGGCTCAAGAGACGGGGTCAAGGCAGACGGTGGTCAGGCGGAGCGCTGGATCTCGCAGGATCTGGCAGAGCTGGGGCTGCATCGACCTGGGCCTGGGCGCGGGATCCCGCAGGATGTTGCAGGATCTTGCAAGGCCTGACCGACCGGGGTCTGGATTGACCCGGGTCGGGAGATCCCCGAAGGAGGGAGGGGCGTCGCCCCAACACGCTAATACTTTGGTGCGCGTCGCCCCCCTCCCCCCAGGGGCGACGCGCGCGCCCAGGCATCTCAAAGTATCAGTTCCGTGGCGGGCGCTTCCTGACCATGCCGCTCGCTTGGGAGACAACGTACTCCAATATGGTTGTTATAGATGGTCGGTTCGGACGTGCGCCTCAGAGGAGGACGCACAATACCTGTATGTCCACACGCGTCCTGAGGAGGGGGAGGCGGACGTCGCCCTACCTACTTGCCGAACTAACTACCTACCTACCTACCTACCCACCTACCTACCTACCTACCTACCTACCGACCAATCGACCGACTGACCGACCGACCGACCGACCGAACTACCTACCTACATACATACATGCATACATACATACATGCTACATGCATACATACATACATACATACATACATACATACATGCATGCATGCATACATACATACATACATACATACAATCATACAATCATACATACATACATACATACGTACATACATACATACACGCATACCTACGTGTATACCTTCATACATGCATACTTGCATACATGCATACATGCATACATACATACATACATCAGAGTGAGGGAGGGGCCGAACCGTCATTCATTGTCCCCGGGTGCGTGGCTTAAATGCGGATAAGTGGTGAAGATCGCATGCCCTTCGTGGCTCCGTTGTCGCCTTTCGTGGCCCCCTTCTTGCCCTTCGTGGCCCCGCTGTCGCCCTTCGTGGCCCCCTCGCTGCCCTTCGTGGCCCCTTCGCTGCCCTCAGTGGCCCCGCTGTCGCCCTTTGTGGCCCAGTATGCGTATGCCCTTCGTGGCCCCCGCTCGTTCGCGCTCTTCGTGGCCCCATGCGCATTCCCTTCGTGTCCCCGCTGTCGCCGTTCGTGGCCTACTTCGTGTCCTTGTGGCCCTGCTGTCGTTCTCTCTCGCTCTCGCTTTCGCTCGTCGTCGTCGCCGCCGTCGTCGTCGCCGTCGTCGTCGACGTTGTCATCGTCGTGGTCGGTCCCCTGTCCGTCCCTCTTGGGGTCGGGCCGACGGTCCGCGGCCGCCCCGCCGCTTGCCGGGGCCAGGCCTGCAGGGAAGAAAGGTATACCCCCCAAAAGGGGTTCGATCGAAGACGAAGGGGGCGGGTACCGAGGGTTTGGGAAATACGCGTTATTGGACACTCGAGCAGATAAGGGCGAACAGTCTTAGAATGATTGTTGTTGTTGCTGTTGTTTTTTGTTGTTGCTGTTGTTGTTGTTGTTGTTGTTGTTGTTGTTGTTGTTGTTGTTGTTGTTGTTTGTTGTCGTCGTCCCCCCCGCGACCCAGCCCGCGACCCACCTGCGACCCACCCGCCGACCCGCTCGCGACCCAACCCGCGACCCGCTCGCGATTCACCCGCGACCCACCCGCGACCCACCCGCGACCCACCCGCAACCCACCCGCGACTTGGCCCGCGACCCACCTGCGACCCACGACCCAACCCGAGACTCACCTGCGACCCAACCCGCGACCCACTTACATAGTTTAAGCAAACATTCGGCGCCTGGGGCGGGCTCGTTGTATAGCTTGAAAATGTTGCGCCTGCGGCGGGCTTGTTCAGATCCTCGCAGATTGCAGACGTCCCCGCCGCCCCCTCACTCTTATCCGAAACTGCGGGGGGGGGGGGGGTACTTACAAGCATGAATGCGTACATACATATGCATAGACATGCATCCATACATACATACTACCGACCTCCGACCTACCTACCTACCTACCTACCTATGTACCTACCTACCTACCTACATACTTACGCACCTACCTACCTACCTCCCTGCATGCATGCATGTATGCATACATACATACATGCATTCATGCATACATACATACATACGTACACGCGCACACACATACATTCATACGTACATACATACATACATAAGACTCACATACATACATACATGCATGCATACATTCAGGCATAAGTGCATACCTGGGGGGAGGGTGGCGGTGTGGAAATCACCATTGGGAGCCAGTGACTTGGCACACCGCCGCCCTCTCTGAAGGCACATGCAGCAACACTCGTCGGAGAGTCTCTGTGCAGACCCTTTCGTGGCGCAGGACGGCGGGGCAGAGACGGGGAGGAAAGGGGGAGGCGGGCGGGCGCGGCAGCCGGAGCGGCACACGTTGCATCCCGGCGGCCCGGGGGCGCGGAGGGCGGGGGCGGGGGCGCCACGCGCAGCCCGCGCCAGGCCCCGGCGCGGGCGAAGGACTTCCTGGCTGGGGACCCGTTCACCCGGGAGGACGCGGGGCGGGGCTCCAAAGGGAGGTGGGGTCACGGCAAAGGGGGGGGCCAGGTCCGTCAGAGCGCCGGACCTTGCAGGGTCTTGCAGGGCCAGGGCTGCATTGACCCAGGCTTGGGTGCAGGATCGTGTGCAAGGCCTGACTGACCTGGGTCTGGGTTGACACGTGTCAGCAGATCCCCGATGGACTTTCCCCCCCCCCGCCCAGGTGGGCGTCGCGTAATGATGGGGGGATGCAATTGGGTGGGCAGCGAGAGTGCAGAAAACGGGCCCGTTAGGGCCCCCCAGAAGGGGCCTTGGGGGCCCGAGAGGGTCACCTCTCTTTCCCCCCACCCATCGCCCCCCATTAAGCGACGCCCCAGTGCGCAGACCTCCAGCGTTCGAAGAACCCGGAGCAGCATATCCATGAATTTCCAGAGTTCCACGCGGTTCTCTTGGATTTGTGTTTGAACCTCCGGTGACGGATATAAATGTTTGCCGGGCACCCTTGGGCCCCGCTTTATCCATATCCAACGCCCCCAAACCCCTCGAGTCATGAAAACATCGTGACGGAATGTTTTTCGTTATTTTCGTTCCATGAGGGCCTTCAACGGGCCACAGGATTATCAAAAACCAAGTCAGGATTAAATCAGCTGTCTGGGCCTGGCGTCCCAGGGAATCGGTTTCCAGGCGGTGGGATATGGACACATCCCTGCCTCGCCTTCACCCTTCTCCCTGCTCCAGGGGTGGGTCGCCGCGCTCGCTGGGGTATCTTCGGACGGGGCTAGGACGATGCTAAATTCTTTCCAGAGCGTTCCACGACGCTCTCAGAGCGTTCCGGAACGCTCTGAGATGGCCGCGGCGCCCGAGACATCTTCCGGAGCCGCCGCATCTCAGAGATGATCGACGCATTCTCATCCGCTTTTGTCCTCGCCCGGGTTCCGCCTCGTCTCCCCCGCCGGGAGGAGCTGGACGGCCTCACGGCGGGGAAGCTGCGGACGCTGTGCATCCAGCGGCAGCGCCCCCCCCCCAGCGCAGAGGGGGGTAAGGGGGGAGGGGGACATCATTGTCAGAAGCACCCCCACTTCTCAGAAGGCGCGGGCCCTCTCTCTAGATTGTGGGGCCGTCGCCTCCTGAGAAGCAGCCTCCCGCTAAGAAGCCTTACCCCCTCCCCCTGCCCCCCTCTGCGCGCCGCCAACTCCCTGCGCGCCGCCCCTCTCCTACCCTCCTGTTAGCGCCCCTGGGTCGGGGAAGGAAGGCGGCACCACCACCGGAGGGGGGGGGGCACCTTCAGCGAGGAGGTTCACGACGCCTCCCCGAGCCAGAGTGTCTCGAGCGGGGGGGGGGGTAACCTCACCACCAGGGGGACCCCTTCTTGGCTCCTCCCTGTGGTGGTCCCTGATGGCGGCGGTGCCGCCTTCCTCAGAAGGGGCGCGCTCGTCTCGTCGCCGTCGTCGTCGTCGTCGTCGTCGTCGTCGTCGTCGTCGTCGTCGTAAGCTGCTGCTCCTGCCGCTGCTGCTGTTGCCGTGGTGCGCCGCGGCGTGCTGGCCGCGCCTCCCGCGGCGGGCGCGCCTCTCGCGCGGCGGCGGGGGGCCTCTCCTCGGCCTCGGTGGCGCGCCTCGCGCCGCTGCGCCTCTCCGCCCCCTGCCCTCCTCGCTCTGGTCAGGCTTCGGACTGCGCGCAGGCAGCCCCCCTCCAGGTAGTCGCAAGTCGGGCATGTCCCTCGACAGGAGGAATAGTCAAAAATAGTAAGACGATGACTTGTCCACGTATTTGTGTTATGACGATGTCATGGCTTGTCTACGTATTGTTTTGGATGTGCTTGACTCTCTTCTAGAATTTGCATGCAGGAGCAGATGCCCGACCTAGAGGTAGTCCCAGCTGGCTGGACCTGGCCCCTGAGTTTTGGAGGACAAAATATGGTACCGATACCCTTGCCTTTCCTGCGTTTTCCCCTTGTTGGGCTTCCTGGGAGGCCCTCGTCGCCACCGCTGGATTCGCCTCGAGAGTGTGGTCAGATCGCACCGCGGGAGAGGTCAGGGGAGTATCGGCTCCAACGAATAGTCCAGGGTAGTGTCAACACCCCAGTGTTGCGGATGTTGGTTTGATTGTTGTTGTTGTTGTTGTTGTGGATGTTGTAGTTGTTGCTATGGGTGTGTCTGATAGTTGGTGTTGGCGTTGGTGGTGTTGTTGGTGGTGTTGTTGGTGGTGGTAAGGATGTTGTTGTTGTGGTTGTTGTTGTTGGTGGTGTTGTTGGTTGTGATGTTGTCTGCTGCTGTTGCTGATGGTGTTGTTGTCGCTGTTGGTGTGGTTGTGTGTGTGTTGTTGTTGTTGCTGCTGCTAGTGTTGCTGTTGTGGTTGTGATTGTGGCTGTTGGTGTTGTGATTGGTGGTGTTGTGGTCGTTGTTGTTGTACTTGTTGTTGTGGCTGTTGGTGTGGTGTTGGTGTTGCCGTCACTGTTGCTGCTGCTGCTGCTGTTGCCGGTGTCGCTGTTGTTGTTGGTGGTGTTGCTGCTGTTGTTTGTGTTGTTGGCGGTGTTGTTGCTGCTGTTGTTTCTGCTGTTTTTGCTGTTGCTGTAGTTGGGGATGCTGTGGTTGTCGCTGCTGTTGTTGTTGTTGTTGTTGTTGTTGTTGTTGTTGTTGTTGTTGTTGTTGTTGTTGTTGTTGTTGTTGCGATTGCTGTTGTTGCTGCTGTTGTGGTTGTTGGTGTTGTTGTAGTTGTTGTTGCTGATTGTTCGTGTAGTTGCTGCTGCTGTTGTTGGCTTTGGTGCTGTCGATTATGTTGTTGATGTTGTTGCTGTTGTAGTTGTTGTTGTTGGTGCTGTCGTGGTGAGTGTTGTGGTGTGTTTGTTTGTTTGTTGGTTGGTATGTATGTTTGCTTGTGTGCTTGTTGTGGATTGTGTGCTATCTCTCTCTCTCTCTCTCTCTTTTGACCTATGTGTCGCTCTTCGCTCTCTCTTGTTTGCAGTCTCTCCCTCTCGCTCTCTATCTCTCTGTCTCTCTCTCTCTCTATCACTCTCTCTCTCTCTCTCAAGTCCTCGCCTGTCTCAGCTCCGCAGTCCCTCCTTCCTACTCCTTCTCCTTTCCCTTCCCACTCACGCGGCTCGCTGGCGATCCCTAGGGTAGTCCTTCTACCTGGGGTCTCGGGGTGTCCTGGGGCCCGCACCTAACGTGAAATTCGTTGAGTAGTCGCTCACCGTGAGCCGTGGTTGAGCAAGGACATCTTGGGGCTCCCACCTTTTTTTTTGGGGGGGGGGGTGCGTCGGTCATTCTCTTGCGCAGAATAGGTCGCACACAACTTGAGCTTCTCGGGAGAGAGGTTCTGCGCGGTCTTGGACATATTCGGCCTGATATCGCTCCGCTGCTGCCGCCGCCTTTACCATTCGCAGGTTCTCTTTTTCCTGACCCTCCTTCTCCCCCCTACCCGTCTCCTGCACCAGCCTCGCCAGCTGCAAGTCTTCTCCTTCCTCACCTCGGCAATCCCTCTTCTTTCTGCTCCTCCTCCTCTTTCACCATCCGCGAGTCCTCTTCATCCTGCTGCTCCTTCCCAACCCCACCAGCTCCACCCCCTGCGCCTTCGAATCTGCATCAGCTCTGTCCGTCTCTCTCTCTCTCTCTGTCTCTTGTTTTGTTCCCTGTGCCACACTCTGCAGGGAGACAGCCGCGAAGATGGTTGACGTCCTCTCCAGATCGTCCGTCGTCCTCATTATCCTTCTCCTCCTCATGGGCGCCCACGTCTTCATTGTCCTCCTCATCGCAAGTTCTTCTGATTACTCTTTGCTCTTCCTTGCAGCTTCTCCTACCTCCCCAGCCGTGCTAGTCCTTTGTTCCCGTGGTCCCTTTGTCCTCCTTACTGCTCTGCGCTCCGCAGTTCATGGTCCTCCTGCCTGCATCCTTCCCTTTCACGCCTGCCTCCTCCTCCCAGTTGGTCTCCCTGTCATGCTCCTCCTCCGGTTCCACCTCCCCTCTCCCTCCCCTCCTCCCCGCCCCCCCCCTCCCATCCCTCCAGAATTACACAGTATGAATACTACTCCCCTCCCTGCCCTGGTGACGTCCAGAGGATATCCGGATCCCCTCCGCGCATTGTTGTTGACACCGTATTCCAGGGAAGTGGGTTTTCGCTTGGGTCTTGTTTCGAAATGTTGTTTCCGCTGATGCGCTGGCCCCATTTCTGCCCCTCTGGTTGTTCGAATTCGTTTTCCCGCTGCAGCGCGGGGTTTTTCGGTCCTTCCAGATAGGCCCCCTCCCTCCCCCGGAAGAACCATCTGCAGTGATTCCACATTCGGTGTCGATTATATTATTGTTTGAGCCGCAGAAGCCCCCCCCACACTACTTTGGGACGTCGTCGCTTTCAAGAAATATCGAGTGGATCCGTTTCTGCTCTGAGAAGGCGATGTTGGAAGCAGAGACAGCGGGTGCTCTCCATCAGCCCCGCCTTGTTGAGCTTTTCGGGGAGGTCAAGGAACTAGACATGGAGCCACGATTCGAGACCGGCCCAGACCTCTCGAAAACGCTCCAAATACCCTCCAAGGAACCTGGCGCCATGCCATGACATGCTGCGCGGTGTTGCGTTCTGCGGCGCTGTGCGATGCCACGCTTTGCGTTGTAACGCTTTGAGACACAATGCTTCACCGCGCAATGCCACGCCATGCTATGGCATGCTGCGCTCTGCCATGCTCTCTTCTACGCCTTGCCATGCCGTTCTCTACCAGGCATCGCGTACACTCTCGCGATCATTGCACTGCTCGACATCCGAAGGTGCGAATAGAGAGGATATCTACGCCATGTTAAGGAATGGGAGGGAGGGGTCGGACGCTTTGACATGACGCGACTGAACCTAGCTTGCCCTCCCCCCCCTTTCCTCCCCTCTCCCTCCCCTCCTCCTCCCCTCTCCGTCTTGCCCTTCCCCTCTTCCCTCCTTCCTCCCCCGCTCCTCCCTCCCTTTACTCCCCCCCTTCCCCCCCCTTCCTTTCACCCCCCCCCCTTCCTCCCCCTTCCTACCCCCTCCCCCCCTTCCTCCCCTTCCTCCCCCCCCCCCTTCCTCCATTCTCCCCTCCTTCTCCCCTCTCCCTTCCCTCTCCTCTCCCTCCATCCCCCCCTCTGTCCTCCACTATCCCCTAGCGTGGGCGCCCTCCGCCCGATGGCCTTCCCCCCGCGCGGCAGGGGCTGCCTCCCGGCCGGGGTGTCCGAGAAGGCCCCCCTGGTGGAGGCAGCGCCCATCTTGCTCTTTCCTCCCCAGATTCGGAGGAGGAGGAGGAGGAGGAGGAGGAGGAGGAGGAGGAGGAGGATGCGAGGAGGAAGACGAGGAGGGAGGAGGAGGAGGAGGAAGAGGAGGAGGAGGACGAGGAGGAGAAGGAGGAGGAGAATGACGAGGAGGATAATGACAAGGAGGAGGAGGAGGAGGAGGAGGAGGAGGAGGAGGAGGGACGCATCGACCCCCCATCGCCCAGTCATCGCCGATAGGGGGCCCGCCGGTCTGGTCCTCCTCGTCACCGCTGCCCCCCCTCCTGGTTCGCGAGCCTCTCGCGCTCGTGAGTCGCACGGATATCCAAAGTGCATCCCTCGGATGGCGCGCCCGCGACGCCGGCGGAGGTTCGCCAGGTGGAGTTCTGCGACGCAGAAACAGCGAGGGACACGGTGACGCCTTTTGGACCCGACGGAGTGCAGGTTTGAACGATCGTGGCCGTGACCGATTGAAGGTTGAACGATCGACGCGGTGTCAGAAACTTTCGCGCGTGCAAGCGCCGCACGATTCCACCGTAGAAGCACCCATGCTTCTTAGGCGGCGCGGGCCTTGTTTGTACACATAGGGCTGGCGCCTTCTGAACAGCACCATCCTTCTAAGAACCCCTCCCCCCTGCCCCCTTCCCCTTGTGCGCGCAGAAAAGAGAGGTGGTGACCCTCTGCTACGGGGCTTGTGTTTCATCCCGAGCCGTTTCTTGACGGTCCTCGCGGCCCCCGCGCGAGCCCCCAGGGGGACGGACGCGGTCAAAACCCTTCCGCTTAGATGTCGTCATGGCGCGGACGTGTCCAGGTCCTTGCGGGCTTTTCGTTTCCCCCCCCCCGTTTTCTTCCCTATGGCAGGAGGCCCGCCCCAGCTTGGAGCGGCTGGGTGTCTGAAGTGGCATGCTCTGGTTCGGAAGAGCTGAGTTGGAGAAGAGGGTCAGAGCTCTGTCCGAGGCGGGAATTGATCCACATCCACCGCCCGGAGGGTCAGCTTTCGGAGCCTCGGCAGGCGGTGGCTATAGACAGATTCGGGCCCCGGGGGCCGAAACATGTCCATGTCCACCGCCCGCTGGGGCACCAGGACGTCGGTTCCCAGGCGGTGGATATACGGACAACTCCCCGCCTCGCCTTCTGTGCTCGGGGTGGTGTGTTGCCTGCTTCAGCTCCCGGGGGCCGCTCTCGGGCCCGGGGACAGCCCAGAAGCGGCTCGGGAGCGAAGCATTGTACCATGGACCCCAGGAGTGGCATGGCGACATATTCTGAGACGATCCGCTTTCATTCGAGCAGTGGCGAAGCGTCCTGGCTCGGCCATAGGCCTACCAGACGATGTTCTAAGAACCTGGTGCGGTTCCCACGAACTGTTTTTAGAACATTTCTGGCCGAGACCGTCTTGTTTCATTACATCGGGTGTATGCTCTAAGAACGTTGTGTTTGCTATTCAATCGCTTCGCTCATTCCGCCGGCCCATGTTGCATGATCGCTACTGCTTCGCCGTGGGCCTGGGGCCATTGTGGCGCCGCCGAGGAGGAGGAGGAAGATGAGGATTGGGGAAGGGGAGGGGAGGAGAGGAGAGGATGAGAAGGAGAGGAGGATGAAGATAAGTAGTAGGAGGAGGAGGAGGAGGAGGAGGAGGAGGAGAAGGAGGAGGAAGGGGAAGGGGCGGAGGAGGAAGCCTCTCGCTGGCATCGTGTGATGCTCTTGGGGCCAAACAAGGTCGTCGTCAAGATGCTTATTTGGGAGGTCTCTTGGGGTCTTTTGAGAAGCCGTTCGGGGGCGCCCTAAGAACGTTGTGCTTGTTATTAGAACATTTTGGGATTCTAAGAACATGTCGTGGTAGGACTGCAGGAATGCCGGGACGGTCGGTCCCTGCTCAATTCATCCCTCCCCTCTCTCTTGACAGATTTTCTCGGACCCATTCAGCTCAGACCCCCAGAAGGGCCACTCCGGCCACCTCGAGGGGCAGATGCGGGAGGAGGGAGAGCACCTACAATGACCTGGAGAACTGTTGCATTTTTCGCGCCCTGTCCATCCCTCGCGCCTCTCAGTTTCAATGTTTGCGCGGGTCGCCGCGCGACTGGAGGCTGGAGGCTGGGCCGTGCTACGAGGCACTGTCAGCCCCGTGTTGTTTTGATGCAGCTGCTAGTGCGCTGATGGTTCTCCTCGCGGTCTTCCTCCCGGGGCCCCTCCCTCGCCCCCGTTCCCTTCGCCCCCCCTCTTCCGCCCCGCAGCCGCCCCGTCGCCTCGGCCCCCCCCCCCGCAGCAGGCCCTGGCTCCCTTCGCCGTCGGCGGCGCCGCCCCTGCGAGGCGCGGTGCCCAGCCTCCCCCCCCCCCCGCGCGACCTGCAGGTTGATGAGCAGGGCACGAGGGAGGAGGAGGAGGAGGAGGAGGAGGAGGAGGAGGAGGAGGAGGAGGAGGAAGAGGTGGGGGTGGAGGAAGAGGAGGGGTGGGGGTGGAGGTGGAGGTGGGGGGTGGGGTGTAGGTGGAGGGTGGAGGTGGAGGTGGAGGTGGAGGTGTAGGTGGAGGTGGAGGTGGAGGAGGAGGAGGAGGTGGAGGTGGAGGAGGAGGTGGAGGTGGAGGAGGAGGTGGAGGTGGAGGTGGAGGTGGAGGATGAGGAGGAGCAGGAGCAGGTGGATGAGGCGGAGGCGGAGAAGGGGGCGGAGGCGGAGGAGTAGGAGGAGGAGGAGGAGTAGGAGGAGGAGGAGGACGAGGAGGCGGAGGAGGACGAGAAGGAGGATCCTGACATGATCGCAGAAATCAGGACGTGAGGCTCCTGGCCGTTTTCGACCCTTCGGGGACCTTGTCGGGCCAGAGGACCGTCAACAAAGTGACTCGGGATGAAGAGCCGGTCCTGGGCAAAGGGTTGGGAATTCTAGGGACACCGAAGTGGAACAATTTGGACATCGCATGTTTGGGGAGGAGGGGGGTGGGAGTGATGAGTGATGAGGGATTGGGAGGAGGAAAAGGAGGAGGAGGAGGAGGAGGAGGAGGAGGAGGAGGAGGAACAGCAGGAAACTGGAAGGCCTATGCACTGACTCCGGGGGGGGCGCCGCGCCCCTGTTTTTTGTTTCGCCGGCGAGCGTGGCGAGGGGGGAGGCTCAAGCTGGGCTCGCTCGCGTCAGATCTACTGTAACTTGCGTCCTACCCCTCCCTTACATCACTTACCATTGCGCTAATTTCCGGCCTGGATGGCGAAGATAAGCCAAGATGGACGCCATGGCGGCCAAGATGGCCTCCAAGAAGGCCAGGGTGGCTCCAGATGGCCCCCAAGACGACACCATGTGCCCCACCAAGAGTCCAAGATTGCCGAAGATGGCCCGAACACGACCCAGGACGCGTGTCATTGCGGACCGGGAACTTCGAGAAAGACCCCATCGCGTTTGGCCGTAATTGGAACATGGGAGCTGCGTGTACAGGAGGAGGGTGGGCGTCGACTGGAGAGCGTCCGCAGGGTGACGAACGCCATCAGGCTGCAGAATCAAAAGTTGAGCGGGTGGCCCATATCGTCAGGAAAGGCCAGCCCCACCGCCAGGAACAAATTAGCCGACTAGGACCTCAGCCGACGTGGGGTGGATTCCCCGTGCGGCCTTGTTCAGCTTCCTGACTTGCTTCTCTCCCTGGTGGACGGGACCTTTTGAGGCACCCGGGACCCCAAGGGTCACGCGGATTCGGTCCTATCATTATTTTAAGCGTTCGTCTCCTTATTTGTTTCTTGTTTTCGGTTGGCCCAAAGGTCTGGAACTTACGGGGCGGCCCGGCATGGAAATCTGTAGGGATATCGGCATGCGGCCTCCGTCGTCGCAGAAGGTTGCGGTTGGAGATTTATTGATGTCTTTGGTTGGGGGCATTCTAATTTCAAGGATGCCTTCGTTGTCCTTCGTCGGTTTCGGCCAGAACGCTGGGTCTGGCTCGTGAAACTCTGGCGCCCGAGTGCGCCCCAGAGGTCGCCCCGGAGCGTCGATGGCCACCCTCATCCCCCCCAGGGAACTCGCGTTCACAGGGATGAGTTCGTCGGGACGTTTCAAGCGAAACGCCCAATCCATCCTCAGTCGCACTCAAGGGCGCCCTGCAGGGCGCGCGTGGAGGGGCGCTCACCTACCAGCTTACGGGCGCGTTTGCAGGAGCCGCTCGCGCTGACGTCTTTTGGGCGCGCGCAAGGCGGGGAATCTGGGAGCGCGCCGTTGCGCGTGGCGTCAGCGTGTGGCGCCTGGGGACGCGCATCGGGCGCCATGCGCGGCCACTCACCTTAGGGTGAGCGTGCGCTGCGAGAGCGGGCCCGCGGGCGATCCACACCCGCGCCCACCTCAAGGGATTAGTTGTGCTGATCATGTGCTCTGGTTGAGGGTGTGGGGTTCGTCCTGTCATGCTGTCAGTGCGTCAAGGGGCAAGCGACCAGAAGCAGATGCAGCCACGGCCACATCTGAGCATGTCATGGCCACGGTCTTCTAATTCACGCGATGCTGCCACAGCTTCGCCCGTCGGATTTTTCGGGCGGGGGAGGATCGAGCAAGCCAGCAGACCAAAGGTTACCAGCCTCGAACGTATCCCTATCCCTAAGATTGACACGCCCAAAGGCGATGACAATCTCA
This sequence comes from Prorocentrum cordatum, assembly GCA_963575745.1. NCBI lineage: Eukaryota > Dinophyceae > Prorocentrales > Prorocentraceae > Prorocentrum > Prorocentrum cordatum. Next base: position 127,021 of record CAUYUJ010014215.1, read on the forward strand.
GGGTTTCGCCCCCCAAAAATAAGGGAATCCCACATATTGGCATCGTGATGAGGAGATGCCCAGCATAGGAAAGGATATGTTCCAGGTTCCAGAGGGCCTGCTCCGCCTCCACCACGGCAGAACCTTCAGAGGCCGCACAGACTCGCAACCCGCTCGAAAGCACTCTTTGCCGTTCAAGGCCGAGACGGCGGTGGGCTTGCAGAAATTAGGGGGGCCTTTACACAGGCGCTGGAGTGTGGACGCAGCACAGCGCATCTCGTGTCGATACGTTCACTCACATCGAAACTACGGTCATGAGGCGAGAGAAAAGAGGACGGAGGAATCTTCGGAGCAGATGGCGAAGGAGGAGAGTCCGTCCACCTTCCAGAGCGGATCATACGGGCGGCGGCCTACAACACATAACCGAGGGTGGCCGTATGATCTTTCATGTCACCTTCAGATGCCTCCTGGGCAACATCGTCAACCATAGCACGGTTGAGAGCTAATTTGGCGAAGTAATCCGCCCACACATTGCTTGCTGGTTCTACAAGATCGTTTCCTCGCTCAAGAGCCTCCTCAGCAGTGAGGTTGGCAGAGGCCCACACAAACGCAAGACGTTTGGAGGAGAGAAGACTGGGCCCACTTGAGCGAAATTGGACCTCGAAATCCCAGCATGTTTCTTCATCCCCCCGGCCAACTCGGGATCCCATGTCAAGCCCTCCTGGACGAGGCACAGCACGTCGGAGACATACAACGCCAGGTTCGGATCCTGCTGGACAGCATGGAGGGCGGCAGTCAGTCCTTTCAGACCCCTCAGCGATCTGGACAAAACCCGTCAGCGTACCGAAAAGTGCACGGACAGGGCGCGCGTCCGAGCTCAGGGACCCACCAGCTCTGATCATTGCCGTTGCCGGAAGTCCTAGGACCGCAGACCTCCTGAGCTTCGCCGCACTCTCTAGTCTCCGCGTGTTCAGGCACCGAGGGCACCTTGGGCGAACACTCGGGAAAACGAGCTGACACACAAGGAGCCCCAATCTGGCCAGTCCGAAGTGCTGCCCCATGCCAAGCGTGGCGCTCGGACAAGACGTCGACCCGTGTCAGCCTTGCGCTCATCGGGGCTCAGGGGGTGTTCGGAGTCGTGCCGCAGGTGCCCGAAGAAGCCCCACGCAAAGGGGAAACGATCTCTCTTTTCCCTGGGCGCAGAGGTGGGCAGGGTCGGCAGGCGGTCGGCTCCAGGCGCACGTGGAGCACCCGGAGGGGCTGGCTGCAGATCACCAAGGCCCCGCCGAAGTGCACGTTCTGATGGGCGCGTTTTCAACCACCACCACCATAAAAGTTGCAAGGGGGTGGGGTCCTCCTCCTCCTCGCCCTCCTCCTCCTCCTCCTTCCCCCCTCCAACTTGTGGTGGTGGTGGGGATGGAAAACAGGCCCATGACGTTCCCATGCACCATGCTCGGGCAGGCGACAACGATGGAACATGGCTCGGATCCAGAGGTAGCGCCCGCGCATGACAGGGAGAGCCATACCGAAGACGAGGCCCAGGCTTTGTTAGCGGGAGCACCGTTCGGAATCTCCGAGCAAAGTCGAATGGTGTACAAGCACGTGATGCGCAACAAGCACGTGATGCACGGTGACGAACAACGTACGCGGAGAGGGCCAGGCATCTTCAAGACCGAGTCAGGGGAGAAAGGCTAGTAGTATTCATAGTGTGCATTTGTTCGTGCGGCGGCGCAGGGAACACAAGCAGGGGGAGGAGGAGGGGGATTGTGGGAAGTGGAAAAGAAGGAGGAGGGATGGGTGGAGCAGGTGCGGGAGACAGAAGGCGGAGGACGGAGGAGTGTGAAAAGGGGGTCCCTGTCTGTGGCCCCTCCATCCGACCCCGGATTCCCAACGCTTACTCGCCCTCTCTCTCCATCGTTCGTCCTATTTTCGTTCTCTTCCTAGTTTTGGGATGTATGTCCATGGAACGAACTTATCGAAGCTGTGCGTATCCCACCATCCCACGCACAGTCACCAGGCGAGTTGACCTAATCAATGATGCGTGGCAGCATGCAGTCACGCTGTCGGAGCCTTTTGAAGGCATATTGGAGCCATCGTCGGGCCTTGTGGGCTTTTTGGGGCTAGTTGTCCGGGGCTCTGTTGGGACACTCTTGACGCCTTTTGGGGGCTCTGCTGGGTACATCTTGGAGGCCTTGGGGACGAGCTTGGAGGACATCGATTAAACAAGGCGGCGGTGTTTATATCAGTTTCCCCTCCCAGGGCCACCCAAACCACCTCTGGGGGCCCTCCTGGGGCGCTGTTGGGCGCTCTTGGGGCCATCTTGGGCCCTTTTTGGGGCCCCTCGTTGGCCACATGTGGGCCACCTTGGGGCCTCTGGGGCTCATCGAAAGCTGAAGGACGAGACGGCGAACAACACTGACGTGCCGTGGATATTGGCCAGCTCTTGGCAGCTCGTGGGGTCCTTGGGAGGCGCCGTGGCCAACCGCGGCCCTCTTGGGACGGCCCTCGCGCCACGTGGAGGTATGCTGGGAGCTCTGGCGAGCCCTCCTGCGCTGTCTTGTTCGATGTTGGAGGCCATGCTGGGCTACCTGGGGGCCATCTGGGGTCAACTCGGACGGGCTAAGCCCTCGCGAGCTAGGTAGGGGAAGGAGGTAGGGGAAGAGCAAGAAAACCCTCCCCGCCCGCAAACCGTCTCGCTCACTCCCACCCGCCCTCCCAACGCATACGTAGCATCCGAACCTGGCCCAAACTGCAGCATATTCAACAGTCGTCTTTGGATGGGCAGCTGCTGGGGGCGAATCCGCCGCCGCCGCCGCCGCCGCCTCCGCCGCCGCCGCCGCCGCCGCCGCCGCGCCGCCGCCGCGCCGCCGCCGCCGCCGCCGCTGTCCGCCGCCGCCGCCGCCGCGCCGCCCGCCGCCGCCGTCCGCTGCCGCCGCCGCCCCGCCGCCCGTCGCCCCCGCTGCCGAATCGCCGCCGCCGCAGCCGCTGCCGCCGCAAGCGTTGCCGCCACCGCTGCCGCCGCCGCCGCCGCCGCCCCCGCCGCCGCCGCCGCCACTGCCGCCGCCTCCGCCGCAGCCGCCGCAGCCGCTGCCCCCGCCGCAGCCGCCGCAGCCGCCTCCGCCGCCGAGTTGTCTCTGCATTGTTGTTTGACAGGGATGGTTGGGGGAGGCCGCATCGGGCTCGCTGCGCATGCTCCGAATTTGGAGGCAGAGTGTGTGTGTGTGTATGTGTGTGTGTGTGTGTTCGTAATGTTTTTTGCAAGGGATGGTGGGGGGGGGGCCGCATTGTCCCTGGTTGGCTTTCAGTCGCTTGCGGGAGGGGGTGTAGATTAATAGGGAACAGTGATTTACCCTCCCCCCAAAGGACACTGGGAGGTTGGACGACACTGTTCCTTGAACCCCCATGCGCTCCAAAACGCGCGTGGGAGTTGGTTGTCCTTGGCGTTCCGGCGGACTGTATACATCGAGTACCAAGGCGGGCGATTATGCACACACGCACACTGCAAGCAACGATCGCATAACCGTTACAGATTTCCAATGTGAAGCACCAGCGCGAAGAAACCTGAATCACGAACGTGCAATACTTGCAGTGCCCACCAGGGAAATGTTGCTGGAGATGTGGCGCATGTGGGCGTTTGCGACGTACCGAGATCTGTGTTGCACATCCCGTTTTTGTGCCATCGTTGCATTCGGGTGCGAGCATGATGGTGTTACCGAGCTCTCCGGAACAGGGTTGCTATACAGCACTTACATGTCGGGGTCATATTGGACGTAAGGCTGAGATGCTGTAGTGTGACGTATCCTTAACTTCGCATGGCGATTGTGCTACTCCTCACTGTCCTTTCACAGTTTTCTTGAGGGTTCTTTGGGGGAAAAGCCGGCTACGCTAGCCGAGCAGCGCCACAAGGGAAGTCCTCGGCAACCGAAAGTGGGGACCGGTCTATCCAGGCAATCCGAGTTTCTTGAGGGTCAGGGTTTCTTGGGTTTCCATTTTGGGGGTTTCTGAAGGCTTCCTCATGAGCCATCAATGTGCCTTGAGGTCGCCTGAGGCGCGATGGTTCTGCCGCGCTCTGCCAGAGAGGCTCGGGGTAATTATCTCAGGGCAGTCTGGTCGTGTTTCGGGGCCGTCTGCTTGGAGCCGTAGGAGACCGTCTTGGGAGTTCATCAGTCCGATTTGGGGCTTGGTAGTGGTCTGTCTGGGCTGTCTTGTCTAATGGGCCTCCTCGGGCGTGTCCCCCAAGAATTTCCTCTCCCCCCCTCCTGCTCAGCAATCTTCTACAGTCGGGGCCCTGAAGAAGGAACCCTTCTCGTTGGGGAGGGGCTCCGCGTTCCTGAAGTGTTTCACAGCTTGCCTCAGGCTTTCCTTATGTTTTCGATAGGGAATCGAAGGTTAACTTACGGAAAAAAGGGGCCTCGATCCTTATTTAGGCTTCCTTAGGTCAACGCCCCGACTCGATTCTCCTCAGAGATTCTGGTCGCCCCAGTGAGGAAGCCAGCGCCGGTGCCCCAGACGGTGTACAACGCTGCGCCGAAGGCCGGGCAGGGCGTGAGAAAAAGCAGGAGAAGGGTGCCCTTTGGGTGCAGCAGGCTCTCACTGTGTGACCGCAGAATGCGAAATCGAGGAGTGGGGTTCGATGAGGAGGAAACGGAGAAGGAAGAGGAGTAGCAGCAGCAGCAGCAGCAGCAGCACAAGGACGGAGGGGTAATGACGACTCGGAAAAGCAGGAGGAGGGTGTTCTTTGGGTTCAGCAGACTCCTCACTGTGTGACCGCAGAATGCTAAATCGAGGAGTGAGGTTCGATGAGGAGGAAACGAAGAAGGACGAGGAACAGCAGCAGCAGCACAAGGACGGAGGAGGGGTGATGACGACTCGGAAGGGCACCAGGATGGGGAATTAGCAGAAGGAGGAAGGAGCTGGAAGGGATGAGGGCAGGTGTAGGAGGGTCATCAGTGTGTGAACGAGGAGGAGCGGGGAAGGATCACGAACGGCAGAACAAATGCGAGGGTGGAGGAGTTGTATTGGAGCAGGAGGCAGGAGTAGGGGACGCAATGAGGAGGGCGGGAGCTGTTCTTGGTAGGCGCCCCGAGGATTCAGGCGCGGTCTCAATTCCTTCTCGCGCGCGGAGCCCCCCAGGGGCTCCGCTGGAGTCGGCGCCAGGGTGTTGGGACCGCCCCGGTCTTCTCGGAATGCCTGTTGATCGGGCGTCGCGTAATGGCGGGGGAGGAACGCTAGGGCCTCGAGGGCTGCAGGAAAGGCCACTGAATAGGCCCTTCAGGGTCCAAAAGGGGGGGGCCTCTGGGGCCCGAGAAGTGCACCTTTATCGCGCCCCCATCAAGCGACGCCCAAGAGGAGGCCAGCTGGGGCTACTCGGGGGGGGGCTGTCTGCGCGCAACACGAAGCCTTGCCACGTTCGCCGCTCGTGACGGCCCGAGAGGGTCGGTCGGACGAGGCTGGGACGAGGAGAATTTGGAACGCTCTCCGAGCGACCGCTCTGAGAGCAGGCCGCGGCGCCCGAGACATCCTCCAGAGCCGCCGGATTCCAGAGATTCCGAATTTATCCTTACCCGAACTTGACCTCGTCCTGGATTCGTCCAAGAGGGGAGGAGGAGGAGGAGGAGGAGGAGGAGGAGGACAGGAGGAGGAGGAGGAGGAAGAGGAGGACAGGAGGAGGAGGAGGAGGAGGAGTAGGAGGAGAGGAGGAGAGGAGGAGGAGGTGGGGAGGAGGGGAGGAAGGGAGGGGAGGAGGAGAGGAGGAGGAGGAGTAGGAGGAGAAGGAGGAGGGAGGAGGAGGGGGAGGGAGGAGGGAGGAGGAGGAGGAGGAGGAGGAGGAGGAGGAGGAGGAGGAGGAGGAGGGAGGAGGAGGAGGAGGAGGAGAGGAGGAGGAGGAGGAGGAGGAGGAGGAGGAGGAGGGGAGGAGGAGGAGGAGGAGGAGGAAGAGGAAAAGGAGGGGCGGAGCGAGCGCGCGCGCTCTCTTCTGCCGCAGGCGGCCCTCTCGGCTCCGGGGGGGGCGGCCGCGCGCCGCTCGGCGCGCCCCGCGGGGATGCCCCCGTCACGCGGGGGCGGCGGGGCGAAGGCGCACCGGGCCAGGGGCGCACGAGGCCGGTGCCCGTCCCCGCCTTCGTGCTCGCCCTCCTCGCCCTCGTCGCTCTCTTCGCCCTCGCCCTCCTCGCCCTCCTCGCCCTCCTCGCCCTCCTCGCCCTCCTCGCCTTCCTCGCCCTCCTCGTCCTCGTGCTCGCCCTCCTCGTCCTCCTCGCCCTCCTCGCCCCCCTCGCCCTCCTCGCCCTCCTCGCCGTCCTCGTGCTAGCCCTCCTCGCCCTCCTCGTCCTCGCCCTCGTCGTCGCCTTCGTGCTAACGCGGGCCGTCAAGGTCCGACATCTGGTCGGAGTAGATGGGGTCGGAGGGTCGCTCCACATCGCCTGTGCATCACCGATGTGGAGCTTGCAATGTACATCGCCTGTACATGCGGCTCGATGAGGAGCCCGATGTGCTTCACGTCGAAACGTCGCCGATGCATGGTCGACGTCGACGACGCATCGCTGTTGCCTCAGCGATGCATCGGCGATGCGTCGCCGATGTATCGGCGATGCGGCGCGATCCTCCAACCCCCGACCCCATCTATTCCGACACCATCTTAGAGGCCTCCATCCTCGCCCTCCTCGTCCTCGCCCTCCTCGCCCTCCTCTTGCTCGCCCTCCTCTTGCTCGCCCTCCCGTCATCAGCAGGTGACTTTCGGGCTAGGGCTGGAGTCGGGCTGGGGGCAGCGCTAGGGCTGGAGTCGGCTGGGGGTTTGATGCCGCCCAGCACTGGTTTCGCCAGCGGGGAGGCGGGGGCCAGGTTCGAGGTGCTGGGTTCGGGAAGGTGTTTGTTTGTCTTTCTCTGTCTCCGGAGGCCGCTTTCGGGCCCTGGGTCCAACGAAAACGGATCCAGGGTGAGAACCTGCACCAGATGGACACTGGAGGAGATTGGGGACCGATTTTGGTAGGATTTTGCCTCATCCCTGGCAGGCTCCAACGTTCACCTCGAAGGGTCTTTACTTTTTATCCCCACCCTTTGCCTCGGCGGTGAATAGGACTGCTCCTCAAACTTTCTCCTCCTCCTCCTCCTCCTCCTCCTCCTCCTCCTCCTCCTCCTCCTTCTCCTCCTCATCCTCCCCCCCTCGTGGTCGACTGCCCGACCCCCCCCCCTCGCTCATCCCTTCCACCTCGTGCTCCGCCTCCACCTCCTGCTCCTCCTCCTGGTCCTTCCCCTCGTTTTCATCGGTATCCACTGCCCCTCCTCGTCCCTCTTCTCAGGCCAGCCACAACTGGGGGAGCTGTGGTCCTTAACCCCCCTGGGGGGCCCATCGATTTCGGCACCCCTCTCGAGAGATCGTCGATGCGATGGGTTCCCCCAGGGGGGTAAGGAGTAAGGACCACAGCTCCCCCAGTTATGGCTGGTCGGTCTTCTCCGATCCCCTCATCCCTGCGCGGGGAGGAGGGAGCGCACGACGCACGACCACCACCTGGGTGGGTGGGAACACACCGGTGGAGGCTCAGGGGGGCCGTCGTGGCGCAGACCGCGCTCAGCATGGGCTGGAGGTCCGTGGATCTGGCGCGTGGGCGCCAGATCCACGGATCGGGGAAGCCCCCCCCCCCGAAACGGGAGGGCCAGTGCCGCCAGCCATGGCGACGGAGCGCGCCGATCCTGCACACCCAAACAGGAAGGGGAGCACGTCGCCAATCCACGCGCCTCCGGTCCATGCTGGCGCTTCCTCGCGAAAGTCGGGGGCCCCCTAACGGGGTGGTGACCACACCGTGTGGTGAGTCGGTGGGGATTCGGGGTCACCGCACGGTTTTGGGACTCGGGTCGTTCTCCGAGGACGTATGTGGCGATTGGGGCCTCCAGGGTCCCAAAACCGTGCGCTGACGGACCGTGCGGTGAGGTCTTGCGGGATTTCGAGGTCACCGCACGGTTTGTCACCGCACCTTGTCGGGACTCCAAAGAAACGGGAGGCGCGGTGCACAGGCGAGGGACACTGTTCGGAAGGAACTGGCTCAGGCGGGGAGCGGGGGGGGGCATGGACCCGGAATCGGCGATACATCACCGAAAGATCGGATCGGCGGTGAATCCGAACGTTTCTGGAGGGGGCGGGCAGTCGGGCCCCCATCGGCGATGGATGGGCGATTGGGGGTGGATGCTCCCCTCTCTGAGCCTGTCCTCCTCAAAGATCCTCGTCGTCCGGAATCCGTACCTGCAACTCAGGTCTCCGCGGCTGTGCGGGACGACCCGGGCAACCCCGGAAGGAGCGGACAGAATGCGATGAGAATCGGCGCAACCGCCCGAAAACCTCGAACATCGAGCCTATCTCTCCCCCCCCTCGAGCCTACCCCCCTCTGTCCCATTGCGCCGCTATCCACGTCGAATCCGCGCCGTGTACGTGTCGGACTCCTTGAATCCGTGTCAAATCCGCGTCAAATCCCCGTCGAATCCACGGCCGACCCGCGTCGAATCCGCGCCGAACATACAGTGGACGGTGGACACCGGAAGAGGGACAGCAGTTGACAGGACAGACGTGGAGGAGAGCCCAGGAACCGCGTTGGGGAGGCCGCTCCAGAGTTTCTGGCTCCCCTACCAGCGGCCCAGATTAGTAGGTCGACCCTGCCAGATCAAGGGTACCCTCGTGTCCTGTGTCTTGCGACCCATGCCTCCTGCATTTCTGTGGCAACGTGGCCCTTGGAAGGGTCTTGTGTCCTCTCCAAACAAGTCGGACTGTATGTGATGTCGTTCTTGATGGTCAACGTTTGCCCTCTTCCGTGCAAGAGACTCTGGCCAGGTTGCGTGTTGCCTGCTCGAGGGAAAGAACGCGCCGCCTCGAACACATGTGTTGGTAGATATTCGCACCGAGGTCGGCGGGGAGAGCGATGAGTTCCGTGCGGCTTCTGTACGGAGCTCACAATGGCACTTTTGCAGCTCACGGGTGAACGATGCAACTGGAGTTGAATCAAGGTTTCCAAGAGAAATTTCGCCAGCCCACCCCAGGCCCAAATGTATTGCATTCAGTTATCGCACATCTTCCAGGCCAAGTCTTACGATCAGCTTTTATTTGAGCTTGCCAGCATTGCCACGCTTCTGTGCCCACAGTGTTGCTAATAGTTTAGCCGTGGCTTGGGACGCAGCTATTTTCGGCGTCATCGGCAAATGCCCGTAAGACAGGGTGTTCCATGCACTGTCGTTCGGCTCGACTCATGTGCAATGCCGCCTGCAGTTTTGTCGGCCATCGTCACATGAGCGACGCAGATCAAAAGGACCGTTTCCACGGACATTCGCGCGTAAGTTGCCCGCGTAAGGTCGCGCATGAACACTTTATTATCCACGCGGTGTGCCCCGTCTGGCGGCCTGCGCAAGCCGCGGCGTAAAGTCGTTATTCTATTGCGTACGACATATGTTTTTTGCGCACATGGCCTTCTTACGCGTCTGTACCTCGATGCCCCTGCCTCTCTCCTCGTCCTCGTTCCCCGTCCCGCTGCTCCAGTCTCTCTGCTCGACACCTCTCTGCTCGATCCTCTGCTCGATCCTTTCTGCTCCGACACGATACCAACGATTCTTCCAGAGGAGGCTCATCCCAAGCGTCCAAGAAACACTACAGTCACCAGCTGTCGGCTAAGGCCCCACACGCCGCTCCGCGGGCCCCGGGCAGGCTGTGCTGCATGGCGGAATGGGGGCGAGACGGGGAGACGCAGGCAGACGACGACGAGCGCGCAGGCGGGACGCCAGAGCCGGCGGGGCGGGCGGGTGGGCGGAAGTGGGAAGGTGGGGCGGTGGCTCGATCATGCATTTCCACACTTATGATAATGGTTTACGAACCATTATCATACGTGTGGCCTTAGCTTGAGACCGCATCTGAAACCATTTCCATACTGCTTGGCGCCTGAAACAAACTTGGACAGGAGGAGGAGGAGGAGGAGGAGGAAGAGGAGAAAGGAGGAGGAGAGGGAGGAGGAGGGGGGAGGAGGAGGGGGAGGAGGGGGATGATGTGGGAGACGGGGGAGGAGGAGGGAGCGGAGGAGGATGAGGAGGAGGGGAAGGAGATCGAGGAGGAGGATCACATTGGGCACGGCGCGATAACATAGTATAGCAATAGCAGTAGCCATAGCCATAGCATCGCATAGCATAGCACAGCTCAGCATAGCATAGCATTGCATAGCATAGTATAGCATAGCATGTCATAACATAGATCCGCGCGGCGGATAGCATAGCATAGCATAGCATCGCATACTATAGCAATAGTTCTAACAACACTGTGGCGATACAAAAAGTGCCAGATTCGTATCGCTGGTGCTGCGGTGGTTTGAACAGTTTGAAAGATCACACGCCTAGAGACCCACAAGGGGTCGGCGGATCGCTTTTGCATCGTTGTACATATATATACATATATATATATATACACACGTGTATATAAATATGTATATATATGTGAAGTTGCTCTGCAATGGCGTCAATCATGGTCGCAGTGTTGTTGCATGCGCCTCCTCCCTCCTTTTCTTCCATCGCGATGTTGTCTCGAGGTCTTTGAGGGATGGTCAGCCGAAGCCCCTGCACCCTCTAGAGCCTTCCGCTGTTTGACCTACACATACTGCACATTGGTCAGAGGTGTGCATGGCAGATAAATTCGGCGCGCCGAAGCCGAACGCGAACCAGAGATCCGATGTTGTGCTAAAGACGAGCCAGCAGGTAGCAGCATCCATGGTGAAATACGGTGTTGTTGACAAGCCAGTTCACGTGGACCCGAATGAATTTGGCGCTGACCCCCAGAACCGCAGTGGCGCCACCCCTAACATTCAGGTGATCAGGAACACGATTGTGGCAGGCATCCAGCAGCACGGATTCGACCCGAACCGCCCGTTGCCAGGCATCGCGCGTGTGTGCACGAGCCCAGAGAAGGTCAAAGCCCTCATCACACACAATCAGACGTTCACCAATGGCGACGGTCGCTACCCACCAGTGTACCAGGACAGTACCCTCCTTCTACTCCTCCCTCCTACTTCTCCTCCTCCTCCTTCTCCTCCTCTTTCTCCTCCTCCTCCTTCTCCTCCTCCCTCCTCCTCCTTCTCCTCATCCTCATATTCCCTCCCTCGTATCCCCTCCACCACCTCCTCTTCCTCCCCCCCAGTTTCCTTTTCCTCTTCCTCCTTTCGTTTCGGAACGTTCATTTCGGCACACGCCCCTGACACGGCTCGTAGCCCCATAGAGAGATCTAAGAACATGTTAGTTGTTTCAATCCCCCAGGACAAGATGAACAAGGGCGCCCTCGCTGGGACACTTGGTTTTTTTCCCTGCGCTTGCTCAAGCGAGGCGTGGAGTTCGAACCGAGCCCCGACGACAAGGCGCTCGCTGATGCGATCACCAAGGGCCACGTCTGGTGGCTCGTTAACGAGGCCATGCCAGACACAGAGGCAGTCATGATATCAGAGTGGCGCAATTCGGACAACAACACGTCGCAGGTGAAACACGAGATTGAGCACGTACGCGGATTGCAACGCATTTGCTTACGAGAGATGTCGGTCAGTAAGTCTGTTGTGCTATCGACTGTCGTCTCGAAGGCCTTGGCCAGCATGCAGGTGAAGGTTGTCAACACCCAGATGCTCGCGCTCGCCAGGTACGTGGTGGACTTGGGCGCGAAGGATCTCATCGACGAGCTGTGCACTTTCCACAGCGCCGAGGTAAACCCAAACGAATTGAAGGTTCTGGGACTGTGTGAAGTTGTTTTCCTGGGGGAGGGGGTCCTTTGATGTTTTCATTGGCCATGTGCTGATTGTTGAGTTTCTGGTGCCATCCCTTACATTGCCTAGAATCACAAGAGGAGCCGAGGGTCGGGCGGTGTAGGAGCTGGAAGCCCCAGGAGGATTATGTGGGGGGTGGGGTGGCAGGCCAGGTCGGTGCGCCTCCAGATGGCTATATGCCAGACCAGTTCGTATTCGTTGTGTTTGATTCAAATACAATGCTTCGTCTATCCCTGTTGATTTTCGAAGCTAGTGAAACCGCAAACGGTGCAGTGTTAACGCGTGGTTGAGATTATCGCTCACCCTCGAAGGTCAGCCATACTGTATACGATGAAGTGAACAAGTCCATTCCGAACAAGTACCCCCTGCTCAGGCTGAACTTGATGACATTGGCTTACGACTCCACGAACGCGTTGCCACAGATCCGCCCAACCCCCGACGTAGCGGACTTCGTGAAGGTTGGTGATATCAAGTCGCTCGGGGGCAGGGATGACGAGTGAACGCTCCTCGAGGGGTTCTTCCAGAGGGTGCGCATGCACTGCGACAGGCAGGTCGGGGCGTTCGTTGCTTCGCCAATTGTGGCTCGGAAGGTTTATGTATGGTACGTCCATAAGTAACCACACCACCCACTCCTCCTCCTCCTCCTCCTTCTCCTCATCCGCCTCCTCCTCCCCATCCTCCTCCAAGTTTGCACCATGATTGGTTCCTTCTTCGGCTTCGTCATCCTCAATGTCCCTCTCTCTCGTTCTCCTCCACCTCCTTCACCCATTCCGCCCTCATCATCCGTATCCTCCTCCTCCCCTTCCTCTGTCCTCATCCCCCTCCCCCCTCCTGCGCCTTCTCCTCGGCACTCCTCCTCATCCGGCTTCCCTCCCTCCCCCCCTCCTCATCCTCATCCTCCTCCTCATCATGCGATGCTCATCCTCCTAAAAGTGCCCATGCTGCTGCTACTGCTGCTCGTCCTCCTCCTGATGCTCCTGCTCCGTATCCTTTATCCTGATCCTCCTCCTCCTCATCCTCCCCCTCCTTCTCCTCCTCCTCCTCTTCCTCCTCCTCCTCCTCCCCACCATTGCCCGACCCCTCCCAATGGCCCGTCGGAGCCAGGTTGTTCGCAAGATGGAGCACGCGATCTTGCGATCGGCGCTGAGCAAGCAAGTCGACGCTGAGTTCAACCCTGGTCCGCGGGTCAAGGCCGACCGCGCACTCTCTGAATGCTGCTTATGGTCCTCATCCTCCCCCTCTTCCGTTTTCCGCTGGGGCGCGCGTGTGGCTCGCGTTGGCCTTGCGCCCTCACACGGTTCGTGACCCCATATGCAGCTCCAGCCGAGAGCCCAAGTAGGCATGACCGCATGCGATTTCGCCTATCATTTCGGCACATCCTCACACGGTTTGTGGCCCCGCAGGGAGCTTCACCCGAATGCTCCCGTGGTGATGTTCGGATGTGGTACCGCCACTCACTTCGGCACACCTTCACACGGTGCGCGGCCTCACAGGGAGATCCACCAAAAGATCACAGTGGCTAGATGACGTTATTGTGTACACCCGACTTGGATGTATGTTGGCTAAGACGGATTAGGAGGAGCTGGTCGTTTGAAATGGTTAGTTGGTTTGATGGCTTAAATTTGAAATGTGGTTAGAGGGTTCAGTTGATTAGAGGGTTTGGTATGTTTAATGTGTTACGACGTGTCGTAGACGGTGTATATGGTTTAAAGGTTCTATCGTGCCCACACGGTTTACAATGTTCAACTGGCTTCGGTGCGTACCTGGAGTTGGCACTTGCGATGGTTCCGATGTTTAAGATGGTTTGTGGTTTAATGGGTTATGGTGTGTAGATGGCGTACATGATGTAGTGTCCTTGAATTCGTTTAGATGGTTGATATGGTTTACTTGTTTATTTGGTTCAGACGGTTTTATATGACTCACATTGTGTATACGACTTAATCGGCTAATCAGGTCTGTGTGGCTTAGTGTGTTTAAGATGGTGCATTGCTTTATGCGAGCCCACGCGTTTCTATGGTTTAGATGGCTTATGGGTGTTCTTGAAGTCCAAACGGATTGGGATGTTTAGAGGGTGTCGAGTGCCCATCGAGTCTAGAAAGTTCAAAGGGCCGAGGGGCTTAGACGGTTCTTGAAGATTTAGACACTTGCTGATGTTGCTTTGAGGTGTTTTAATGGTTCATGTTGTTTGTATGGTTCGCTTGGCTTAATTGCCGTTGACGGTTTAGATGGTTTAGATGGCTAACTGGGCATGTATGGTTTAGGTTTTCCATCTATGGCTTAGATTGTTTAGCCGACTGAGATGGATAAGACTGTGTTGTGTGCATCCGCCCTCCTCCGTAGCTGCGTCGGTTCAAGCAACTGTCGCTCCTCGCACCCCGCTCTGCGGCTTCATATGTCCCGTTAAGTCGGTCCACCATGCCGCCCAAGCTTGTTGGGTCGAAGGCCAAGGCACAGGCGATGCCCAAGCCAAAGGCAAAGGCAAAGGCAAAGGCGGCGCCCAGTGTGCAGACGCTCCTGCGCCGCAACGGGATCCTCAAGCAGCAGCTGTCCCAGGCGAGGTCTGAGTTGCGCCAGCGAGACAAGTCCATGAACAATGCCGCCGATGCCATGGAGGTCTTATGCAAGCAATTGAGGAATTCAACTAAAAAGGGCAAGGAGCAAGTGTTCATCCAGGTCGAGGAGTGGAGGACGAACCTCTTCAATGGGCTGGTCCGTGACGGCTGGCCTCTGGAGAGGGCGCGCGATTTTGCAGAGACTGCCATCTTCAACACCAGGCCGAGGGTGAACGGTTTCGCAATCGCGCCCCCCATGCCCAATCCGCCGCAGCCGCGTGCCAACACGGCCCTTGCGCGTGAGCGCCAGGCGGAGTGACGACACACCGTCGGCAGCGTCAGGATTGAGCTCGGCGTTCGGGATGGTCTTTGTCATCGTCGGCACTGGGCTCGCTCGCGCGGACCGCCCCTGAGCCGCGCCGCGTCGAGCTTACACATAGCCTTCCCCAGAGAGGGCGGATTGACGCATCCGCCATTGCATCACTGTGCGTGCGTACTTGCGGAGTTCTGCGAGCCGCTAGATCGCAGAAGCAATCACGTCCCTTGTAGTTCCTGATCGGGGTGGCTGGGGTTTGGGATCGTCGACGGCCCGCATTGGCCTGTATGCGGGAATGGGGAGGGGGGGGGAAGTCCTCTCGGGAGCCTCTTGGGCCCGCGCTGTGCGTTCCAGGAGTATACGGTTGAGATGGCGTGGAAGAGTTTTAGGTTCAGATGTTGCATTCTTGAGATGACTTAGAGGCCGTCGGCGGTTATACGGTTTGCGCGTTGTTGGGGATTCCGAGGGCTTAGATGGTTCAGATGGTTTTTAGATTGTCGGCGTCGTCGTCGCCGTCGTCGTTTGGAAAAAAACCGTCGACGGTTGTTTGTTTTCGTCGTCGTCGGCGTCGTCGCCGTCGACGGCGACGGCGGCGACGACGACGACGGGGTGGGCCGCATGTCAGTAGGATTATTATGCAACGTTGCGTACTTGTGTGCTGTATCACCACCAAGCGACAATCGTTACGAGCGGGCCTTGATCGCACTCGTCCTCCGCCTCATCACCCCCCCCTCATCCTCCATCTATTTCTCATCCACTCTAGTTCCCCTTCTTTGTGATCCTCCTCCGTCTCCCCGCCCTATTCTTCATCCCGCCACCCTGCTTGCTATCCGACCCCCCTTTCCCGTGCGAGGCTGGCGCTGTGACGCAGCAGAAGATCGACATTGTCGAGGTGGCGTGGCGCAAGTGGGTGCAGAAGCACTACCCGCCGACTGAGGGGTCGAATTGGGAGTTCGTTCACGAGGAGCAGGGGGGGAGGGGGAGGGGGATGCTGATGAGGAGTAGGACAATGAGGAGGAGTGGGAGGAGGGAGATGAGGAGGGGAAGGAGGAGGATAAGGAGGTGGAGGAGGATGAGAGAAATGATGAGGAAGAGGATGATGAAGAGGAATATGCATATGAGAAGGCTGAGGAGGATGGAGATAGGGTGAGGAGGAGGAGGATGAGGAGGAGGAGGAGTATACTCACTTAGGAGGGTGTGAGGAAGGAGGGAAACTGACCATATGAGGGTGATTGTGATTTTGCTTAACATGCGGGTGCGCACACGTGAATTGTCGTGATTGGTCTCAGGCGCTTGGGCGTTGCACTGCATTCGCCTTTCAGTGATGTTTTGGTTATTTCTACCCCCGACCAAAGGCGAACCCTTGGACAGAAAGACAGACGGGGTAGGTGGTGTGCCTGTAGAATCACACCATCAGATGCGGCGACCCCTCACCAAGCCCCTCATAGCGTAGTTTGTTCTGTCCCCATTAGGACGATGATGCCATGATGGGGGTCGGCGATGCCGTCTGCGTCCCCACGATCGACAAGGATCTGAAGTTCGTTGGCTTGTCAGATGAGCAGAAGGCGTTCGTGCCTGGAAAATCTGTCAGGCTGACGAAGAGGGTCACTGGAACTGTGGAGGGGGTTGAGGAAGGCGCCGAGGGTTCCCGGAAGGACGTCGGCAAGAACAAGATTGGCACGATCAAGAGGCACGACGACCCGCCTACTGACAGGCTGTGGATCGAGTTCGACTGCAAAGTCGACGGCGGCACCAAGACTGTGCTGTGCCACGTGCTCTTCGACGACCTCGAGATCGTCGGTTCCAAGGCCGACGGCAGCGGCAGTGGCGGTGCAAAACCTGCAGGCGCCTGGGGTCATGTAAGATTCACCAAGCTTACGCCACATCCGCCGACCCCTCGAATGTGTGACGTGTCGCGGGTGATCATCAGCGTATCCAGAAACGACGCTTAAGAACGGGATGCTGCTGGTGTCAGTGGGCGGTCTCGAGCCCAGCCGTTGCTTGAGCCAACGTGGCTACCGAGGGGCAGGGGGAGGAGGGGGAGAAAGTGAATGACAATGCATGATGGCAGTGATGATGATGAGGATGCGGATGAAGAGGATGGGGGGGATGATAGAAATGGGTGGAGGATTGGACAAGGAAAAGAAGGATGAGGAGGGGGGGGGGGAGAAGGAGGAGGGGGAAGAGGAGGACAACGATGACACACACGCACACGCACACACACACACACACACACGCACGCGCCGTTACTGGTAATTCGCACGGGCCCTGACACACACACACACACGCACACACGCACACACGCACGCACACACACACACACACACACGCGCACACACACACACACACCGTTACTGGTAACTCGCACAGGTCCTAGAACGCACACACGCATACACAATTACTGGTACCTCGCACGGCTCCTGGACCACACGCACACACACACACACACACACACACACACACGCGCGCGCACACGCACGCGCACACACATGCACACGCGCGCACACACGCGCACGCGCGCACACCGTTACTGGCAACTCGTACAAGTCCTGACGCACGCACCGTGACTGGTAACTCGTGCGGGTCCTGACGCACACACCACTGCTGGTAAATCGCACGGGTCCTGGAACACACGCCGTTATTAGTAACTCGCGCGGGTCATGGAACACGCGCGCCATTACTGGCGCCTCGTGCGAATCCTCGAAAACGAACGCGCACACACGCGCGCACATACACACACACCGCTACTGGTAACCCGTACGGGTTCTGGATTACACACGCATCCGTTTACTGGTAACTCGCGCGGGTCCTGACACATACACACAAGCCGTTACTGGTATTTCGTACCGAGTGTGGAAGGCACACACACGCACACACGCACGCACGCACGCACGCACACACACACATACCGTTACTGGTAACTCGCACGGGCCATGGACCACACACACACACCGTTGCTGGTGACTCGCACGGGTCCTGGAGCACGCCCGCACCGTTACTGGTACTTCGCACTGGTCCTGACACACTCACACACACACGCACGCACACACGCACACGCCGTTATTGGTCACTCGCACAAGTGCTGAAACACACGCACAACTCGTTACGGACAACTCGTGCGGATCCTGGAATACCCACATACACACACACGCACACGCACACGCACACGCACACACACACACATACACCGCGTTTGGTAACTCGTACAGGTCCTGGAACACGCGCATTCCCGTACTGGTACCTTGTACGGGCCCTGAACACACACACACACACCAGCATATGCCAATAAAAACATACTAGCCTAACGAAAGGCCCAACCATTTGCAGCTGCGAGTACCGCAATGCACGGTCTTCGGATGTGAAACTCCAGTGCGATACAGCGAAGCGCGCGCTGCAGTGGAGATGGTTGCTCATGGACGAGATCAATATGGTGAGCGTCATCATTGGCAGCGCGCCGCGAAAAGGATGGGGCGCAAGTCAGCGCGCATGGGGGCCGCGCGACGTCTGAGGGGCGTTCCGACATGGATGCGGGAGCGCCATGCGAACGCAGCCACTCGGGCCTGCGGTGGAGCTCCCTATGGGGCCACGAAACGCATGAGGGGTGTGCCGAAGTGTGCGCGGTGGCGCCGTGCGAACGCAGCCACTGGAGCTGTCGGTTAAGCTAAACCAAAGGCCTCAGTGGCCGCGCCCGCGCCACATTTTTGATGCACGATTGCGCGAGTTTAAGAATTAGCTTCGCACGGCGATGTGCGCCGCGCCACATTTTTAATGGAGGGCCCCGAGGAGTTTAGGAATTGGCGCCCCAAGGTGCTTGCATGCGTCAACGCCACCCATGTCGGCACATCCCTCACACGGTTCGTGGCCCCACTAGAGCTCAACCGACGGCTCCAGTGGCCGCGCTTGCACGCGTCCACGCCACCTATCTCGACGCACCCCTCACACAGTTCGTGGCCCCATAAGGAGCTCCGCCGAAGGCGGCAGCGGCTGAGTTCGCATGGCGCCACCGCACCGATTTCGGCACACCCCTCACACGTTTCGTAACCCCATAGGGGGCTCCTCCAAAGGCCCAAGTGGCTGCGTCAGCATGGCGCCACAGCACCCATTTCCAGTTCGGCACACCCCATCACAAATTTCGGGGCCACATGAGGAACTCCACCGAAGGCCCCACTGGCTGCGCTGGCATGGCGCCACCGCGCCTATGTCGGCATACCCCTCACACGTTTCGTGATCCCATAGGGAGCTCAACTGGAAGTTCCAGTGTCTGCGTTCGCATGGCGCCACCGCGAACATTGCGGCACACCCCTCACACGTTTCGTGGCGCCATAGGAAGCTCCACCGACGGCCACATCGGTTGCGTTCGCATGGCGCCACCGTACCCAGTTCGGCACACCCCTCAGACGCTTCGAGGCCTCAGTGGCTACGTTGGCATGGCGCCACCGCACCCACGTGGGCACACCCCTCACACGTTTTTTTTTTGCCCCGTGAGGAACTCAACTGGAGGCACCCATTTCGGCACACCCCACACATGTTTCGTGGCCCCATAGGGAGCTCTCTGTGGGGCCACGAACCCTTTGAGGGGCTTGCCGAAATGGGTGGCGTTGACGTGCGCAAGCGTGGCCTCTGGGGCCTTCGGTGTAGCTCCCTGTGGGGCCACGAACTGTGTGAAGTGTGTGTGTGTGTGCCGAAATGGGTGGCTTTGACGCATGCAAGCGCGGCCACTGGAGCCATCGGTGGAGCTCCATGTGGGGCCACGAAACGTGTGGGGTGTGTCGAACTGGGTGGCGTTGACGCATGCAAGCGCGGCCACTGGGGCCTTCGGTGGAGCTCCCTTTGGGGCCGCGGACCGTGTGAGGGGCGTGCCAAAATGGGTGGCGCTGACGCATGCCAACGCAGCCACTTGGGCCTTCGGTGGAGCTCCCTATCTGGCCACGGGTGGGCCACGGGCCGTGTGAGGGGTGTTCCGGAGTGGGGGGAGGAGGAGGAGGAGGAGGAGGAGGAGGAGGAGGAGGAGGAGGAGGAGGAGGAGGAGGGGGAGGAGGGGGAGGAGGAGGAGGAGAAGGAGGAGGAGGGGGGAGAGGAGAGAGGATGAACGCGGGTGGTCGTCTATTCAAAACGAGGGCCCAGCACCGCAGGATGGTTGTGAAATAATGAACAAAAAACAACAACGAAAAACGAGGTGATGACGCCACTGGACTTAAAACGAAGTACAAGTTCTTGACCGAGGACGGCAAGGAGTCCGACGTGGAGGTGGTGGAGAAGTGGGATGCGGTGCACGCCCCTCTCAAGGGCTCGGCTGCTGATCGTAAGATTGCACTGTCGAAGGCCAAGGTGCAGTTGGCCATGGGCATTGTGATTGATGGTCTGGAGCAGCCTTCCTCGAAGGACTTCCTCGTCGTGAAGCGTGGGTCGCAGTTCGAGGTGTGGGCCCTCACCGAGTTCAAGGCCAACTCGCTGGTGATGTTCCCCCACGCTGCAGAGGTGAAAGACAGGCACTGCGCCCGTTCAATACATCGGCCCCACATCATCCATCCTCCCTCCTCCTCCTCCTCCTCCTCCTCTTCCTCCTCCTCCTCCTCCTGCTCCTCCTCCTCATCCACCACCTCCTCCTCCTCATCCTCCTTTTCGTCGCACTAATTTCGGCACGGTCAATAGGTGTCTGATTGCACCAGGTATTGGAGCTTCGGGAAGTCAGTCACAGTCAAGTTGAATGAGGCGAGCAAGCCTGTTGCCTTGGATGGCAGGCTGTATCAGAAGCCACAGATCGAGCAGAAGTCCGACGAGAAGAAGGCATTCAGTTTGTTTTGGACCGTTCAGCGTACCACACAGAAGTCTGATGCGAATTTGGTGATACAGTACACGTCAGTGGAGCACAGTATGAAGATCACGTTGCCAGGCGTGCCAAACAAGCGCACGTTTTCCGATATGACCTCAGGGGACGAGTTCAAGCTCCCCTATCTCATCAACCCCAAGAAGATCGTGAAGCACACCAAACTCGCGGCGATGGATGACGTCGACCTGCACAAGCACATCAAGGCCTCGCACACTGGTTAGGGCTCGGCGTCGTAGTGAACGCGGTGCCAGGCTCAATGACATTCGGTTCGTGTGACACATGTGTGTGTCAATTCTACCGGAGGAATCAAACATTTTCGTTGTCCAATGGTCATCCAGACTCATGGGGGGAGGGGGTCACCACTACGGGGGTCGCTCACTTCTCGAGGGGTTCGATGTTCCAGGACCGAAGGTCGATGGTGTTTCTGGATGTCCCTGGTAGTTCGCACGGGTCCTGTGACACACACAGGCCCTAGGACGCACCCACGCACACACGCGCACCTTGGAGTTAGATGCGGATGAGGATGATGATGAGGAGGAGGCAAATGAAGGATGAAGATGAGGAGAAAGATGCGGAGAAGGAGGACGGGAGGATGATGAGGACAGACAGGAGGAGTAGGAGGAGGAGAGGGGGCGAGGAGGGGGATGAGGAGGAGGAGGAGGAGGAGGAGGAGAAGGAGGAGGAGGAGGCGGAGGATGAGGATGAGGAGGAGGAGGATGAGGAGGAGGAGGAGGGGGGAAGGGTGAGGAGGAGGAGGGGGGGTAGGGGGGATCGGAGCTCCTTCCGAAGCCGACGGGCGCCGCGCGCCTTGATGAACCCCCTGCCCACCACGATGCAGTAGAGCGCGTATGCGGGCGGGCGACGGGGTGCGGGGCAGGGGTTGATGATGGGGGGAGGTGGTGACGGGGAGGGGGAGGGAGGCTCAGAGGGAGGGAGATGGGAGAATGAGGAGGGATGATGAGGATGAGGATGAGGACGAGGTTGACGAGGACGAGGGGGACGAGCACGAGGAGGGTGAAGACGAGGAGGGAGGGTGCGTGATGGAAGTGGGCTAATAGCACACTTCCATCACGGACATGGTGAGGGAAGTGGGATAATAGCACACTTCCATCACGCCCCCCCCCTCATCGTCCACATCCTCCTCGTCCTCCTCCTCCTCCTCCCTCCTTGTGTCGTCGTCGTCCTCCTCCTCCGTTGTAGTGCGATTATGCCCAAGTGAGTTCCGACAATGTCAAGTTACTCCCCCACCGAACACGACTCGGAGATGGCTGCCACGCGGACCAGTACGGTTGGTTCGGTGACAACGAGCGAGCGTGGATCATGCAAGCGACTTCGGCGTCACAGGTCTTCAGGTGAGCCCCCCCTAGTTTCGAACCAGATCTGCGTCGCGAAGCAGGCAGTCGAGTATGAGATCGTCGACTTAGGTCATAGGGGGTGGGGCAATCGCGAACTCACCAGCGAGCTATATGTGATTGGAAAATCAGCATGATAGTCCTCCTCCCCCTCCTCAGCATCCTCCTCCTCTTCCGTATACTCCTCCTCCCCCTCCTCCTTGTCCACGTCCACGCATCCTCTATGACTGTGTGTTCCTATTATCGAGCTCGGCCATGTTTCCTTTTGGCGTTGATTGTACCCCCAGGTGATCGCACTGCGAAAGCCGTGAACCTCAAACCGAAGAAGTCCATGTGGATGTGCAAGGCGTTTGGCTGGACCCTTTTGCCTAAAGGGAGCGTGTTGTGTGAGATAGAGGCTGCGTTGAAAGACAGCCGTGGCTCCCGTGCGAACGCAATGTGGAAAGGTAACAAAGCTCTACCTACTGTTTCACTCGAGATTCGTGGCCACACGCTCGAATTTATCAACGATATCGGCTCGCTGCAGCTCGTCCTGAACGGCGATATGTACGATGACTTACAGCGGGTGGTTAACGAGATCTATAAGGACTTGCACGCCCCCTCCAAGATTGCCAGCACACCGACCTACATCGCCACGTCTATCTTCAGCGGCATCGAGCAGTGCAAACAAGGATCATCATCCTTCTTCTCATAATCCACCCCTCCACCGCCTCCTCCTCCTCCTCCTCCTCCCCCTCCTCCTTCTCCTCTATCCGATCGGCGATGTCGCCTGGCGAGATTAGCACCGAAGCCGTGGTCGATATCGTGACAATCCAATCGGCACTAGGGTACCCACGGCTCTGGTGGCACCATGATATCCCTCCTCCTCCTCCTCCTCCTCCTCCTCCTCCTCCTCCTCCTCCTCCGTCCACCGTCATCCGTCCCCCTCCCCCACCCTCCCGTACCCTCCTCCTCCCCCTCCCTTGCCATCCCCCTCTTCCTCCTCCTCCTCCTCCTCCTCCTCCTCCTCCCCCTCCTCCTTCTCATCCGCCTCCTCCTCCCAGTCCGTTCCTTGCTACGTGTGGGTCTGTGTCTGATGTGTTCATTTACAGCATACCCATAGGACCATCCCAGTAGTGATCGTGGCGATGCTGGTTCCGCGCGCGCAGAGGGCGATGGAGAGGATACTGATGTGGATGACGCACGCTCAGATGCTGGTTCTGATGGTGATCGTGATGGTGGAACACCTGCAGACGGGGACGCGCGCGAACATGCCGCTGCGCTCGAACAGATCCGTCAATTGAAAACGTCTTGCGGGTTTGTGAAGTGGGCTCCCAGCAAGCGCCAGTTCATTGCACAGCCCCCGAAGGAGTCAGCCCTGTCTAGGGCCTACAAATCGTTTCGCATTCCCATCCGTAAGTCGGTCAACCCATTCGAATATGCAAAGTGGTTGGATGCAGCGAGGACTGCAGCTATGACGTACGCTACCGAGGGGACGGTTTCCGAGTGGCGGCCATCATCCGATGCCGCTGGTGAGTAGGACCTAGATTGTTTACTGTGCTAGTGTTCCTCCTCATCATCATTCTCACCATCATCTTCCTCGTCCCCCTCTTCTTCAACCTACAGTTTCGGACACAACGCTGGATGATCGCACGCATTTTCTTTAGTCACTCTGCGTGTGCTGCTTAGGCTATGCGCGCAGCACTGCTGACGGTGCGCAAACGCTTGGTGGGGTCGAGCTGAACGCGCTCTGCTGAAACCAGATATCCGATGTGGCGATGGCTCGGTCGGTGATGCACATTCCCCTCCAATCTATCCCATCATCTCCCTCCCCCGTCACCCCTCCTCCTCCTCCTCCTCCTCCTCCTCCTCCTCCTCCTCCTCCTCCTCCTCCTCCTCCCCATCCCCCTCACCCGCGTCCTCCCCCCTTCCTCCATCGAACTAGCACTGGTCGCCCACTCCCCCGATGACGGCAACATATGTCACCTCTCAAGCTGCAATGCGAGACAAGGGGCAGCGTGTCCTCCTTCTCATCCTCATCTGCCCTCTCCCTCCTCCCTCTTCCCCTAGTCATCCACATCCCCCTTCTCTGTCCCCCTCCTCCCCCGCATTCCCCTCTTCTGATCGTGCCGAGATATTGCTGACCATACCTGCATTACGGAACAAGGCACACCTGCACAGCCTTACACCCCATCACCCACCCCGTCCCTCCCCCCTGCACGAACGAGGGGGCAAGACCTCCATCACCACCACGCTGCACGCCCAACAGGCACCACACATCAATTGCGTGCTGAGCAGACACGCGTGTCTAGAACTTTGCAGGGCATGGGGTGGGGGAGGGGCCATGGGAACCCGATAGCGCCAGATGCTTCGAGGTCGTTTGTCAGTCGGGCTGCATGCCGTTTCGAATTCGCGTAAAAGTCGAATCTACTTTGGGAGTCTTGTGCCGTCCACGACAATGCGCCAGAAGGGCAGGGGGGGGGTGATGAGTAAGATGAGGAGGGGGAGTGTGGAGGGGGAGGCTGAGGAAGAGGAGAATGGGGGATTTTGTTTACGTCAGCGCTAAGTTGTCACGCGCACCTTACATGGTGGCGATGCAAGTAATGGCTGAAAAAAACGAAACGCTTGCACAGTGAGGTGACGGCACAGCATCACAGGCAGACCGATGCAGAGGGCGACCGTTGCACAAGGCGAGCTCTACTCACCATGTGGTAAGACAAAACGCTCGTCGGGGACAGCCCACGGCGAGGAGCAGTAAAGTGATCAGAGGAGAAGGAGGAGGAGGACTACGATGGGGAGGGGGAGGGAGCGTACGATGGCACTGATGGGGAAGCGATAGTGGCTGGAGATTTCGTTCTGTGTGCATTCCCTGGCTCAAGCCTTCTTCTCATGATGACCGATGGCTCGGCATCAGAGCGACCCCATGCCATTTGGGGGTGCACCGTGCGCTCCAACCATCCATCCCTGCACGCAGCTAGCGATGCTGAGGCATGTGGCTATGCATTGGAAGGGAAGCACGTATGCTCGTTCCTTTTGCATGTTGGTTTGTCGGATGTGTCAAGCAAGGCTCGGGCCCGAGCTCGACATGTTGGTCATGTCGACACCGATGTCAGGAAGGTTGTGCATCACATGAAGGAGTGCCCCATCGCTTTCGAGAGCACTTCGACGCAGCATCTTAACAGAAAGGCTGCAAGTGCACACACATGCTATTCCTTCAACCAGGCGATGTGGTATCTGTTTCACCATATGGTCCTCGCGATCGAGTCGTGCATAGATGGTCGTGGGGCTATTCCTTTCAATGAGGAGTACGACATTTGTTCGGAGTGCGTGATCGCTCAGGTTCGGCATGCCGATGCAGGCACTGGCAGATGCGATACAGTCGATGATCTTCGGCGCTTCATGTTGGACCAGATTTCTCGGGCTATTGGCGTTGACGCTGTGGATATAGAACTCATAGGCGATTCGATCGCGGAGGTGGCTGCGTTTCGATTCCAACTGCCCTCTCCACTCAACAACAAAATACAATGGCGAAATGCCTGATCCTGTGCAGCTGTGAGTACCGCGGAAGAGCTCGGGACGGCGGGGGGATCCCCCCCCCATGCGACCACGCAACGTGTGAGGGCTGTGCTGAAGTGGGATGTGGGGCCGCATGCGAATTGCGCTATTGCGACCTTCGGTTGAGCTCCAGTTGGGACCTTCGGCTGGGTTTTCAATGGGGCTACGAACCATGTGATGGGCATGCCGAAATGGAATTACCTAATTGAGAAGAGGATGCTGATGAGCATGATGACGAGGAATCTGTGGGGGGAGAGGGGGGGGAGGGGAGGCGAGGAGAGGAGAGGAGAGGAGGTTGGCTGGGAAACGAAGGTTGGCTGGGAAACGAATGTACGAGGTGCGCGCATATCGTGTGAGACGTAGGCCTCAAAACAACAAAGCCATCTGCATGTGATTTCTATGGCGTTAAGACTTGGGACATGTAAGCGCGACGTGCATATCGCTACACAATTGCAATCATTCGCTCAAGATGCACAGACACTTCGACCATGCATATCCAAACCACTGTGGCAAATACGCAACGCGACGAACACATCCTGGGCAAGACGCGCCGTCCAACCAACACGCCATCATGCAGACAGACACTACGTGTGCGCACACGCGCGAATAAACATGTACGCATACGCACACACGCAAGCATGCACACACACACACCTAGCTCATCTAGGCACAGTCGAGCACACACGCGCGTGCGTACATACGTATACAACGCATGTGTACACCGCGCACACATACGTATACACGTGCACGTGCTTGGTTGAATTAGCTTGGCGGCCCAGCCACTTGCAGCTGCGAGTATCGCAATGCGCGATGTTCTCATCATTAGCAGCGCGCCACGAACACAAAGGATGGGACGCGGACGGCGCGCATGGATGCCGCGAAACGCCTGAGGGGCGTTCCGACATGGGCGCGGTGGCGCCATGCGAACGCAGCCGCTTGGGCCTTCGGTTGGCTCCTCATGGGGCCACGAAGCGTTTGAGCGGTTGCCGAAATATGTGCGGTGGCGCCATGCGAGCGCAGCCGCTGGGGCCTTCGGTGGAGCCCCCTATGGGGCCACGAAGCGTGTGAGGGGTTGGCCGACATGGGTGCGGTAGCGCCATGCGAACGCAACCACTGGAGCCTTTGGTGGAGCTCCCTGTGGGGCCGCGAAACGCGTGAGGGGTGTGCCGACGTGGGTGCGGTGGCGCCATGCGATCTCAGCCGCTGCCGCCTTCGGTGGAGCCCCCTATGGGGGCCACGAAGCGTGTGAGGAGTGTGCCGAAACGGGTGCGATGTTGCCATGCCAGCGCAGCCGCTGGGGCCGTCGGTGGAACTCCCTATGGGGCCACGAAGCGTCTGAGGGTGTGCCCAAGTGGGTGCGGTGGCGCCATGCAAACGCAGCCACTGGGGCATTCGGTGGGGTTTCCTCATTGGGCCACGAAGCGTGTGAGGAGTGCCGAAATCGGTGCGATGTTGCCATGCGAACGCGGCCACTGTGGCCTTCGGTGGAGCTCCCTATGGGGCGGTGGGGATCCGCACGGGGCCACGAAACGTGTGAGGGGTGTGCCGACATCGGCGCGGTGGCGCCATGCGAGCTCAGCCGCTGCCGCCTTCGGCGGAGCTCCCTATGAGGCGACGAAGCGTGCGAATGGTGTGCCGAGATGGCCGCGGTGGCGCCATGCCAACGCAACCGCCAACGCCTTCGAATGAGCTCCCTGTGGGGCTACGAACCGTGTGAGGGGTGTACCGATGTGGGTGGCGTTGGCGCATGCAAGCGCGGCCGCTGGAGCCTTCGGTTGAACTCCCCGTGGGGCCACGAACCGTGTGAGGGGTTTGCCGAAATAGGTTGTGTTGACGCGTGCAAGCGAAATGGGGGGCAATGTCTAGACTCCTCGCGATCCCAAACTAAACATGTGGGGCGGCGCACATAGCCGTGCAAAGCTAATTCCTAAACTTGCGCGGTGATGCATCAAACCTGCAGCGCGGGCACTGCAACTGGGGCTTTCGGTGTACCTTCCTATGGGGCCACGGACCGTGTGGGGGGCGTGCCGAAATGGGTGGCGTTGACGCATGCAAGCGCGGCCACTGGAGCTTTCGGTGTAGCTCCCTGCGGGGGCACGAACAATGTGAAGGGGACAAGACTGGGTGGCGCTGACGCATGCAAGCGCGGCCAATGGAACATTCGATAGAGCCCCTTGTGGTGCCGCGAACCGTGTGAAGGGTGTGCCAGGATGGGGGCCGTTGGCGCATGCAAACCCCGCCGCTGGGGCATTCGGTGGAACTCCCTGTGGGGCAACGAACCGTGTGAGGGGGGTGCCGAAATGCGTGGCGTTGACGCATGCAAGCGCGGCCACTGGGGCTGTCGGTTGAGCTCCCTGTGGGGCCACGGAGGAGGAGAGGATATGATAGGGGAGGGGGGGAACGCGGGGGGTCATCTCTTCAAAACGAGGACCCAACACCACGGGATGACTGGGGGGGGGGAACAGGGACCCCAACGTGTACCACTCTTTGTAATACCCCAGATGTTTTTCGATTGTGTGTGCCCATTTGAAACACGTAGACGAGGTATCTGTAGGCGAGAGCGCTGGCACAACCACAAGTAAATAAATCGGATGGGTAGGGTGGTGCATGGGGGGGGGGGGAAACTGAACATGGTTTGCAATGCACTTGACTTTTATGTCGATATATAAATGCACGGAATCGAAGTGCCGCCACAATGCGTCCGTGCAGGTGTGTTCATATCGACGGCCGAGCTTTGCGCTAGGATATGCTCTCTTGGCTGGCAAACTACCGAGGGCTATAGTTGGCAAGAGCCTGCTGCCCATCATCCACAAGTGGGTATTCTTCTCGTTGGGTTTGACCAACGATCTAGGGGAAGGTCTGGGAGGACAGAAATCAATGCGAACACATTGCCCTGCATTGCCGCCCCACCCGTATATCACAAACCACGATTCCAATAACATGTTGTTTGTTATCACAATGCAGTTTGGGCTATATGTTTGTAGTGGGTGGTCTCGGTTTCGTTGCCCTTGGTTTATGACGCAAGGTTTGCGTATTGGAACCGCTTGTGTGTTCAGGCGCGTTCATGCCATTTGACGTGTCATAGCAGGGTGGTGGAGGTGAGCTTGGGCTTTGTGGTCGAGTTGGATGTCTGCCCCCTCCCCCAAAGAGGCCCCACTGCGCCATTGTTGCTCGAAGAGTTGTTAAGCACGGTTCGGGAAAATGGGTTACGCAAACAAGGTCGCTTTCACGATTTGGAATTTGGTTGCGGCGCAGTCGGTATTAGAAAAAAAAATGAATTGCGCGAGGAGAGAGACGACAGAACAATCATGACCATTCTTCATGCAGTGGAGCACAAACTGGGACTTAACAACGTAGCTGGCAGTCTGAGAGGAGCAGAACATATTATCAGAGCACTTGGCCCAGATTTCCAGGGCTCGTCTGTGTTCGACAACATGCCTCAAAGGGCAACGTTATGCAGGTCAACAGAACTGTTGGCAGATGCGTTTGAAGAGGTTGTAAAACAGAGAATAGCAGAATCCAGGGGCACATCTTTTTTTGGGCTGGGATTTGAAACAGATGAGTCTCCTGCGCCTGGCAATGTTTGGTCTGGACACAGATTTCAAATCACAATAGCGTACCTACCATTCCTCAGACCTGTGGCGGAATGGGAGGACGACATATGGAGAGAGAGCCCCCCAATGCACGTCGAGTCGTTCCCATGTGATATTTGTCACGCGCCAGGCAAGGATGGGAAAACTGTAACTAACATCCTTTGTAAGCAGTTGGACCGTATCGGATGTACGTTGGTCGATGTCATTTCAGGTACAGGGGATGGTGGAGGGGAAAACGAAGGCTACCAGGGCGTCCACGCAGCTTTCGAGGCTGAATCTCCATTCTATATTCGCAGACGAGGGCTCGAACACATAGCCTGGAATATTTGCACTGCAGGCTTGAATGCATCAGGGATTTCGACAAACACTATCAAGATTTGCAACTACCTGCATGATGGCATCGCATGGCGTCGGCTCCAATCTATTGCAACAGCTACCAGAGATAACGGAGGCCTCGAACTGATGCAGTCGAACTCGGCTGCGTTCCGAGATGTATTTGGCAGCGTTCCTCCGAAAATCATTGACAATCGACCTGAGACGGACCATCTGTTCATGAAGTGGTTGACGCCACGAGCACGCGTTCTTTCCAAGCGCATGGCGTTAGATTTAACACAGAGGGACTTGCAAAGCGATACCACAAAAGCGTTGGAATCATTGAACAGCGGATGGGAGAACCTTCAGCGCGCAGCATTGATGGAGCTGTTGGAGAAGGGGCTCTACTTGCATCGTTTCGCACAGAAGCACAGCTACATATTGTCAACATCTGTATTGCATCACGTTGTTGAAAAGGCTGTGTCCATTATCAGCACAACTGAGACTTCAGAACATTTGATGGGGTGTCTCGGTACAGACATTGGTGACCTCATGAACAGAGGTGAATTCGAAATGCCATGGCCAAGAGTGCTGGCTCGACGGCTTGGCCACGAGGACCTCGTTGACGACATCAACGAGTTCCACATGACAGTTTCACTGAAAATGGTATCACACGCGCGCTTGGTTTTTGAGAATATAGGTCGTACAACGTGGCTGGCAGGATCATTGCTTTCGACTGATGCAACAATGGCACAGGAAAACGCGAGGACCCTACACGATCACCTTATCAGGCTGGCCCCAGGGCGAGGTACACCTTTTGAAAGTGCATTCAGACAAGACGACGGATTGATGGCAGAGCTATCTGCATTTGCTGAGCGCCGCAGTCCCGTATTACTTTGGAGAGACAATGGTGCCTACAAAAACTTGTTTACGTTGCTCGCTCCTCGTTTCCTTGGGAACCCTGATACTGTCCTGGGCGCAGAGGGCACCCATGCGAGATGGCAACACTTGCTAAGAAAGTTCCCAGGCATCAAGCTGCCGCTCATGAATGCAATTTTAAGGCTACACCACAAGATAATGATTTCGAAAGACGACCTGCCACCAATGCGCGAACTCAGGGTGCATTTTCAATTGTTGCGGCATGCCCAATGGCTTCAATACAAAGCAGTGCGGGACTCTGGCGTGTTGGCTGGAAGCCGACACGCAGACCTCTACAGGGAGCGCTTCAACTTGACAGTGCACGACGTGGAACTATTGCGAGCACCGCATGCCGCCGCTCCATCCGACAAGACACCTGAAAACAGTTGGGCCAATTACGTTAGGGAGGTCGCCCTGGGGACCCCAAACCAGTCAGACAGTTTTCAGGCCACCAGGGTGAACATTGCAGTTTCCAGAGCTGGCCAGGTTTCATGTAGTGTGGTAGTTGCATTGCGTATGTGTTCAAGTTAGGTGTAGCCATTGCAGTGCATTGCATTGTTTGGTGCAGCCATTGCATTGCAACTCCATTGCTTTGCATTGCATACGTTTCGCTTAGTGTGGTCATTGCGTTCTCTGAACAGGTGGGTCTGGGCGGTTCCCTGTTGTCACTCTGGGCTGAAGTTTACTACTCCAGTCCGCCTCCTCCTCCTCCTCCTCATTCCTAGTCGTCGCCCCCCTCCTCCTCGAGGTACTGGTGACCATGCAGTTTTATGCATTTTATGATCTATAAGGGGGCGAGAAACCTATGATCTGAACTGTTCCACGCGCGCTGTCGGGAACATGGGCAACGCTGGAGGGGAGGGGACACCACCAGGTTTGAAAGGGCCCTAGGGCTCGAAACCAAGTTGATGATCAACATGGTGCAGTGCGCGTTGGCGTGGACGAGTTCATGGTTTTGTATTTCTTGCCCTTGAGACCCTAGCAAATTCTTCTTCGCTGCTGAACACAAGTCGTTACCTGGTCGAGAGCAGCGAGGAGTTGGCGACGCTCTTGGTCGGTCTCTCAGTGTATGCTGGTTCGAGAAATCTCATGGCACTCCAGATGGCACGGTGGTCCAGCGAGTTTCGAGGGGCAGCAGATCGATGGAACTCATGTTGTTGAGTGTTGCTGAGATTGTTCGAGCTGCTGGTAAGTACGTGGATACGTCGCCCAACGACACTGCTAGAGATGTCGAGGTCAAACTAGAAGCCTGCATCATGGGCTGCGCACTCGTGAGGTATGAGCACTCCCGTTTACATGCATCGGATGATAATTTTGATGGTGACCCCTTTGTCTTTGAACTGACAGCCTCTTCTGATGCAGAGGAAGTTTTTGGGCTTCAAAGCCCATCGGCGACCACGCGAAAATGGCACTCGCGAGGCGTTTGGAAATCGTCCAGGGTGACGATCGGGTGACGCTGTGGAGAAACTTGAGCAAGGCAGCTTTGTTGGTAGCAGTTGATCCACACTATGTGCCACCCCCTGCGCCACCGAAAGGCCACGCTAAAGGGCGTGGCAGAGGTGGCCGCGGCAGGGGCCGAGGCCGAGGTAAAGGGAGGGGTTGACATGCTTCTGTGCCGTTTTGTTTTCCTATGCGTGAAGTAGGCTGTGTACTGTGCCCGTGGATACACTTGCGCATGTTCTGACTGTTCTCTTGCTTGGGACTGGCGGGCGCTGATAGGCCCGACGATTTCACAAGGCATCCTTTCTGTCGGCCGACGTGGAAACAATTTGATGTTAATGGAAGTTGGACGCTTGTCATACATAAATTCCTTGAGGCTGTCGCCGATCCGATTGCCATCGTTGCTTGAAGTTCGAGTCAAAGCCGAAATGAAACATGGATAAATCGAGTCGGTGGTTGGCGTCAGTGAATATGGCCAGTGGTTGCATAAGAGAAGCGGCTGCAAGTAACCGCTTCAAATTTCACTACCAAGGCGATGTAAAACTTGCATCCAGTACACTAACTATGTTATGTGTGCGTGTGTGCGCAACATTAGATTGCAGTGCGCCTAGCCCCCAAGAGGTCCAAACATGTTTTCAACATGCAGCAACACTGCTACCTCTGGAGGCCCCCGAGAACCCTCCGAACATATCCCAAGAAGCATCCCTGAGGACTCTGGCCCACTACCCAGGCACGGTCCATGGTGGCGGGATAGGCCGAAGGCCAGTAGATACAACGTCATGAACAGAGAACAAATTCAAGCATTTCATATTCAGTGCGTGCGAGTGAACGAACATACATTGCACATGTGCTCAACGGCGCATGCAACAACACTGCGACCATGATTGACGCCATTGCGAAACAAATACACACATATAGATGCAACGATGCAAAAGCGATCGTCAAACTGTTCAAACACCCGCGCGCCACCGATACGAATCGGGCGATTTCTGTATCGCCACAGTGTTGTTGGAACTACTGGTGTACTATGCTATGCTATGATATGCGATGCTATGATATGCTATGCTACCCACCGCGCGCATCTATGCTATGCTGTGCTGCACTATGCTATGATAAACGATGCTATGATATGATATGATATGCTATGATATGTTATGATATATATGATATGGATGCGATGCTATACCACACTACGGTATGTTATGATATGTTGTGGTATGATTTGCTGTGTTCTGAAATGTACACGATGGCATACGATTATAATACTATGCTATGCTATGCTATGCTATGCTATGCGAATGCTAGTGCTCTGCTATGCTATGCTGTGCTATTGCTATTGCTAGTGCTATACTATGTTATCGCGCCGTGCCCAATGTGATCATCCTCCTCGATCTCCTTCCCCTCCTCCTCATCCTCCTCTTCCGCTCCCTCCTCCTCCCCCGTCTCCCACATCATCCCCCTCCTCCCCCTCCTCCTCCCCCCTCCTCCTCCCTCTCCTCCTCCTTTCTCCTCTTCCTCCTCCTCCTCCTCCTCCTGTCCAAGTTTGTTTCAGGCGCCAAGCAGTATGGAAATGGTTTCAGATGCGGTCTCAAGCTAAGGCCACACGTATGATAATGGTTCGTAAACCATTATCATAAGTGTGGAAATGCATGATCGAGCCACCGCCCCACCTTCCCAGGCGGAAGAGGGGCCAGGCGGATACGGCAAGCAGGGCGCTAGGAGGAAAGGACAGAAAAGGGAGGGAACCCAGGAAAACCACGGCTTCCTCCTTTCGCTTTTCGCGGCTGCTCCTCCTGCTCCTGCTCCCTCTGCTCTTCCCGCGTCTCTGTCCTTGCCCTCCTCCTTGGTTGTCCTTCGCCTCTTCTGCCTTCTGGTTCTTCCACTCGTCCTCTCTCGTCTCCACTCTCTCTGCGCATCCCGGTTCCCCTCTTCCTCTTTGTCTCCTGCCTCATCCTGCTCTTTTCTTTCGATTTCGAAGGGGGAGATGTTCAGCAGTGCTTTTCTCGGCATCGGTTAGCGTGCCTGCTTGCGCCAATCTGTCCCTGACCGGAGGCAACGTCGTGGGCTCCGCCGCTGCTTGGGGATGGCCTGGCCTTCACCTGGCGTGGCCGTTCGTCGCGGCGGCGCTCGTGGCGGCGCTGGCGCTGCTGGTGGGCCCCGGCAGGCACAGCTAAATCCACCCGCCACGATCATCGGGCGTCGTTCGGCACCCGTGCGTCCTCCCCCTCCTGCCCGCCCGCCTCGTCGTGGGGTGATGCATCAGATGCTCCTGTTGGCCCAGCAGTAATGGCAGCGTTGGGGAGGAGGGGGGGGAGGAGAGGGCGGAGGGGCTCGAGGAGGAGGAGGGGGAGGAGGTGGAGGAGGAGGGGGAGGAGTGGGAGGAGGGGGGCGGAGAGGGGGATCCTGGGGAGGAGGATTTGGAGGAGTTGGAGGACGAGGAGTTGGAGGAGGTGGAGGAGGAGGTGGAGGAGGAGGGGGAGGAGGAGGAGCCCTTTGGCCGACCGGAGCAAGAGCGCCGTCATTCTGCGCGGACGCGACAAACCGAACACGTCCTGCCCGCCTCATCCGCGTTGCGGGGGACCCCTGCGGGCGTCTCGGAGGGCGGGGCGCCTCCTGCGGAGGCTCCTCCAGGTCTTCCCGTGCCCGCAGGCCCAGGCACAGGCGGCAGGGCTCTGGCACGCGTTCTCGAGGAGGACGCGCCGGTCGTTGACTGGAGGCATGTCTGGAGCCCCAGATCCCAGTCTAACCAATCTGCTTCAGCCGCCTTCCTACTTCAAGAGCGCCAGTCGTTGTAAGGAGGCATTGCTGGATCCCCATATCCCAATCTATTCTAGCCGCCTTCCTGGATCAAGCGTCGAGCGGTTTTCCCTCTTCCCTCCCCTTCAGGGGGCGGGCGCCCAATGCACTTCCAACGACTTTCTACTTCGTGTTTCTACCCACTTCGTCTGACCGACGCTTATGCTCCAGGCTCGAAATAGCAGGCGTCGAGGCTCGAGGCTCGAGGATCGAGGTCCGAGTGGGCCCCCGATTCTCAGCGAGCACGCCTCCAGAACAACGGGGAGGCGGAGGAGGGGCGGAGCGGGGGCCCTCCAGCGAAGACGGGATTCTTCAAACGTTCTACGTCCAGAGGGCTGGGTGCTGGAGAGATTGAAGGACAGTAGCAAGGTATCGCAGGTCCCGCTGTAGGCACTTGCAACGTATCGAAGGATCCCTCGCAGGGTGTGGTGTGGTATTGTAACGTCTTCTGAAGGTTACTGGCGAGGTTTGTGCAGTGGTCTCTTTATGGTCTTTACATGGTTGTTGCAGGGTGACTGCAGGGTTCATTGCGAGGTCTCTGCACGGGGGCCTTCGAGCGACGCAATTTGCGAAGACTCGGACTTTGTCCGATCCCGGTTCTTGGCTCGACTTGTTCCCCGAGGGCCCCCGGTCCTGGGGGCGCCTTTTCCTGGGGTCACCACTAGCAACCCCCTCAGGGCCTCGCCCCAGCGCGGGGTCGAGAGGGGTAGAGAGATCATCGAGAGCAAAAGAACCCCTAACCCTCGTAACACGATGACGTGGCCTCACTGAGGGACCCGTCCTTGCATTAGATATGATACTTTTTTGTGGGGCAGTTCGGTCTGAGACATCTGCAGAAAAGAGCCCCTACATCCCTGATGTTGTTTTGCCCTCCCAACTTGCGTAGGTTCCCACCCGAAGCGTTCGCCTTTTTGGTGGCTGATCAAGAGAGAGAGCCACCGAGGTGGGCGCCCGGTGGTGGTACTGGCCCGGGCAGGGCGCTCCTGCCGAGGCCCCCGCGCCAGCCGCTCCAGGCCTCCCAAGTGGGGTCCGAGCGCTCCAGTGTGTTCGATCCGAGCACTTCCATTTTTTCGATCTGGGGTCCGAGCCCCAGCCGATCTTGGCGCGTCTCGATGTTTCCCAACCATCCTGTGATGTTGGGTCCTCGTTTTGACGAGACAACGCCCCGCGGGGACAACGCCCCGCGTCTCTCCTCCTCTCCTACTCCCCCTTCTCCGTCAGTCTGTGGCCCCATAGGGAACTCCATCGAAGGCCCCAGTGGCAAAGTTCGCATGCGGTTCCACCCCAATTTTGGCACACTCCTCACACGGTTCGTGGCCTCATAGGGAGCTCCACCGAAGGCCCCAGTGGCAAAGTTCGCATGCGGTTCCACGCCCAGTTCGGCACACCCCTCACACGTTTCTCGGCCCCATAGGGAGCTCCGCCGAAGACGATTCTCACAACTGCGGCGCCCACAACTTCATAGTTGGGTCCTTCGCCAAGCTAATTTCGAGCCGGACGTTCTCGCCGATCTTTCGGGCCCTGGGACCCGCACAGATCGATGCGGCTCGAAAAAGGATGCAGAGAAATGTAGTTTAGAGTTCCCAGCGCGAGTGTTTTACGACGTTGCATTTTTTGGGCCACGTCGGATCTCAGGGACATGGGGTCGGCCGATCGCGCCGCATTTGGCTCGATGCGGCGGCTTTGCGGCTCGATTGTGGAGCCCGATTGTCTCCACGCCAACGTCGCCGATGCATCGGCGATGCATTGGCGATGCCGCGAGATCCTCCGACCCCGTCTACTCGGACACCATCTGGGAGGCTTCCATCTGCCCACTCGTGCAGCTGCGGCAGGTTCGTGCCGTGCCGACGCGGCGGCGAGCCCCTCACCGCGGGCCCTCGAGGTCGAACGCCGCCAGTGGCCGAGAGCCGGCCCATACGGAAGGGTCTGGCGGTCGAGAGGCCGCCTGTCCGTTCGGGGTCGAACCCTCCGCGCGGTGTCAGGGGCCAGCGCGTGAGCGGTCCCAGCAGGAACCTGCCGTACCCTCACCCCGGCCTCATCGGACGTGGACGCTCGCCAGGGAGTCGCCACCCAGCGAGCAGCCTCCTGCGGCGGCCTGCCTGCCGCAGCTGAACCCCACAAGCGGCAAGCTCAGGCCTGCACAGGCGTGATGGCATCGCGCTCCGTGACGTGACGGTCCTGGCCCCGACGCCCCCCCGACCAGCGATCGCTCTCCAGGGAACACCCAGTTGCGAGGGGCCGCATGACCCCTGACATGGCCATACTGCTCAGTATCGTTTAACCGACCCCTATCCCCATCCCCGTTCCCTTCGAGACCCCCACCAAATTACCCCCCAAGTTGGGGATACACCCCTCGAAACCTGAAGGATACTGCCTATATGCCCATCTAGGGGGGTAAATGTGCCAGTGGGGTTCAGGCCTCGCTGGTGGGGATGGGGATCGGGTAAACGATACTCAACTGCCACCCAAAAGTGAGCGGGCCACACACGTGGGGTCCACGAGGCATGCGGGGTAACGACCCGCGTTCCGGCGGACCGCTCCCAGGAGGTATGATGCACAGTTGCCTCCGATGTCGATTCTGGCCCTCCCCCCCCGAGGTTACCGAGGGGCCAAGGGGGGGGCAAGTGCCCATTGCCACTGCTATACCGATTCCAATTCTGTCGGTCCCCTCCGGGGGCCACGCCAGGCCAACGCGCCCAAGGGCACGGACACCGAGACCGCTTTTGAATCCCGGGCTCTCTGGCATACTTGTCTGATTATGGGTGGATCTATCTATTTACCATTCTCGCTCGAGGTAGGCAGGATAGACTGAGTTTCATCTGTTGATTGGTACTCCCACGACGCACGCAGGGCAGCGTTCGAAGTGCCGCTTGCAACGACCATGCCGCCGGGATTATGACGATCGCAGCCGTGTCAAGTATGATGTGCTATTTCATCATCTCTCCCCCGTGTTCTCTAGTGCATGGTTATCCCCCCTACGGACATCTATTTGTCCTCATCGGCGTCGACAGGATACGCTGAGATTGAATCATTGTCCAGGTACCGCCGCCGCGCTGGCGCCAGAGACTCAGAGGGGCCCCTCAGACGTCGAAGGGACCAAAGACTAGCCAGGATAAGGTTGGGCGAAAGTAGGAGGTCGAGGAGGCAGACCCCCTGTCGCATCTATGTGAGATAGGGAGAATGCAAGTATGGGAGGAGCAGGATGATGGCCGACTGTCGTAGGGAGGAAGGACACAGAGGCAAGAGAGGAACCATCGCATAACAACAGTAGGCATACATGTGAATGTTAGGAGCTCAACGGGGATGTCTTGGATGGGCGCGGAGCGCGCCAGGGGCGGAACCGGAGGCGCCGCCATAGAGGCCCATCGCCAATCCAAGAGATCCGCGCGGAGCTCAAGCATTTGATGTACATGTCGTTTCTTCGTCCTCTAGAGTAGTCGCACTGTAGTAGTAGTAGTAGTAGTAGTAGCAGTAGTAGTAGTAGTACAAGCAGCAGTAGTAGTAGTAGTAGTAGTAGTAGTCGTCGTCGTCGTCGTCGTCGTCGTCGTCGTCGTCGTCGTCGTCGTCGTAGTAGTAGTAGTAGTAGTAGTAGTAGTAGTAGTAGTAGTCGTAGTAGTCGTAGTAGGAGTAGTAGTCGTCGTAGTAGTCGTAGTCGTAGTAGTAGTAGTCGTAGTTGTAGTGGAAGTAGTCGCAGTAATATTTGTAGTAGTCGTAGCCGTAGTAGTCTC
>CAUYUJ010014215.1:170129-337629 GCA_963575745.1 Prorocentrum cordatum
GACATCGTGCTGCCGCCTGCAGCGCCTGCCCGGCGATTCCACCAGTGCTCAGGGGAGGAACAGGTACGGATACCGCCGCCCTTCCGCCGGCGCGGATAGGACAGAACTTGTGAGGTGAGGAGCCGTCGGACATGGAGGGTGAGGAGGAGGAGGAGGAGGAGGAGGAGCAGCAGCACAAACAGGAGCAGGAGCAGGAGCAGGATCAGAGGAGATGAAGGTACCGGTGTCGCTACCTTTTGCTTGTTTTCGCCGTTTTGGGCCTGCCGGGAGGCCCTCGTCGCCACGGCTGGATTCGCTTGGAAATTCTGGCCAGTCTGCACCCCAGGAGAGGTCCGTGGAGCAGCGGTATGGGTATTTTTTGTTCCTCCCAAGTGTACCGTGCTTTCCCGCGGCGGATCACAAGCGCGCCGACGCAGTCACTGAAGTGGCCTGCCAAGGGCCTGTCTCGCCACGGGAGAGGCCTATCTGCGCGGGGCCGAGGGCAGGGCGTGTCTGTCGAGGCCCAGTTCTGGCAGAGCTCATCCATCCGCCCCCCCCCCCCTCTGAAACGTCCATGCGAGGTCCCCTCGCGGGCCAGCGGCCCGCGGGTTCTGGAGAGTAGCGCCCATCGCTCCCGTGGGTCAATTTGTTTGTTCGCCCGGTGGGCATGCGCGCGACTCTGGCAGGGGTAGCGCCCTCCGTGGATAGCTACCTTTCGTTTCTGGCTTTAGTCTCGGTCGCGTCGTCCTGGCAGCGCCCGTCAGCTGCCAGGGCGTTCGTCGGATTGGTGCGTTGCCGGCGCGAGGGCGGCTTCGCTGTCAGCCGACGAGACGAGGACGACGACGTGGGCTGGGAGGGGGCTGGCCCCGGCATTCTCTTTGGATGGAGGGCAAAGGGTGGAATCTGCAATGCCGTTTCGATGGATTTTCGAGGCTTGAATCTGCAAAAGGCGAATCTCAGAGCGTGCATTACCTACCCCGCTTTCGCTTCCAGACAAAACCAAGTCATACCACGCGACTCCTCGTCAAGCGGCCTGACCAGTACAGGCCGTAGTTTGGCATCGCTTGGTATCTCTTGGAAGCGAGGGTGATCAAAAGCGAGGTAGGTTTGTTTGCCCCCTAGAATCATAGGACGGATTGAGTTTCGAGGTGCAGAAGCCCACATGGAGATGCTCAGCCAGCGCGCGCCGTGCTGCCGCTCCGGGCGCAGCCGTGGGCGGGCCGCCGGCGGCGCGTGTGCCGCCCCACCTGCGGCGGGTTTGGTCGGACGGGGCCGCGACGATCGGGCCAGTCCGTTCCCAGAGCGTGCCGGAACGCTCCCCCAGAGTGCTCCAGACCCTCCGCGAATCGGGGGCGGAAAAGAGGGGTGATGACTAGGGGGGGTTGAATATCATGGCGGGGGCCATGATTTTTCCCCAGATTTCATGGCGCCTCTTCTTATTTCATTACGTCCCTGGCCTCCCCGCTGGGCCGCGCACATGCCGCCGGTCATGATTTGCACCCCCCCCTCTTGGACACCCCCCTCTTGGCCGCTCCCGAGCGAATCGGCGGTGGACAGACCTCCTACCCTAACACGTCGATTTTTGGAATTTGCCGTTCTCGGTTCGCGAGAGGGCGTCGCGGCCATCATTTTTGCGGGTTCAGGTGCGTCGCTTTCGGTCCCAGGCTGTTTTCATTAAGGGGAGGTTTACTGAAGGGAGGTTTGTCCACCGCCGAGAGAAGACCGCGGCGCCCGAGACAGTCACTAGAGCCGCCGGATCTCACAGGTTCTCGAGCTGCCCTCACCCGATTTTGTCCTCCTCCTGGCTTCGTCTTCTGGAGGGGGGCGGCCGCCGCCGTGCCTGGGGCAATCGGTGCGTCGCAGCTCGGCCGCGCCGGGCCCCCTCGGCAGCTGGGCTGTTCGGCGGGCGTCTCCTCGGGGTCGCGCCTCCGCCCTTTGCAGGCCAGGGCGCCCAAGGAGATCGTCGGGCGGCGGTCGCAGGACTGCGCCAGGCGAGAGGTCCGCGGCTGCATCCGCGAGCCGCGGTTGCACCCGCACGACTTTCGAGCGACGGTTGCATCCGCGAGCCGATCTCGCGGCGCAGCTGCGTGTGTTGCGCCGACGTGGTGTGAGCGCCTCGCTCTCAGAGGGGCTGCGCCCGAGTGCCCTCCCGCCCCCCGGGGCGGCCGTTCTCTTCGTGTATTTTCCCCCCATACATGTATTTTCAAATTTCTAGATGGGTTATAAACTTGCGTGGGCCAGTGTACAGCGTCATGTATTGAAGATGACCGCTGAGCCACCAGGCGTCCGTATTTGCAGCTCGTCCTGCCTTCCTTACGCTTGTCGGTTCTCCGTGAACGCGTTCGTGCTTGCATTGGGACCGTCTGAGGCGTGTTGCCAGATGTGAGCCAGTGCTTTCACATGCCACCCGTCCATATTCAAACAACCGTGGCCCCAGCTGGCGAGCCCACACCCGCCGTACCATCCTCTCTTTGATCGTAAGATCGTGTTGCAGTTGCATCAGTACTCTCCGTTTTGGCATACGTGGCATCGGGTTGGATCTCGTGCAACGTTCTCCAAGGTCAAGACGTACTCTCACGACCCGAAGGCGTTCACCCAGGGACTCCTCTGGGAGGTGCTGTTCGCCTGTTTCCCTGTCTGGCCTGCCTTCTAGTCCAGCGTGTATCTTTCTACGTGCAGGTTGCAGCAGGTAATGGTATCCCGGGGAAGTTTGCTCACGGTCCTCATGTCCATTTTTTCATGTTGATGTCTTCAAGCAGGTGGCAGACATACACATATGTATATGTGTTTATCTATCTAACACAGGAGACCGGAAAGGAGGTGACGGGAGGGAGCAAGGGGAGCAAAATTGGAAGTGACAGGGTGGGAGCGACACAGATGGTTGGGGAGGAATGGAGCGGATTCAGGGGAGGGGAGGGCAGGATGAGAGGGTAGGAGAGGATGGGGAGGGGAGAAAGGGAGGGGAGGGAAGGGAGAAGAGGAGGGGGGCGAGGGACGAGAGGCAGTTACTTTGGCATGCGCACGCGCCGTGCGTGCGCGAGCCCTCCTGAGCAGGTCTCCTCGAGGCAACGACGTGGAGTCGGCCCTCCGCTCCCTCTGTCGTTTCGTTTTCCCTACTTCCCTCCCTTCACTCCAACCCCGCTCCTTCCCCTCCCTGCCCTCTTTTCCTCTGCCTTCCTCCCCCCACCTCCACCTCTTCCTTCCCGCCTCCCGTTTGCTAACCTAGCTCCTCTCACGTCTCCCCTTTGCATACTGTCCGCTGACTTCCCGCCCTCTTCCATCCTCCGCTCCGGCGTAGTGATTGTGTCGCATGCTTTTCATCCTGAACCGATCTGTGTTGCATGGCTCCGCAGCCTGGAATGGGGCCCCCAGACGCCGAAAGACTCCAAACACCTTGCCTCGGACGGGGCGATCCCTTGAAACGGCACGAATGGGGTGGGGGGATTCTGGAGCGATTCCTCCGTTCACCAGCCGTCTTGTTGTTGAAGCGACGCGAAGACGGGGTTGCACCGGTCCTCCCCTCCCCTCCCGCTTGCCCCCCTTCCCCTTCTCCGCATCCCACCCCGCCGCCGCCTCCAGAACGGCTCGCTCTACGAGTCCACGGGGCTGAACGGCCGATCCACGGTGCGGGAGCTGAGGCCTCGGGCCGCCCTTTTCAGTCGGCGGCGCCATCCGAGCCCGCACCCTCGCCGATCAGGGATTCGGGCTCGCCCGCCTTGGAGGCGGGTAACGCTGCCGCCGTCAATGTTCGAAGTCGGCGGAGGTGTTGCTCCTGGTGCTCCTGCCTGAGATCATCCAGGGGAGTGCGTTCCGTCGCCGTCCAGTGGGAGGGCGGCGTGCAGTGCTGCCGCACGGGCGTGCAGCTTAATGTGGCACTGTGTTTCTCATTGCCGTACGGTGGGTGTCGTGTCCTCTTGCGCCAAGTTGTGAGGCGCGCCGTCTGGGTGCGATGATGGGCCCGACGGCCTGCAGGCACAGGGCGGTTCGCCGCACAGACACCGCACAGGGTTTTGTTGTCGGCTCGTGGCTCCAGCTCTTGCCGCACGCCGACGTCGGAGTCACATGCTGGGGGTGTGATGGGGCCCCTTGGACGCGTTTGCGCGTGCAGCGCGCATGGTGATGAGCAGGTTTGATGTGGCGTGCAGGTTGTCCGATCTGCTGGAAGGGCACGGAGTGAACTGTGGGCGGCGATGAGGGGCATCATGAAGCACCCGAGATGAGGAGACGATGCGCACCAGGCCTTGGAAGCTTTCTTCCCCCCTTCCCCCTGAGTTCGGTCCACTGTATGTGCAGAGGCCTTTGAGGTGGAGGGGCTGGAGGGGAAAGGAGGGGAGAAGGGATGCATGGTGAAGGGGGGGGATGTGGAGAATTCGGCACGAGTGGATCGGATACGAAGAGGAGGCAGGGAGATTAGAGGAGAGGGGGGGGTATCGAGGTAGGGAAGGCATGTGGAGGATGACGAGGGGGAGGAGATGGAGGAGGAGGAGGAGGAGGAGGAGGAGGAGGAGGAGGGGTATATTTTATTGAGCGTTTCTAAGGGGGCAGGCACCGCCGCCCTTGATTGGAGCCTGGAGTTTCCTTTGGGGGT
Source organism: Prorocentrum cordatum (assembly GCA_963575745.1). Classification (NCBI taxonomy): domain Eukaryota; class Dinophyceae; order Prorocentrales; family Prorocentraceae; genus Prorocentrum; species Prorocentrum cordatum. Next base: position 174,697 of record CAUYUJ010014215.1, read on the forward strand.
GGGGGATCCAGCTCGGCCCAAGAGGGTCCAAGAAGACGCGGAGAAGAGCCCAAGATCCCCACAGGGCCCCAAGAGGGCCCGAAAACATGCGGAAGGGGCATCCAAAGTTGTTGAACACGGCGGAGAAAACCGAAGAGGGATACAGAGAGGCAGGCGGGTGCGCGGCCGCCACCTCAGCTCCCGCTCCCCGAGGCAGCGGCCAGCACGGAAGTTCGGGGGGGTGTTCGCAGCAGGGGCGAATTTTGGTTGCTCCTTCCCTGGTGGGCTGGGGGTAGTCTTGCCCCCTTGATGCCGGGGCAAAGCCTCTACCAACGTCGTGAGATCCACGTTGGTTCCGAGAGTAAAGTCGAACCGAGGTGTAAGATCGAGGTCCGTTCGGGAAGGGTACCCTAGTGTTCTTCGTGTTTGTTGGATGTTGCCCTGGCATGTTTTTGATGTTTTGGCCGGCGGATGGTCTCACGCTCTCGAATGATTCTTCTGTTGGCCTAGGTCTGTATTGATGTGCGTGTTTGGACTCGTGCGTACTCTGTGGGCTCCCTACTTCAGGACCTCTTGGACCGTGTTTGGGGTTCTTGTGGAACGTCTCGAGGCCATTTGAAGCCATCTTGGACCGCTCTTCGGCGGTCTAGGGCGGTCTGGTGTTCTGTTGTGGAGGGCGCTCGTGCCATTTTGGAACCGTTTTGTAGCTCTGTCGGCGGCAGGGGGGCCTTCCTCCCCTTCACCACCTTCCTCCGCACCCCCTTGCCGTGCCCCTCCTCCCTCTTTGTGGGTGGACAAACGTGTACGGATGACGCTGCTCCTGTTCCGTGGAACTCGGATCTGCTGGTTATGCGTGTTTTGGTTCGGCTCCTTTTGGTTCGTGAGCAACGGGCGTTTGCCGAATTCAACACGAGCAGACGGATCGGGCGGTGGTTCGGTCACGTAACGTCGCGTCGCGCTAGGACCATTCCATTACATTCCCTCCCCCAGACCCCCCCTTCCGACCATCTCCCCTCCACCCCGTGCCCCCCCACCCGATAGCCCAGTTAGAGGAGGTCCACAAGGTCACGGGCCAGGTCACGTGAGTCGTTTCTCGTCAGGCGCGCATTGCCGAAGCGACGGGCAGGCATAAAGCTCACATGTGCTGAGCCACGGCCCATCACGCCATGCCCTAAATGGGCACGGGCGGGCTCCCTAGTGGAGCGCGCGTCAATCTGACGTTCGGTTTGCTTCGCTGGCCCCAGGCATGGCAGGATCTGCAGGAGGATTTTTTGTTTAAATCAGCACTCCTGGATAGCACCGTGAAGGAGCTCAATCGGCTGATGTAGGGTGAGCGGCCGCAGCCGCCACGCGCAGGTCGCTAGGTGGCCCATCCCCTTGCAGGACCGACTCACACGTCGTTCGTTCGTTTCTCCCTCCCCCTGGGTGAGTAAAAGTGCATTGATATATCGAGGCGAAGCCAGCCGCGGCGAGGAGGGAAGGGTTAGCGGTATCGGTATCGGCCCTTCTCCTGGCACCGCCTCTTGCCTGGCGCGATCCCCCCCCCCCCGGTATCGGTATCTGTTCGTCGGTATCGTCTAGTCTTCCCTTCTGGCGCGCCTCCCCCCCCCGAGGCTCGAGGGCAACAAGTCGCGGGTCGTCCGCAAGGCCGCGGCGGGGCGGGGGTCACTCCGAAGATTTGTGTTGCTTTTTCCGCGCTGTCGCTGCCCTGGGACCTTTTCGCTGCCATGCGAGGCCCCGCCGCACCTCGCGGTGCATCAGCATTGTTCCTCTTCCTCCCCCTCTTCTTCCTTCATGCGTCCTCTTCCTCCTCCTCCTCCTCCTCCTCCTCCTCCTCATCCTCCTCTGGGCTATGGTTTCTCAGCACAACCAGCTCCGGCCCCCGGATGGGATAGGCCCCGCGGGACCTTGAGGGGACAGCATATTTGCTGGCCTTCGGTCAATCCCGCCACAGCGCCTGGGTTGTAGGTAAGATGCCTCTGGGATGCCATTGAGATCTCTTGGGAGGCCTCTCGGAAGCCTCTCCCATTCTATATTGGGTTGTTTGGAGGCCTATCAAGGGTATTGGCGGTCCATTGGGGGGCCTGATTTGGGCCTCTTGGGAGCCTCATGGAGCTTGCTGGGGGCCTGTTGTGGGCCTGCTGGCGGTCTCGGGGTCCATCTTCTGGCGAAGGTCTCGAAATGTCGGCTCGTGCTCCCCATCCTGGGCTTCTCTTGGGCCCCTTTTTGAGCTCCATTGTGCAGTGTCGGGGCCGTCTGTGGGCGCTCTTGGGACCTCCTGGGCCGTCTGGGGGCGTTCTTTCGGGGGGTTGTTGGGTCGTCTTGGGGCGTCGAAAGCCAAAAGCGGCAGACACACCAACATCCTCCAACCAACGAGCGCACATCAATGATTTGAGCATCTCGGGTCCTTCTTGGGGGGCCTCTTAGAGTCCTCTTGGGGCATCTTGGAGGCTTCTGGGGCCGTGGGGCCATCCTGGGCTTCTTGGAGCAACGTCGGGATGTCTTGGATGCCCCTTGTGCCCTCTTCGGCACTGCTTGCCCGTCATAGGGACCCAGGAGCCTCTCGACAAGTCACGCGTGGAAGCCCGAGTGCGCGCAGGAGCGCTGGGTCGATGATTGGGCCAGTGGCCAGTGGGTGCGTCGGCCAGTTGTGCTAACATGATTGGCAAGTTTTCCGCGACCACTACCCTATGTAGGACGGGGGAGAAGGGAGGATGAGGTCCTCTTCCTCCTCCTCCTCCTCCTCCCGCCCCTCCTCCCCCTCCTCCTCTTCCTCCTTCTCCTCCGCCTCCTCCTCCTCCTCCTCCTCCTCCTCCTCCTCCTCCCCCTCATCCTCCTCCTCCTCCTCCTCCTCCTCCTTCTCCTACTTCTTGTAGTGGTGGTGCAGTTGGGCCCATCATGCGAGGCCACGCCAGTGAATAGATTGGGATCGGCACAGCGGTGCTTCTTGCTGGGCCCCGCGGCACCTCGCGCGGCGCGGGCAGGAAGAGGACAGCGAGGAGGAGGAAGAGGAGGAAGAGGAGGAGGAGGAGGATAGCGAGGAGGAGGAGGAGGAGGATAACGAGGAGGAGGAGGAGGAGGGTACGAAGAAGGAGGAGGATGAGGAGGAGGAGGAGGGGTAGAGGAGGAGGCGTCGTCGGATGAGGATGGGGGGGAGAAGAAGGAGCAGGATGAAGAGGACGAGGCGGCGGATCATCCGGATGTGCAATTCTCATCGCTCCCATGTCGGCGACACTATATAATTGTCTACACTTGGCAACAAGATCCCGCCCCCAGAACCCCAGTACGGGATCCCACCAAGACCACAGTAATTCCCGACAAGACCCCAATTGGATTCCAATCGCCTTCTTCCAGGAATCCTCCAGGGTTCCTCAAGATCCCTGAAGATGTCCGATTCCCAGAAATTCCTGAGGACTTCAATGTGATGCCTGAAGGCTTCCTCAAGATTCCTTGCGGATTCCTTTCGAATCTTGCAATCTGTCGAAGGGATTTCTGGAGATTCACTGCGGATCTGTGAGAATCCCTGGGGATTCTTGTTCCGGAGTCCGGAATATCTTTGAGGAACACCGACTGATCTTTGAAGGGCTCTTGCGGACTCCTGCCGTTTCGTGAGGAATCAGGAAGATCCTTGCAGGGTGCTTGAAGGATTCTTGAGGGTCCCTGGGCCTTCCCCCCCTACGAATGATTCAATGCCTTAATCAATAATGTAATTCATTGCGACAGGTACGGTCGTTTCGGGGAGGGTGTCCGAATGTTCATCATCGCTGTTGGTTGTTTTTGTGCATCCTGCGGAAGGTAGCCTTAGATGTTCAGAGTGTTTTTGTTGGCTGAGGGTCTCGCGTTCTCGAAGTATGTGATTATGTCTTAGGTCCGACTGTATCGGTTGATACTTCCGCTCTTATGTCGTTTTCAGCTATTGGGGTAGGAATCAGGGGGGGATCGATAACTGCATGGCAAGGTCAATGTGGACGATCATGAGGAGGCGGAGGAGGAAGTGAGGGTGGTGAGGTGGATGTGGTGTCGTCGGAGAAGGATGGTCAGAACCATGAGCAGGATGAGCCTGATCTTGAGGATGAGTTTCGTCATGCTCCCTTCAGTACGAAGGCAGGCGCTGCGGACAGGACAGAACCTGTCCCAGCCGGATGGTGAGATGAGGAGGAGCCGTCGGACATTGAGGGTGAGGAGGAGGAGCAGGAACAGGGGCAGGAGCAGGATCAGAGAAGGAACATGTTCCGATATCGCTACCCTCTTTTTTTATTTTCGCCTTTCTCGGTCTTCTGTGAGGCTCTCGTCGCCACGGCTGGATTCGCCTGGAACTTCTGGTCAGAACGCACCCCAGGAAAGGTCCAGGGATTAGCGGTCTCGGTATCTTCTGACTTCCCCAGAGGAGGATGACCAGGAGGGGATGCTGAGGAGAACGTCAAGAGCAGGACGGTGAGAGGGAACATATTGAGAGGAGGACGGTGAGAGGAGGAGGCATCGACGTTACGTTGCATCATCGGGGGACTTCGTCGGTGCTGTAATTGTTTGTCTTTTCTGATATTCGACGCGTGGTCCGCGCGGATTCGGAGTGGCATCGGCGCGGACACAACGCGATTTCGGCGTGGGCGTGACGCGGATTCGACGCGGATTGCGGCGCGACGGGACAAACAAGGTCCCCCGAAGATGCATCACAAGCGTCGTCGGAGGGTGGTGCGGAGAAGGCGGGTGATGCGAAGAAGGAGGAGGAGGAGGCGGAGAATGGTGATGAAGACGGGACAGGCTCATTGAGGGCATCTTGCGAAACATACACGTCGGAAGGACGTGCGATCAATGACGAGGCCTGCGCTGTATATGTCCTACTTTACACTTTGCCATCCGGGTGGCTTCACCCTGCGCGTCCTCTCGACAGGTCGACCTCGAGCAGAGCCACTTCGGAGAGGGCCTGGTGCACAGGAGGGGCACGCTGGTGCAGACCCTATCAGCTGCGCGATCGAGGCGGAGACGGGCATGAGAGGGGGCATGAGGAGGGTCATGAACTAGGATGGGACAGGGAGGGGTGGTCAAGGCTCCGTGGAGCGCACGGGTGTCTGAAGATCTGCCCCTGTGATTTCTTTTTGGGGAAGCAGCACCCAGCTCTGTGCGGGCCATAGCCATTCTCGAGTGAGCTGGGCTGGCGCCCCAGCTGGCCGTCCAGAGATCGCCTTGTCGTACTGGGCCGCTTCCCTGCCAGGAGGTGCTGCCCAGCCACACACTGACCCGCCGATCCTCAAGCAGGGCTCAGGAGGAACCCGGGGGGGTGGCCCAATAGGTTCCCAAGGGGCTGCAGATCAACACACAACAACTTACACAAGATGGGCTCGGATTCCCGACCCTTCTCTGCTTGGTGTGTGTGTGTGTGGGTGGGGGTGTCTGGTTGTGGTGGGGGTGTGGGTGTGTGTTCGTTGTCTCACCACGCACGCACCCAGCGGGTTGTTCGATGCTTCCTTCGGGAGCTGTTTCACTTCCAAGAGCGCCCTCCACGCAGGTTTGCGCTTAATGTGTTCGACACTCCTTCATATCGTTGATTGCGACTGTGGGGCCACATCGACGGGAAAGGGCAGTGCTAGGATGATCTGGTAATCTTGGCTCTCGTCGGGTCCCCCTCCTGGGGTGGCACTCGGTGGGAGCCCCTGGAGGCCTTTGCTCCCTCCTGCGGGGTGCTAAGGCAGGGGAGGATTCGAGGCAGCCCCCTGTCTGGCCACCGCCGATCTGGTCTGCCCTCTGTGGTCAGAACACACATTTCACGAGGTAAACCCCGCCATTCGATCTTCGCATGGGAGGTGCACAGCTCACTGGACACGAGCCTGGTTGCTAGCATGCGTCGGCGGCTCAGCTTCGAGCCGGCGTCCTTCTGTCGGCTTCCGTTCTGCTGGGAGCGACTACCTCGGAGCCCCGATCCTTATCGCTGGGAGTTCGCGGGAGCCCAGGCACACCACCACCAGTCCCCGCAGTACCCGACGGTCCGGCCCGACGGTGGATTTGGCTCGGGACAGGGGCCCAAAGTCCACTAGCTCGAACGAGCCCTTACGACCCGCCTCCCTGCTCCCTGCTCCGCTCTCTCCCCCTCGTCCCTTGGTTGGCGAAGGATGGCATGGGTGACAACGGCGGGGAGGTGGCCATTAGTTGGCATGCGCGTGTGCTTTATTATTGCAGTTAGTTTGCCACCGCTCGCCCTAACCCGAGCCCCCTGTCAGCTTTTCGGCGACAATCGCGTAGTCGTCGAACCCCAGGGTTCCGTTTACTTGGGCGTTGTTTCGATTCCGCGTTGTCCATTATGTAGTTTTTTTTGGTGTCGAATTGGATCGCGCGCGAACGGTGGTTCTATAGTAGGCTTGCCAGCGTGGACCACACATTGATTTGCTATGCAGGGGGTGGTGAACACGATGGTGCTGGTAAGGATCACGGGAAAGTGCCCACGCGCGGAGATTTCAAAGTCATGGCAGATTTGTTCGACAGAGCAGTGCTTGCGCCGAAGGGGGTCATGCAATCGCTTCGCTCACTCCGCTGGCCCATCTTGCACCACTGTGTTGTTCCCATGGCGGGCGATCAGAGGGACACCATGATTCGATAGGAGAGGAGGCGGAGGAGGAGGAGAGTCCTCTCTACGGTTTCTTTGGGCGCTTAGGGGGGCAAAATGGAAGGCGGGCAAGACGCATCTTTGGCAGTCTCTTGGGGTCTCTTGGGAGGCCTCTCGGGGTCCTCTTGGCCTCATGCTTGGGACCTCCTGGTGCCTCTCAGGGATCCCGTGGGGCATCCTTTTGGGCTTCTGGCGGCCTCTTGGGGGGTTTTACGGGGTCCTACTGGCGGTCTGGCGGGCCCAAATTCGCGGAAGGCTCGAGGTGTCTGTTCGGATTCGCCCTTTTGGAGCCCTCACGGTAGCCTCTGTGGCCCTCTAGGGGGGCCTCTTTGGCTGTCTTGGGGCCCTGTTGGGCCGTCTTGGGGCCATCCTGGGAGCCCCCTGGGCTGTCTTTCGGCGATGTTGGAGGCCTCTTGGGCCGTCCTGGGCGGTCGGAAGCTTGAAAAGACGGTAACGCCAAGATCTGTCAAACACCAAAGCAGGATCATTGAAGTTTTCTCCTTCGGGCCCTCTGGGGGGTCGTCTTGGAGTCCTCATGGGGCGTCTTGAGACAAACTTGGACCATGTTGGAACGCTCTTGCCCTGAGGCCGTGGGGCATGCCACCCCTTCGGCGCCTCCTTGAGGCGCTCCTGCTGCCCTCGGGGGTCCCCCATGGCCGCGCCCAGGCGTTCCGACATCTCTGGCCCAGACCTGCCGGGACTTTGCCAGGACCTTGCCGGGGCATTGTTCGTCCGGGACCCCAGGGGCCGCGACGCGCGCGCGAGCTGGAAAACATCCTCAGATTCTTACTCGAGACTTGAGCTTGCCTTGGGCCCCCTCGGGCCCGCGGGTGCGCGGTTCGAGGATGCGCCCCGTGGCCGCTCGCAGTCGCCGCTCGCAGTTCCCTTGGTGGGTGCGTCGAGGACTCGGCCCGCGGACACCCTGGGCCCGCTCTGAGGCCGCTCGAGGGCTCGGCCAGTGGCTCGGCATCGCTCGGACGTGTGCATTTTTTCCCCGGCGACGGCCATCGAGGAGCATCCTTGCTCACTTGGCGAAAAAGCCACGCACGAAACCGAACAAAACCTAGGGAATGGACATCCGAGCTGCCCAGGTGGCCGCCCGAGGCCGTGGGGTGGGCGCGGCGGAGACGCCTCGCCGTGCCCGCTCCGTGGCCGCGCGCGGGCGCTGCTCTCGCCGTCGCCGCGCGGGCGCGACGAGGGCGCGCCGCGCGGCTGCCCCTTGCTGCCCGTGCTCTCTCGCCGTCGCCGCTCGCAGTCGCTGGGTGGGTGCTGTGCGGATTCGCCACCTCCAGAGCAGGAGGAGCAGGTGCCCATACCTCTGCCCTGCCCTCGTTTTTTTCTTCTTTTTTTGGGCCTCCCGGGCGGCCCCCGTCGCCACCGCCGGATTCGCCTCGAGATCCTGGTCAGAACGCACCCCAGGAGAGGTCCGGGGAGTAGCGGTATCGATACCTTTTGGTCGGTCTCTCTCTCTCTCTCTCTCTCTCTCTCTATATATATATGTGTGTATGTATATATATATATATGCAGCTATGTATCCTCAATGATGCCTGGCTCATGCCCCTCCGGCGCTGGGCCGGGTCGTTAGTGAGCTCGGCCCGCTTCTGGCTGCTGGGCGTCTCCGGTGCCGCATCTCATACCTCACCACCCACCAAACCACCCCAACCCAACCCGAAGGCCCAAATTTATCCTCGATTTCCAGTGGGGGGGGGTCGGAGAACGTTGAAAAAACACATGGAACCCGTACCCCCCCCAACCCGAAATTCGGGTCAAATTCGGGTCTTCGGGTTGGGTTGGGGTGGTCTGGTAGGTAGTGAATACCTGTGTGACGGATTCGCGCCAGATGCCGCTTTGGTCGAGCCGGATATGACGAGGCAGGCAGACATTGAGGTATGACATTCTTGCCGAGCTCCAGGGAGGGGGAGCGGGATGGCGAAGGGGGATAGCGAAAGGGGGAGAGGGAGAGAGGAAGAGAAGCGCAAGCGGGAGGGGGAAGGACAGGAGCGAGTGAGAGGGCACATTAGAAGATGCCGCCGCCGGCGGCCCTCCCCGGCGGCGCCCCGAGGTGCAGCTGCTTTGGCGCCAGGGCGAGGCGCCCGGTCGGGGCCCGCCCCCCGCGCGACGCCTCCTCTCTGGGCCTCTCAGCACGAACGAAAAGGGTACGGAAAGAATGGGTGCGATGCCCAATAGGAGTTCCTGTCCACTTTGAACAGGACTCGCGGTCCGCGCCGCCGCGGCCTGTGCCCAACAGCGGCCGCTGTTGGTTTGAGACACCACTTGTTGTTGGGCATTCTACCCATTCTTTCCGTACCCATTTCGGGCGTCCAAATCTTCCTCCTCCACCTTCTCAACCTCGTCGCTATCCTCCTCCTTCTCGCTATCCTCCTCCTTCTCGCTATCCTCCTCCTTCTTCCCCCCCTCCTCCTCCTCCTCCTCCTCCTCCTCCTCCTCCTCCTCCTCCTCCTCCTCCTCCTCCTCCTCCTCCTTCTCGTCACCATCATCCTACTAATCCCCCTCATCCACCTCCTCCTCCTCCTTCTCTTCCTCCGCCTCTCCTCCTCCTCCTCCTCCTCCTCCTCCTCCCTCTCATCCCCCCTTCCCCATAATCCCCCTCCTCCCCCCTCCTCCCAGCCCGCGCGACGCCTCAGTCTCTTCCTCCTCCTCCTCATCCTCCTCCTCCTTCCTTCCCCCTCCTCCTCCTCCTCCTCCTCCTCCTCCTCCTCCTCCTCCTCCTCCTCCTCCTCCTCCTCCCCTCCTCCTCCTCCTCCTCCTCCTCCTCCTCCTCCTCCTCCTCCTCCTCCTCCTCCTCCTCCTCCTCCTCCTCCTCCTCCTCCTCCTCCTCCTCCTCCTCCTCCCCCCTCCTCCCCGCCCGCGCGACGTATCCTCTTCTTCCTCCTCTTCCCTCCCCCTCCTTCTCCTCCTCCTTGTCGTCCTCGTCCTCCTCCTTTTCCTTCTCCTCCTCCTCCCTTCCTCCTCCTCCTCCCCTCCTGCTCCTCCTCCCCCTTCCTCCCCCGCCCGCGGGACGCCTCCTCCTCCTCCTCCTCCTCCTCCACCTCCTCGTCCTCCTCGTGCACCCCCGCTGGGGAGTCTCGGACCCGCTGCCTGCCAATGCCGGGCAGGGCCTTTGCGCTCGGCGCGCGTCGCCGCGCTCCCCGCACCGGCGTAGCAGACCCTTCTGTGAGGACCAGGCTGTGATCCTTCGACAGCTCGCCATCTATCGAAGAAGAAGCCACCCGCCACACACCTAAAGCTTTGGCGCCCCGCGGCCCGTCTGGCAACGCCTCCCGGGCCGCCCCGGGCGAGCTCCGCGCGCCAGGGAGGGGGTCCAGCGCAGATCCAAGAAATCCGCGCGGAGCGCCAAACAAGTTTAAGTTTAGGTTGTTGCGTCATCGTCTAATCTATGCACCGCACCGGTTCCCCTGTGGCACGTGGGCAAACTTGTGGAGTAGGCCACCGCCTTCGTCCCCCCCCTCGCGCTCCTCCCCCTGCCCCCCTCCTCTCCTCCCCCTTCGCCCTCCTCGGCCCGCTGTCCAGGAGCATGACACAAGGGCGGGGCGGCCGAGCTCGAGAAACAGATAGGAACGGGGCAAACGGGAGAGACAGATGAGACAAAGAATCGGGTGCCTCTCCCTCGGCTCCCCCTCGATCCTGGCCTCCCGCGCCCGTTTTCTACCCCTCCGGCCCGGATTCTGCCTATGGGCGCCAGTGTGGGTGTGGGGGTGGGGCGGAATGTCTTTTTTTTTGCCAGATCTTCCCCCTTGGCAGAGGCAGGGCAGAGAGGAGGAAGAATGTTTTTTTTGTTTGCCAGATCTTCCCCCTTGGCAGAGGCAGGGCAGAGAGGAGGAAGAAGAATAGGAGGATGAAGATGAAGATGAGGATGACGATGACGATGATGATGCTGCTGCTGCTGATGATGATGATGATGATGATGATGATGATGATGATGATGATGATGATGATGATGATGATGCTGGAGCCCGTTTCTTTATTGCTTGGGGCATGACGGGCGTCATGGCCCCCGCTCCCCCCCCCTATGACGTAACGCTCCCCCCCCAGTGCGCTCCGGGAACTGCCGCCGTGCGCATTGGGATCCGCGTAGGTGTCCGCGTAGGAATCCGCATGGGAGTCTGGTCCGCAGTCGTCGTCGTCGTCGTCTTCGTCGTCGTCGTCGTCGTTCGTGGCTTGTCGCTCGTCGCTCATAGTCGTCGTGCGCGCGGACGCGGCTGAAGTCAGTTTTTTTACTCCGGGCCAATGGCGGCAATCGTCTGGGGGGGGGAGGAGGGGGTCGATGACGTCACGTTTCGCGCCGGCGGCGTCTGTGAATGCTTAGGAATTACGGAGGACGGGTAACGCCAGCATGTAGGTGGCGATTTGCACCACGACGCCTGTGTACACCACAGTGCCTGCGTGCACCACAGCGCCTGTGTACACCAAACCGCCTGTGTACATCACAGCAGCCGCGTGCAACGCAGCGCCAGTTTGTGCCATCGTGCCTGCGGGCACAACAGCTTTCGTGAACACCACAGCGCTTGCGTACACCACATCAGCCGTGTGCAACACAGCACCAGTGTACACCACAATGCCTACGTGCATTGCAGTGCCTGTGTGCACCACTGCGCCCGTGTGCGCCACAGCAACCGTGTGCAACACAGCACCACTGCTGTATATAGAATCTCAGAAGGAATCCTTCTGACAAGATGGAGCGCTTGTGGATTCCACATAAAAAATAGAACATAATCCTTATGGACAACGGAGCGCCTGTGGAATTTATGAGTCCTCCCGAGTCCGCCCGCATCACCCTAACTCCTCCCATTTGCGTCCAAGACGCTCCAGCGAGATTGGCCGTCCGAGAACCAAATGGACCGACTCAATCGACCATTCTGCGGTGCGCGCTGAGAAGCGCACGGGCGCTGTAGCGCCAATCCGAACGACAGGAGTTAAGGAGGAGGAGGAGGAGGAGGAGGGGGTGGTGGAGGTTGAGGAGGAGGGTGGAGGGAAGAACGTCGCATTCGATGCTCAGCATTTTCTGGACGTGGCATCTAGTTGTCCGCAGCAGATCCTCACGTACATGCTCCTTGTACCTGTCCTATGTTCGCAGGCGTCGTGGTGTACAGCGCTGCGTTGCACGCGGATGTTGTGGTGTAGACACGCGCCGTGGCGTGCACATGCGCTGCGTGCACGCAAGCATTGCAGCATTGTGGTGTACACAGGCGCTGTGTTGCATATGGTAGCTGCGGTGTACGCATGTTCGCCTGCGCTGTAGTGTACGCAAGCAGTGTGGTGTGCACAGGCGATGCGTTGCACACAGTTGTTGCGGTGTACGCAGGCGCTGTGGTATACACGCGCATTGTGGTGCACGCGAGCGCTGCGGTGTACACAGGCGCAGTGGGGCACATCGCCACCTAAATGCTGCTCGCGTCGTCGTCGTCGTCGTCGTCGTCGTTGCTCGTCGCTCGTCGTTCGTCGCGTCGCGCGCGGGGGCGCAGCTGCGGTGCCGGAGCCACACAGCGGGGGGAGCGTTACGCCATACCCCCCTCGCCCCCCCATGACGCCCGTCATCGCCGACCATAAACAAACGCGTTCTTGGTGATGATGATGATGATGATGATGATGATGATGATGATGATGATGATGATGATGATGATGATGATGATGATGATGATGATGATGATGGTGATGGTGATGGTGATGGTGATGGTGATGGTGATGATGATAATGCTGATGCTGATGATGGTGATGGTGATGGTTGTGGTGGTGGAAAGGATGATGCTGATGATGATGACAACGAGGAGGACGAGAAGGACGAGGAAGAGGAGGCGGGGAGGGGGGGAAGAGGAGGAGGAAGAGGAGGAGGATGAGGAGGAGGAAACGGAGGAGGAAAAGGAGGAGGAAAGCGTGGAGGAGCAGGGGGAGTAGGAGGATCATGGTGACGAGGGGGAGGAGAAAAAAGGATGAGGAGGAAGAGCAGGAGGAGGAGGAGGAGAGGAGGAGGAGAAGGAGGAGGAAGAGCAGGAGCGGGTTTAGGAGGATGGTGAGGAAGTATGAAGGTGAGGAGCAGGAGGAGGAGGAGGAGGAGCAGGAGGAGGAGGAGGAGGAGGAGGTGGAGGGAGGAGGAGGATGATGATCGTGAGGGGAAGAGGAGGAGGAGCGGCGCCTGGCGTCCACGTGCCGACTTTCCAGTCTTTTCGCTTCGCCTTCCCCCCTTTCTCCGGGACCGCCCTTCGTTCCCCTCTCACCATCCTCTCCTTCCCGTCCCGCCGTCCCCTCCGTCCCCGTTTCCCTCCCCCTTTCCCTCCCCCATCCCTGCCCCGCCTCGCCCTTTGGCCCTCCCACGCCCCGAGCTCCTCTCGCCCCCACCCCATCCCGTCCTCGATGCCCCGCCCCTGCCCTCCTCTCCCGCCCTCCCGCCCCGCCCCCTCCGCGACCCCTCGCCCCCTACTCTCTCCCGTCTTCCCCCCCGCCCCCCCCCCCCCCTCCTCCCCTCCCCTCCTCCCTCCTCCCTTCCAGGCGCGCGGCACCTGGCCGCGTCCCTCCCCCCGTTCCCGCCTCGCCCCCCTGTCTTCCAGTCTCTCCCTCTCTCGGGCTGGCCGCGGGAGCGAGGTCGCAGCGCGTCATCCCGCCCCCGCCTCTCGCCCTCCTCGCTCCCCGCCCTCCCCCGTCGTGGGCTTCGCCCTGCTCGCCCCTCTTCTCCGTGCCTGTCCTGCCCGCCGATGTTTTCCCTTACTCGGGGGCGGAAAAGAGGGGGGTGATGACTAGGGGGGGGTGGGTATCATGGCGTGGGCCATGATATTTCCCCAGATCTCATGGCGCCTCTTCTTGTTTCATTACGTGCCTCGGCCCCCCCCAGGGGCCGCGCACATGCAGCCGGCCATGATTTGTGCCCCCCCCTCTTGGACGCCCCCCTCTTGGCCGCTCCCGACTTACAGGCGGACCCAGGTATAAGATCGAGGTCGGCTCGGGCTAGTGTTAGTTGTGCTTGTTGGATGTTTTTGTGCATCCTGGGGAGGGTACCCTTGGATGTTTTGATTAGCTATGCCGGCGGAGTGTCTCATCTTCCTGAGGGCTGTTTTTCTGGCCTGGATCCGACTGCACAACCTCGCCCTTCCGTCCCGCTGCAGTCGAGCTTGCGTGGCCGCAATTCGGTTACGAGACGCTGCCGTCGAATACAGGTTCTCATCTAGACCCAGCCGGGGCGGTTCATGCGATGCAGGCGCTGAGAAAGGCGTTCAATTCGAGTAGGGGATCGACAACCGATTTGATTCACCTCCGTTTTTTTGTCGAGTCCACGAAAAATGCGCAGAATGCTCCGTAGATCTACGAAGCATTCTACGCACTCGTTTGTGGAGTCGACGGACAAATCAATATTCTACGCACTCGTTCGTGGAGTCGACGGACAAATCAATTTCGAAGTACGTCAATTTTGTAGTCGATCCCCTACTCGATCCATGGAGCGTCGGAAGACAACCGTGCCCCGATGGCCGAACACGTCCGTATCCACGGCGTCTCTGGCTGTGCCCCATGGACAGCGACCCCGCGGATACGGAGTGTTTCTTCACGGATGCCCCGCGCGGGAATGTGTTTCCATACGACCGCGTATTCGTGATACCCCCCCCCCGGAATGCAGACCGCGAGGGGGTGGATATGATGTTTTCGCCGCTCGTGAAGGTCGGTTGCGCCGACATTTGCGCGTCCGCTCTCCGGGTAACGCTCGCGCGTAGGTTCCCCCTTCTCGTACGCGGCGTGCCACGCTGGCGGCCCGCGTGGACCTTCGCGTATGGTCGCCATGTCTGCTTGCGCAGGCGCCCCTTCTCCTCGTCGCTCAATCGGAGCTGGTGCGGTGGCTGCCGATCGGCCGCTCGCAGTGAGGAGGAGGAAGAGCACGAGCAGCAGCAGCAGGGAGGCAGCGCTCCGGAGAACTTCCATGCCAGGAGGTGCCGGGCTCCTTAGCAGCAGCAGGCGGACGGGCCATCCCGCGAGGGTGCCTGTGGATGGGGCCCGTTGCCACTGGCGAGCTGCTGTCTGTTGACGCCGTCTCCCGTCCGGTCTCCTGCAGACGGAAGGGGGGAGGGGGGGGGTCTCGAGGAGGCACGGGGAGCGGGAGGGGCGAAGCAGCGGGAGGCTGGAGGGGTGGAGCTGCTTGGCATCTCTCGGACGTGCGCTCTTTTTTGGGCGAGGAGCGAGAAGCGAGGACCATCGAGGAGCATCCCGGATCCTCTTACGCGAGACACGAAACATCGAAGCGTCCTGGACCAGCCTGCAAACCAGGCGCACGCGAAACGGAGCACATGCACGGGGAACAGGGACGGAAGTGCGTGACAGGGGGAGGGAGGTGCAGGGGCAGGAGGAGGGTATGTGGGGTGGGGGGAAGGTGGATCTCTTGCCAGCGCTTTCCCCCCTCCTCTGGAGGCGCTCCGCTACCCTGAAGGCCGACGCCGTGACAACACCGCCGACGGGGCCTCTCTGTTCGCTCCGACGGAGGCGGACGAAACGAAGGAGGAGGAGGTGAAGGAGGCGAAGTCTTCCCCTCCCCCCTCAGCACCTCCTTCACTCCTCCACTCATCCTCCACGCCTTTACATCCTCCTCATCCGCTCCCCCTCCCCATCCTAATCTCCGGGGACCCTGGGAAGAAGGATAGGATGAAGAAGATCGGAGGAGGTGGTGGAAAAGCACGGCGACGATCATAGGAGAAAGAGAGTAGGAGGAGAATGGGGGGGAAGATCGATGCCCCAGGCGGGTATGGATAAACCCTCTCCTCGCAAGGGGATGGGGGAGGGAGAGGCCCTCTGTCTCGTCAGACGGATCTGCCCGGCCCAAGCGAGCCACTGTTGAGCCCCGAACGAGGGGCAGGGGGAGAGGAGGTGGAGTGCCTCACCCCCTCCTGGAGGACAGATGTCTGAGGGAGCATTCGGATGAGATGGGAGGGGAGGGAGGATGGAGGTGGGAGGAGGAGGAGGAGGAGGAGGAGGAGGAGGAGGAGAATGAGGAGGAGAAGGGGATTTGTTCTTCCCTCTGCGAGTTGGGCCCGTCGGGCGACAAGCAAGCCTGCAGGTGTCGGGATCCCCTGTCCCGCCGACGGCACGCCTGGGTCAGAGATGATTGAGGTTGCGCTGCACAAGAGAAGGCGGTTCTTGAAGGACCAACATCCCAAAGTGAGGCGAGAGTGCGACGATAATCGCGAATTGGCCGTTTTCTCCCGGGAAGGGAGGGGTGAGGTGGAGGAGGTGGAGGATGAGGATGAGGATGAGGAGGAAGAGGAGGAGGAGGAGGAGGAGCAGGAAGAATACGAAAAAAGAGGGGGGGACGAGGAGGAGAAGGAGGAGGAGGAGGAGGAGGAAGCGAGGAGGAGGCGCCGGGGCTCGGCCTCGCCACGCCTCCCGTCGGTCTGCCTGGGGAAGGGCGGCCGCCCCCGTCGGCGGCCGGCGGCCAGAGCGCGGGCGGGCGAGGGCGGCTACCTCGAGAGGCGCTCCCGCGGCCGCCCGGCCCCGGCCCCAGGGGCAACTGGGCCAGGCCTGCTCTTCCTCTTCCTCCTCCTCCTCCTCCTCCTCCTCCTCCTCCTCCTCCTCCTCCTCCTCCTCCTCCTCCTCCCTCCTCCTCCCCCCTTCTGCCCCCCCCCCCCCAGCGCAGCCTGCCCTGGACCAGCGTGGCGGCGCGCTTGGTGGCCACGCGCAAGTTTGGCATCGCTCGGACGTGTGCATTTTTCCTTCGGCGAGGGCCATCGAGGAGCATCCTTGATCATTTGTCGAAAAAACTCCACGCACGAAACCGAAACAAAAACAGAGAATGGACGTCCGAGCGATGGCGAGCGAGAGGGTTCTGGGCGGTCTGCCAGCTTCGGGGCGGTCTGCCAGCCTCGGGGCGCTCTGGAGCACTGGCGCCTCGCCGAGACCGTTCTGGGGGTGCCCGGATCGTCCCAAGCGGCCGCCTGAGGCCCGAGTAATGTGAAGTCGGGCGTGTCCCTCTACATGGTGAATTTTGGAACATTGTCGAAATATTGTCTTGTGGCGATGTTTCATGCCATGTTTCAAATACTTCCGCAAAGGTTTGGACAAGTTTTCTGGATACTGGCTAGGCGAACGCTCGATGCACGCGCTTGGAAAACACGATGCGCCACGTGGCGCCACCATTATTTGTTCCGCCAGACTTGGTGGGGACAGCGCGCGGTATCTCGTTTTAGCAGACGCGTGCGTCTATGGCGATGTGGCTTGTGCACCGGGCACAACGAGGGTCGACCGCGCGGTACCATCGTGGACTGGATGTCGCGGCGTTGCGATCATATTCGCGCGCAGCGTGGGCAATTCGACGGGTACTTTTTGGGCAGCCGACAGTGGCCCTGCAGATTTGGACCCCTGTGATTTTTTTTCTGTGACGCACGTGCACAATCTGCCCGATCAGTGTTTGCGGCCTGTGGCATGTAAGATCGCGCTGCAAAGCTCCAGTGTTCTCCCCTGTTCACCCCCTCGCTCCTGCGCGCCTTTCTTGTGCATCCTCCCCCGTCTAGTCCCTATCAGTAAGGGTGGCGCGCATGTGCCCGCGCTTCCCACGATCGGCAATTGGGCTCGTTTCGGCAATCGCGCTGGGCATATTGCGCTAACAGACCTTCCTGACCGGACGAGGCGTTCCGTTTGTGATGCAATTATCGAGTAGCTACGAATGGACTAGGAGCTGATATGAGGCGCGGCAGGTGTGGGCTGGAGGTAATCCGTGAGTCAGGTTGACTGCACTTGGGCGCAGGATAGGTTCAACGCCAGTTCCGAGTAGGGCAGAGTTGGGGTCAGCGTAGAAATTTCAGATAAACATTCACCAGTTCTCACATGAAAGAGAGGAGTGGGCTTGAATGTGCCGTTGTAGTGGAGAAGAATACGTTCGGGTACAATTAGGCGTGTGGTGGGGCAAAATACGATTGCGGCTACATGTGCACATTCGCATATAAACTTACCAGCGCAGCCAAATTAATTTTGGCCCATTGGATCGGTAAGTTGGTCGCGCGGATCGCGCGGAGCCGAGTATAGGGCGCTCTCGACCAGGGCGGGCAAATATGCCTACTCGCGCACGCGTGCGCGTCTATTTACATGTGTTCACATGCGCAAATCGGTGGGCCCAGCGCGCGCGTAGCGAAGCAGAGGTGGGAGCCTGCGGCACGCCCCAGTCGTCGCCGGCGCCATCGGGGCGTCCAGAGCACAGACAGGCACCGTCGCCAGCGCAGCAGTAGCACCTTGGATACCCGGACCGTCCGTCCGACATACCCCGTGGCTTGTTAAAATACTCCAGCGCAGGATGTTGCGCGCTCGCCGACCACGCGCAATACCCCACTACAGGATTTCAAACACATTGGGCGCGCAACGTATTCCAACAATACATCCTGCAGACCAATGCAATACTACAGCATGCAACTACTTCCAACGTCTTCCGACAGTACTACAGCGCGCAACACTTGCTTGGAAACTACTCCCAGCAGATGTCCCCGATCCAAATTCAGAGGAGACCCCCCTGATTTCACGGGTTCGAAAATTCCCAGCATATCCAATGCGTGCCCAAACATATCCCAAAGACCCACGAGCGCCATTTGCGAAATTTCAAAATTTTCCAAGGATATGCCAGCGCCGTCTGCGAAATGGCAAAATACCCCAAAGATGCTCCGGTGCCAATGCCATGTTCGAGTTGCCATGTTCGAATTTTTCTGAAATGCCCCAGAAACGCGCCAATGCAGCTTGCGATCTTGGAGAATATTCACCGATGTGTCCCTGCCATCTGCAAAAATTTTTCGAACACTCCAGAAATGCCCCCGCGGTGACCTCATAGGTTTTAGGGAGACGCTCGCCGACCATTTACGAACATCAAATCACCCCAGGACGCAATGCGTTGCCATCTTGGACAGTTCCAAGTCTTCAATGAGATGTCACCGCGTGTTTTCCGGAAAGCAATGCCTTGGGGTGGGCCCCGTGGCCTTCTATCGGGATCTCGAAATGGTGTGGCAATGCCCCCCCCCTTTCCCCGCTTCGTCCGATATCGCTCCGCTGCGGCATATGATGTATGGGCCCGCTAGCAGTTCACATGGTCTGCGTCAGGGTTGCCAGACGCGCGTCGCGCATTGCTGATGCGGTGCCCACGTGGGCTGAACAGCGTGCCGCTATGTTGCCGAGCGCATGTCGTTCCGCGCCACAGGAGCGTCGGGGCCCCATTTCACGTACCCAATCCCGCTGGGGGGTGGCTCTCAACGCGCGCGCGCATCAAACGAACGATGCGTCCTACGCGCGTTACGCAGCTTCCAGACGGAAGAAAGGCAAGACTATTGCATCTATTTTCTTGATTCCCGTTCACCCGTCCCCGCTTTCTTTGTTGACGAGCATTTGCAACTTGGGACGGGGGGGAGGAGGGTTTGGGGGCGGGGGGCCTGTCGATCGGTCGATCGGAAAATTTATCGATCGACCGATCAATCAAAGGACGAGCTTGCGGCGTTCCGCAAGCCCCCGCGGACCCTTATTGTTATGTTGTGGTGCTTCTCGCTCGCCATCTGCGCGTGTTGCGATCATCGGTTACTTTTGGATCTTCTACACGTTTGGATTGTCCGTTTTTCTCGTTGCTATCCTCGCGTGCCTTCAAAGCACCTGATGCGTCTGTCGCTTGTCCACGAAGTGAACCCAGTGGCAACCGACCGCGTGGAGCCGCCTGAAGGCGCGGCAGGGTCGATTCGCGCCCGCACGAACGCGAAGCCATTGAATGGGCATCGAGATTCTATGGTCACGGAATGCATGCGGCGATCGTTTCTACGCGGCGTTGAAAAAAAGGCGCCCCTTTTGTCTGGCGCGCAGGGCGCCGTGCATTTCTCCGCGCGCCGAAACGCGCGAAGGGGAAATCGCGAAAACAAAACGATCCTTCAGCAAGGACCGCGGTTTTAGTCAAGTATGGAGTGTCCCCTGAATCTGCGTTGAAGTGGTATCACAATCAACGGACACGCATACGTTTTTTTTTTTTTTTTTTTTTTTTTTTTTTTTTTAAAAAAAAAAAAAATATTTTTATATATATATATACATATATACACATATTATGTATATGTATATATATATACATACACAAATATGGACTTTGATTTGTTTCAAGCAGTCGCGTATGGGAGGACATGCCCAACATGATAGCAATGGCCCGAAAACCGACGCCACGCCCACAGGGGGGCAAGGGGAGACGGGGAAGGTTTCTTAGAATCACCCCTGCGTCCGCTCTTTCGGCTCGCCTTCCCGCACGGCGTGGGCGGGGCGGGGCCGCCGCGCGAGTGCAGACTCGGGCTTGCCGTTGTCCCCGCAGTTTCCATGCCATTTCACAGCAATGTCACGACACAGCTGTTCACGCACTGTCGACACCCGTCAGGGACATTTCAGGATGTTCGAGTTTCTGTGTGGGCGAGATTCCCTCGAGGCGTACACGCGCGTCGTTGAAAACATGTATTTCTGGATCCCCAGGTCCCAATCGACCTCAGCCGCATTCGATTCGATGAAGGGTCTTACTTTTTCTCTCCTTTTCGGGGTGGGTGGGCGGGAACCCAGTTTATTTCCACCAGCTTCATGTTTCTACCCGCTTTTTCCGACCGACGGGTACGCCACTCCGCCGACCCCCAGGAGAGGCGGGTGGGTCCACAGTTGAGGTGTCGTGGGCTTTTGTTGGGCACCATCTGGAGACTTTTGTGGCCGTCCTCGCCCCCGTGAACACAGGGTTTTTGGCCGTCTTAGGCCTCGGGACCTCTCCGTAAACGAGCATCGCGACGGCGACGGGAGGTTTTTTGTGCCGTTTTCGGCCGTCAGGGGCAGTCGCCAGGACCAGACATTGGCAAGAGACGACACGGGATGACACAGTGTCCTTGAAGGACCCTGTATGGAAGAAGACATGACAAACGCTGCTCCTCCCCATACCCTGCTCCTCCTGCCTGTGCTGGAGCGCTCCTGCCCTCAGAGGCATCGTTAGGGGAGGTGCATCGACCTCCAATCGCCAATGCATCGCCGCTGAGGAGCGTGCGGACTCGCCATCGGGGGCCTTGCGCCGATCTACCGGCGATGCAGTATCGCCGATTCCAGGTCGATGTCCCCCCCCCTGAGGCCGGCAATTCAGGAGGAGGAGGAGGAGGAGGAGGAGGAGGAGGAGGAGGACGCAAGTGCAGCGTCGCGCTGACCAAGCTGTTTCCAGTCCGCGGGCGCCAGGTGGCCCAGGAGGTGCCGGTCAGCAAGCGTTGGGGGTGCACCGGGAGAGAATGGAAGCACGACGGCGGCAAGGAACAGAGCGCGAGGGGGGAAGGGCGAGGAGCCCGCTCGGTCCATGAGTAAAAATGGTCATGCACGCATCTCGAGTTGCGCGTGTCATCCGTGCGCAGGGGCCATGCCAAGCTTCTCTGCACCGTTCCAGTTGTGACGGATGATCCTCGAAGGGAAGCCCAATGCGCTGACCAAACAACACATTGGCGTCCTGCGCCGAGCGTGATCGGAGGGAGCAGAAGCGACACCAGCACCACCAGGGGGCCCACCTCCAGCGAGGAGGTCCACAATGCCTCCCCGAGCTAGAGGCAAGGGGAGGTCTCGAGGCAAGGGGAGGTCTCGAAAGAGCACCACCAGGGATACTCCTCCTTGCCACCGCGCATCTCCTCGCCCTGGTGGTGTTGGCGTCGCCTCTCCTTGCTCATCTACGTGAGGGGCCACGGGCCACGCGGGAGCCGCGCATCGCGGCGCTGTGCGCGAGGGTGCGAGGGGAGAGCACAAGCCCTGGGCCAGGCGGCCCACGCATGTTTCACCCTTGGGCGACGAGCCGGCGACTACAATTTAGGAGGCGAAAACCCATCCGCACCCCCAGTCCCGACTCTCATGCCTGAGCCTGCGATTCAAGGGGTCGGGATTGGGAGTGGGGGCGTTTTCTCCTCCTGTCTTGGCCCCCGAAAAACCACCCCCACCCCCAGTCCCGACCCCCTGGATCGCGGGTTCGGGGATGGGGTCGGGACTGGGGGTGGGGGTGGCTTTTCGCTTTCCCAACAATTGGTATCGTTACGCCAGGGTGTGGTTGACGATGTCCTCGTCGGGCCTCCTCTGGGCGCGGCGGAGAGCTGTCGAGGTCTTCCCCCGCACCCCAGGGTGCCCCCCAGGGTGCCGGTTGCCAACCACAAATTTTGCAAAGATCGCACTTCGGAGTCACCGAACGAGGCCCACAGGCCCATCCTGGGCCAAGGAGCGGTGCCTACGCCCCACGCTGGCCTGGCCAGGGAGGCATCTATAATCCCAGGTCGAGGGTTCACAGGCCTCCCTTTCCGCCAGATGGGATGGGTCCCAGGGTTCCGCAGGGCCCCCCCCCAGATGAGATGGGGGGTCGACGACGACGACGACGACGACGCCGACGCCGACGCCGTCGCCGACGCCGACGCCGACGCCCACGACGACGCCGACGCCGAAGCCCACGACGACGCTGACGCCCACGCCCACGACGACGACAACGACGACCATGACCACGACGACGACCACGACCACGACCACGACCACGACCTCGACGCCGACGCCGACGCCGATGCCGACCCCAACACTGCCGTCGCCGACAGACGACGACGAAGGAAGACGACGACGAGCCACCCCACACCCACAGGGGGAGGGAGGTGGCGTGCAGGAAGGGGAGGTGCTCCGGCATCCTCCATCACGCCACGCCCACGGGGCCACGACCACAGGGCGGGGGGGGCGGGCGATCCCATTCGCGAGGCCTTCGCGAGGCTCACGGGCGTACACATCCAGCGGGGGTGGGGGGGCTCGATCCCATGTGCATGTCAGGGGGGGGGGAACCCTGCATTATCTACGCTGTCCCTGGGCTCTGGATGGGCTGGCCAGGCACGGGTGGCAATCCACCGTCCATTCTACGATCCTCCCACCATCCCGCGATACGCGACGTGTCGGCCAAGCTCCGATGTCGTTGCCGCTGGACGCGGGAAGCCTGGCCGCCTCTCCCCCCAGCACGGAGGCGAGGGTCGGGGCGAATAGCTCAGGGGGGAGCCATGCATGTATCCAGGGGCGCCTTCTATCCATGTCTCAGGCGAGGCTTCCCCCGCGAATGCGCGTATTGCCCTCCCGCTGAGCTCTTCGCCCCTTCTCGTCGCCCCAGACAGCCGCAGGCTCCCCGGCGAGGTCAAGGGCCCCCTGCTGGACGGCTGGGGCCTGACCAGCGACGAGGAAGCATTCGCTGGGCTTCGCCGTGCGCCACACCCGCCCTGCCAATTGGCAACGACGACGGCACCGACGACGCCGACGACGACGATGACGACGACGACGACGACGCTTGCCGACGACGCCTACGACGACGACGACGTGCAGGGGCGCGGGAAGGACAAAATCACCACAGGGGTTTTGCTTGCTTCGTTTGTGGCCTTTGGGGCCCCTCGCGGGGACCCGGGACCGTATGACGACTCGGGATGACAGAGTGGCCCCTTGCTGCTCCTCGCCATGCCCTGCTCCTGCTCCTGCTCTTGCTGGAGCTGCTCCTGCCCCCAGGGGCAACGGTAGGGGAGGCAGTGGCTCAGGTGGGACGCATCGACCCCCCCATCGCCCCATCGTAGCCGATAGGGGCCCGACAGCCCCTCCTTAGGAGCGCTCGGAAAATCACCATCGGGGGCGGGGGCCTGTCGCGGTTCTATCGGCGATGTGTCGCAGATTCCGGGTCGATGTTCCCCCCCCCCCTAATCCAGACCCCCCCCCTGATGTCCCCCCCCCCCTGGTCCAGTCCCCCCCCCCCCCCCCCTGATGTCCCCCTCAGGGGAGGGCGGGAAGACAGGACGAGATGGGCGGTCCTTGTTTCGGGCCCGTACTGTTGCCCGCCGGCAAGGGGGTGCTTTATAGACGTGGACGACGTTCTTGCCCGCACCGCAGCCCGTCAGCTGTGCTAGCGGGCAAGGGGGGGGCTCCTCAGCGAAATGTCGCATCGGGCGCGAGTCTTCGCCCAAGCGCTCATTCCCCCGTTCGCAGCGGAGGTCGTCGTTATATATCGTCGCCCACGCCGCCGAGCCGCGAGGGTCCCGAAGGGCAATCTCCACCGGGCGCCGCACGCAGGAGGGCGCCCCGCCTCGCCGGGCTCAGGCGGCTTCTACGCCACGGACAGGAGCCTGCGTCCGAGCACGACGTCCCCCCGTTTCCACTCCTCCTCCTCCTCCTCCTCCTCCTCCTCCTCCTCCTCCTCCAGCCCACCCCGGCTCCACTCCTTCCCCTCGCTCCGTCAGCGGAAGAGAAGGAGAAGGGCGAGGGCGGTAGAGAGGCTCACCCTGGCTTGTGAGCCGCCCTCCCCGTGCGGATGACTCATAGTGCACTGGCGAAGTTTCCCAGTCCGCTGCCCTGAAAGTGGCCATTCACGCTGTGCTCTTGCCGCAGCAAGCCATCGAATGCGCACTTTGATATGTCAACGCCATCTTGCTAATGATGCTGCTGGTGGGCAGGTCGATAGTGAAACGAAGAGTGCGCCTAGCGGGGCGGATGTGTTCACACTGGACCCGGACACGCTCGAGTTGCGCAGCACAGGCGCGACTTTTGCACTGCATCTTCGTGCTTGCACTCATTTGGGTTTGCATTGCGGGTGCGTCTGCTTGTGTTGTGTGTGTGAGTGTGTGTGAGTGTGTGTGTGTGTGTGCGCGAGCGCGGGTGTGTCTGTGTGTATTCGTTGTGCAGTTTGTGCGTGCATGGTTGCGTGTTGTTGGCCTGAAGATGATAACGCGCAGTTGTGTGTGTGTGTGTTGTGAAGTGTCTTTGCCAAAGACCTCGGCCGCTTTCGCGAGGCCAGGGCCACGGCCCTGGAAGGCGCCTCCGCGGGGTGATCTCAACATCGCGCGGGGCAGAGGAGGCATCGTGTTGGGACGGTGCACATGGTAGCTTGGAGATTCGCCCCTCGTGCTTGGATCCGACCTCTCGTAGGCCGAAGCCTACCTACTCGTCGCATTCCCACTCCAGCCCTCACATCCTCGGCCCGGCTGGGCCCCGCCTCCAGCCCGCATCGTCGACGACGGTGTGCCGTTGGAGATGCTGAACGAGCTGGAGGCAAGCGGGGGACTGCAACATGGAGGAACACACGCGTCCGTCCGTTCGGACATTTAAGTCTCAGTAGGGGAAGTCAAACAGACACGAGGAAGCGCTGACTTCCAGGAAACTATAGGAAGAATATGGAAGATTGAGGGGACGATGAACAAATCTATAAAAATACGGGGAGTCATGGAATAGGTACCGATTTTGCCAAGTGACTTGTACCATTCCGCTGGCCCGCAGAAGGAATCAGTGATTGCGTTGATCGTGGAAGTTCCCTAGTGGGTCAGCAGCCTATTGTGTGCACATATGGGCCTCTCGGGATGCGTCTCAGGGGCCTACTGAAGGGCGGGACTTTTGGGGCTTCTCGGGGGCCTCTTGGGGACTTCTTTGGAGCCTCATGGAGTCCTCTTGGGGCCTCTTGTGGGTGCCTTGGGGGCTTCTGGGGGGCTCTTGGGGCCACCTTCGGGGGAAAGGCTCGAAATGTCAGTTCGTATTTCCCCTCTTTGGCCCCTCTTAGGGCCCTCTTCGAGCTCCCTTGGGCCGTCTTAGGGGCGCCTGCGGCCGTCTTGGGGACCTCCCTCTTGGGCTGTCTTGGGGCTCTCTTGGAGGCCTCATCGGCCGTCTTGGGACGATCTGTGGTGCCCCTCGTGCCGACTTGGACGCTGTCGAGACGAAAAATGCGAGCATACTAAAACTGCACTTCGTCCTCAGTGAGTAGGACGGTGTTTGCCTCTTGAGGCCCTCTCGGCGGTCCTCTGGGAGCACTTTTGGGCCGTCTCGAAGCCATCTTAGACCGTCGTGGGGATACCAATGGGCCGTCTCGGCGCTCTCTTTTGGACTGTCTTGGCGCTCTGTTTGGGTCCTTGGGGGCCACCTGGGGCCTGTTTTGAGGCGCCGGAGGCCCCGGGAGAGGCTTTGACGAGCTGGTAGGGGGACCTCCGTCTCCCCTCAAACTGTATGTTTGACCACGTGAGAAAACAAGGGGGGAGGGAGACAGGCAAGTATCTCCCACGCCTTTTCGCCCCTGGCCAGCGGGTGTCGGCGGATGTGTGTCTCCCTGGGCTCCTTCAACGTCATAACACAACGTCAGGTCAGAGCCACGATGGGTCCGGGCGGGGCCATTTCAGGGACAACTGCTGATCTGAGCCTCCCGTGTGTGTACTGGTTCCTTCCCGTATCTACTCCATGGGACATGTTTGATGATGCATCTGACCTCAAGGGTCATGCAAATATAGTCGCATGTGCCATGAAAGAGAGTAGTCGTTTGGTCGGACCGAGTATCCTGACCCCCCTGTCCCAGAGATCCACGATTCCCTGGCAGTACAAATTACAGGTGGAGGCTGCGATTCGGCATCCCCCTTCATCCCTGCTCTTGCTTCCCTCTTTCCCAGGCGGAGCACATTCTGTCGTTGTGGTTATGGCTTTTCTTATCACAGTGGGGGCGCCGCAACAAGGAAACCTGTTGGTTCAGAACGGTTTCGGGGCTCCTTAGGCTTCTGCAGCGCCAACACCTCGGCCTGAACGAGCTAGAATGGACAAGGGCGGCCCCGCTAACTAGTGGACGTTATAGTCGCCATGGTCTTGCCAGCGTCAGCAATTTGGACAGAGCCCAGGCATTGAAATGCACAGAGTTGGGGGGTGGACTCGGATGGCAAGCGGACGAGACGTCCGCTGGCGGCCGCCAGGTGGTCGACGGTGAGCTCTGGGCCAACTTGTACGGTAGCGACTGCCTGGCGCGCATATCCTTAGGCGATTGTTACCGCTTGCCAGGGAGGAGGAGGAGGAGGAGGAGGAGGAAGAAGAAGAAGGAGGGAGGAGAAGAATGAGGGCAGGTGTCAGAGAAATCGGAGTATGCAGGAGGGTCAGATCTTTTTCAAGGCTTGTCCTCCTCCTTGTCCTCCCGCGCCCGTTTCCGTCCTGCTATGGGTGTCCCATCGCCAATACAAACAAGCACTAATCTAGTACTCAATGGGTAGAATGCGTTCGCAGCAACAGCAGCCTGCAGAGACCCATCCCCGCACTCGAGACGAACTGTCAGCTGAGCGGTTTGCCAGCGCCTCGCCCGGACGAGTCATGGTTTGCGTCTCACGAGTATCACATGGCGGGTTTATCTTGTTCTAGAATCGTTTCTGATGCGCCTGTCCAGTGCACTCTTCCCCACAAATGCTCCTATTTACTGTGCCCTCCCGTTGCTTGCCTCAACGCCATCATCCTTTTCCTCCTCCTCCTCCTCCTCCTCCTCTTCCTCCTCCTCCTCCTCCTCCTCCTCCTCCTCCTCCTCCTCCTCCTCCTCCTCCTCCCCCCTCTCCACCTCCTCCTCCTCTTACTTCTGCTCCTGTTCCTCCTTCTCCTCCTCGTCGTCCCCCACTACTCCTCGTATCATTCCTGAGGAGCAGGAGGAGGAGGAGGAGGAGGGAACGAGGAGGAAGATCGAATTTCGGAGCTAGGATTTTCCGTGAGAACGTTCCTGAGGCATCAGTCGTAGTAGTCGTCATAGTCGCAATCGTAGTCGTAGTTGTCGTCGTGTTTGTTGCGCGGCGGGTGCATCGGAAAAGAATAACTAATTACCCCTATTGGTGGGACCCCAGTCCTTCAATAAGGTCGCTGAAACAATGATTCCATACTCCCTATGGGGGAGGAGGGGTCTGAATCCCTGCCCAGTTATCTCCCTTGTCAAAACAGTACGAAGTGCACACGCCAGCATTGCGCTATGCGATGGAACCACCTTATCTTCTTGATGGCGGGGTGTAATAAATTTCTTTGTGCCCACCATCTTTGTCAGGAGCCGTTGCGAGGTGGTTAATGTTGCACGCCGCGCACGGTGCTTACCATCCCGCCGTCGTGTTTTTGTTGCCATTCGGCGGCAGGTTGGCGCTACTAGTCTTCGCGTAGGACCTCGCGCTCCGTTCGCGCGCCCCGCGTGCCGTGACCCGCCTCGTGCCCCCGCGGAATGACGACAGAGTTGTTCCAGCGTGCTGTAGCCACGAGACCCCAGGAGTACCCAGTGAGCCCTAGTCCCACATCTTCGTTCTCGCCAGACGATGGCAGAACCGACGGTATATCCGAATGGAAGACACAAGAGCAGACCCTCATACTTGGCATCGACAGCTCACTTGCATGAGACACAGGCGCAGCGCGTATGGCACAGGCGTGCATGAAGAGTCGCAGAGCAGACCAGGCACAGGCAGTACACATGAATACCACACGCCGACAACGAGTATACAAGACCATCCTGGCAGCACTACATGTGTCAATCGCATGTGCCGCTCGTGTCTGCGACATGCAATACTACACATGTCAAACGAGTGCACCAAACATGAGTACACACCTTACATGGACACACCAGCACACACAATATCCAGCACACCAGATGAGCACGTCAGGCACAGCTATCACGCACGACGCACGTGCCCAGACAACGTGCATGCCCACAGTAGGCATGACCATACGGCCACTGAGCTTTGGGAACGACAAGCATAGAGAGCTAACGTACGTATCACACGAGCAAGCGCGCAAACCAGGCGTACATGTCATGCCAAACTACGATGCGTGTATGACGCACGCGTTTAGATACCGTTCGTCGGCAACGCATCCATGGAACAATATGATCAGTCACACGATTTGTCATCCACACCCTTTGCAAGTGCCAGGGTTAATGTCACCCTCGGCACATGAACACCATTTCGTAGCACGCGCCATTTAACACCATTTTTGCACGCGCTATTGAACACCATTGCAGAGACACTGGCTTTGCGTGCCTGTCGAGCACACGGATCATGTGCGCCTATACATATGTCTGACACACAGAAGCATCACACCGAACACAAGACATTACGCAATTGTCGTGCGAACATGGGCGAGTATCGTACTTGCGTATGCAACGAGTGTGCGTCCAGTGTAGACGGGTGGTAGTGATAGAGTTCGAACATATTCGCAGCAGCTCGTTGGTTGGGGATCGCCCGGAGCATAACTTGTTTTTTCGTAATAGATGGTGGTGTTGTTGCCATGTGTTTGGATATGCTCTGTCACGTGTGTTTGAGCAGCTGGTGCACTCGATGCGTGTCGCACAGCTGAAACAGTTGGCGCGCGCGGGGCCATTGGCTCGCGCGTTGCACCTGCGCAACTGGCGCACCTCGCTCGCCAAGCCGGCGTCGCGCACTTGGAGTGCCTTGCTGATTTGGCGCGATTGGCGCACCAGTCGTACTTGGCATGCTTGGGGCACGTGGCGCACGCGGCGCGCGTATCGCACATGGCGTTGCACACGCGTTTTCCGGCTGCTGTCCATTGGATGGCGACCGCCGCGAGTGCCGAACTTCGGTCGTTGCTTCTGTGTTGTGGTGCGGCTTCTCCTCCTTCCTTCATCATCCCTCACGCATCTCCTTGTACCCCCGTTCATCATCCCCCCATGCCTGTTCCGCTTCTGTTTCCCACATCGGTTCCGCATGCTCTCCTCTCCCCACCCTTGTGAAATTCTTTTCACGTGTGAGGGTACCCAGACAGTGCATGTGCCGTGGGGACGAATGGGCATCCCAGAATCATCGGCTTCTCTGCCACTGGCATCTAGCGATTTCTTGTTGCCCGTTGGTGTTGGATGGCAATCGTTCATGTACATCGCGACGTGCACAATCGCCAAAAGCACACATGATGGGGAGATTTGTTCTTAATAATTCAATGGTTGCGCTCTTGCCTGCAGCCGCATTTAGTGCCAAATGGGACTATTGAAGGGGATGACGCTGAGTAGAAGGAGATGGAGGAGAAGGAGGGCGAAAGCAAAGTGGTGGGGTCCTGACGTTTGCCTTTCCCTTACTTCTCGGCTCCGGGTGCTTCGTCCCTTGATCGGTATGTTTGAGAGGTGGCGTTTCGAAACAATACTTAATTTTCCTTCGCCCTCATCCTTCCTCGTCTCCCTCCCCCACGCCCAGGCCCTACCTCCTCTTTGTTCCCTCCTCCCGCTTTGCTCTTCCCTCCAAGCCCCTCTACCCTCTCGATTTTATCGCCCCCTATCCTAGTCCTTATTCCCCCCTCCATCCCTCTTGCTGCCCCAACTTGCTCCTCGGCGACAAGGAAGCAGGGGCGAAGGGGGGGGCGAGATGGGGGAGGAGGCTCGGAGGCGACTCTACGGGGGAATAGCCCAGGGGGGGAGCAATGCATGTATCTAGGGGCGCCACTGGTCTTTGTCTTCTGAGAGCCTTCCCCGCGAATACGTGTATTGCTCTTTCCTGGGCCATCCGTCCCCATCGTTGCCCCTGCGAGGCGAGCGAGAGAGAGAGAGAGCTCCCGCGCCCCAGATGGATCATGGTCTGTGCTGGGCTGGGTGGCCCCGGGCGCGCGCGCGCGCGCTCCTGCGCGAAGCTCGCGTCAGCGCCCGAGGGACCGGGGCCTCCTGTTTCGGCCGCCTCCTCATCCCTCACCTGGTCGAGTTCCTCTTCCTCAGTCCTCCTCCTTCTCTCCCTTCTCCTCTCGGGGGGCGCCAGAAGTCGACTTCACGTAACAGCGACCTCTC
This sequence comes from Prorocentrum cordatum, assembly GCA_963575745.1. NCBI lineage: Eukaryota > Dinophyceae > Prorocentrales > Prorocentraceae > Prorocentrum > Prorocentrum cordatum. Next base: position 204,789 of record CAUYUJ010014215.1, read on the forward strand.
GCTGGAGTGACCTTTGGTGCGTGCACGATGGGGTCACCAGATGAGATTGAACGCGATGCGATCGCAGCGTCCTGCGCGCGCGGGTGTGGCCCCCTCCCGCGGCCCTCGAAGGTGGCGCACTGAAGGTCGCGCTTGCCTAGGGTCACTCTCGCGTGCAGCCGACCATAGCACACCTGCGCCTCCAAGGTCAGGCCAGTCACGTGTCCACGAGCAGTGCATCCGCCTTCGGGCCCAGGCAGGGGCCTGGCTCATCATGGTCCTGGCCTGGACGGGAGTTGGTTTAGAGTTAACGCTCTGCTGTCGTCCTCCTCGTCATCGTTCTCATCCTCGTTGTCGTCGACGTCGCTACTATCCTGACACCACTCCTTGAAGTGCCTCAGGTGTGCTGCTTGCTACGCGACATGCGCATGAATAAGTCATCAGGGCAATATAGAAGTCGTGTATATGGCCATTCCCTCCCATTTCCACGGCAAATTCCTTCTGAGCTTGATCACGCTGTTCCAGCCCGAGGGATGTTCCCGTGCCTCTTCGGTCCAATGGCCAGATCTGTTTCATACAGGTCAGCCCAAAAAATCTCTTGCTTCGATTTGTTTGCTGTTGTCGCCTGGTTAACTCCTACTCCCATTCCGGCGACTGCGGAGTGAGGTGGATGGAGACCGAGGGTCGAAGCCGGAGGATGGAATGCGCTCTCTTGCCCAGGTGGTCTGTGTGCGGTCTACGATGACGTACGTTAGCATGTGGCAGAGTTCAAGCAGAGGTCTTTGTGGGGTCGGGCTTCTTGCCGACTTCACCTCTGCTTCAGTTTGCTCGTCACTTCGGGTGTCCAGGCTAGCAGTCACGGGCGGCGGTGGTAAAATCTGGGATCACGCGTTCCTCCTCTTCCTCCACCTCCTCCTCCTCCTGCTTATCCTCTTCCCCCCCCCCCGCCCTCAGCACATACCTCGCTTGCCCAGGTGGTGCTCTCGGACATCATGGACCGCCGCCAGGCCTTTGAAGCAGCCGTGCGGGCTCGACGGGATCCGCCAGACGTATACGCAAAGGCTGTCGCCGAGCCATTCGCTCTCGGCTAGCAGGGAAGAGAATGGCGCAATCGCCGCCATGCTGAACTGTTGGCGTGTCCTCTGAGAAGGTGCTACACGATCAACTGATTCGCGAACAGTGCTGGCACAAGCAATATATTTATTGGCCCCTCAAGAATGACACCCAGCGGCTGCTATATTCTAGTATTTCCCCTTGCGGTTCGCGGAGATATGCCCCTCCCCCCCCACGGATTTCCCCGATTGTGGTCGCAATTGCGTCCCCTGGAGTGCTTCCTATGCGTTGTCGGATGATTTCTCCCCTGCGGATCTCTGTTCTGTCTGACATGTGCTACCCTTCCGAAGGGTATCCGAATGACGGTCGGATGGCAGGCCCCCGCTGCGCACGTGATATGTTTGGAGCCCACGCGTTGGCCGTGGCCGGCGCCTGCCGGAGACCCCCTGGCGGCCCCGACCCAGAGGCCGCGGCCTGCGCCCAAGCTCAGAGTGCTCTCGAGCCCGGACGGGGGAGGAGGATCGAAGAAGGAAAACAATGCTGAACATAAATGTTTGGCGCTCCGCGCGGATTTCTTGAATCCACGCTGTGGCCCCACCCGGCGGCGCCTCCGGCGCTGCCCCTGGCGAGCTCCGCGCGCCAGGGAGGGGGTCCACCGCAGATCCAGGAAATCCGCGCGGACATTCAAATGTTTATGTTTATGTCGTTTTTTCTCCCTTCAAAGAAGGGCCAGGACAACCAGAGACAGAGCCGTGGAAGAGCGGACAGCAAGAAGGGCAAGACGAAGGAGGAGGGCAGGAACAAAAAGAGCCGGAGGAACCAGATATTCGATGCCGTTGTTTTGCTTTTCCAATACGGCCCCCCCCGAAGTCTCGACCCATCCCCGCGGTCTGGTTTTCTCCTCGCACATCCTGGGGCCCGGCGAGGGCCTCTGGAGGCCGAGAACGGCGAGAAACTTCTGTCCTCATTGTTGTCAGTGCGCTGGATCTCTGTGTAGGGGGAGGACGAGGAGTAGGACCGACGATCGAGGAGGAGGAGGAGGAGGAGGAGGAGGAGGGGGAGGGAGGAGGAGGAGGAGGAGGGTGGAGGAGGAGCAGGATCAAGGGCCGGGGAGGAGAGGTCGGGGCGGCGCTGGCGCGGCTCGGGCGGGGGGGGGGGGCGGGCGCGAGGGGAGGCCGCGCGCGCGGGCCCCCTGTGAAACCAGCTTTTCCGACATTTGGGCCGCAGTTGGACCGCCCCGTTGGCCGCAGTTGGTCCTCCTCGCCCTTCCTGCTCCTCACCCTCATCGTTCTTCTGGTCTCCCTCGCGAAGGGGCGAGCCTGGTCCAAGTGTGGTCCAAATCCGGTCCCGTATGTGTTCCAAATCTGGTCCAAGTCAAGCACGCATCGGACAGTTCCAGGGGCCACGCTGCTGCCTCCTCACTCCCTGGGCGCCGGGAAAAAAGTGTGGCTCCGGAGGCCAGGATTGTACTCAGATGATCATAACTAGTTCTGGTAGTTGTGGGGAAGTTGTGGCAGATCATGTAAACTTGATATTCTAGATCTTAACTTGATCTTCCAGATCTTAACTTGATCTGCTGGATCTTACATAACTTGAACGGTGCAAATTGTGGAAGATACGGACTTGAGTTGTTCGTGTGTTTGTTTTCAAGATGTTACGGGAAGTTAGGTTGTGGAGTGGTTCTAGTTGTTGAAGTTGCGTGCTAGTGAGTTTGGTTGTTTTATTTATGTTGACATTTTGTGGTATAGCACATGCGTTGCGAACATAGCTGTTCTACAAATTCTTTATTCTTTAAACAGAAGGCTGCGTTATGCCTGCCCCCATAGCGCTGTATTGACGTTTTGTTTCTCGAGCGCTTTGCGCTGCCAGCGCTTCATGCTTTCATGTTTTTTTGGCATGTATTCGTACTCGTGGCATTCGTCGTATTCGATGTAGTAGTAGCGTCACTAGTAGCATTACTATTATTATTCCCAACCCTCCTTGGTTGGGTATTCGTTTTGAATAGAGCAGTGTGGTCGCGTCCTTCCTCCTCCCGCCTCCCGCCTCTTTCCTGCCTCTTTCTGTCTTGCCTGCGGGGGGCTGCGATCTGTGAAACTGTCGCCACTTTCGAGGCCTGCTGGGGGGCCCAGCACAGTGAGGGCGTTGCGCGGACCCAAATTAGACCTCGCCATTCCTGGGGGGCTGCGATCTGTGAAACTGTCGCCACTTTCGAGGCCTGCTGGGGGGCTCAGCATAGAGGGTAATCGCGGCAGATTCAAATTAGACCTCGCCATCCCTGGGGGGGGGGGGGCTGCGATCTGTGAAACTGTCGCCACTTTCGAGGCCTGCTGGGGGGTCCAGCATAGAGGGTAATCGCGGCAGATCCAAATTAGACCTCGCCCTCCCTGGGGGGCTGCGATCTGTGAAACTGTCGCCACTTTCGAGGCCTGCTGGGGGGTCCAGCATAGAGGGTAATCGCGGCAGATTCAAATTAGACCTCGCCATCCCTGGGGGGCTGCGATCTGTGAAACTGTCGCCACTTTCGAGGCCTGCTGGGGGGTCCAGCATAGAGGGTAATCGCGGCAGATTCAAATTAGACCTCGCCATCCCTGGGGGGCTGCGATCTGTGAAACTGTCGCCACTTTCGAGGCCTGCTGGGGGGTCCAGCATAAAGGGTAATCGCGGCAGATTCAAATTAGACCTCGCCATCCCTGGGGGGCTGCGATCTGTGAAACTGTCGCCACTTTCGAGGCCTGCTGGGGGGTCCGGCATAAAGGGTAATTGCGGCAGATTCAAATTAGACCTCGCCATCCCTGGGGGGCTGCGATCTGTGAAACTGTCGCCACTTTCGAGGCCTGCTGGGGGGCCCAGCACAGTGAGGGCCACGCGCGGATTCAAATTAGACCTCGCCATCCCTGGGGGGCTGCGATCTGCGAAACTGTCGCCATTTTCGAGGCCTGCTGGGGGGCCCAGCACAGTGAGGGCCACGCGCGGATTCAAATTAGACCTCGCCATCCCTGGGGGGCTGCGATCTGCGAAACTGTCGCCATTTTCGAGGCCTGCTGGGGGGCCCAGCACAGTGAGGGCCACGCGCGGATTCAAATTAGACCTCGCCATCCCTGGGGGGCTGCGATCTGCGAAACTGTCGCCATTTTCGAGGCCTGCTGGGGGGCCCAGCACAGTGAGGGCCACGCGCGGATTCAAATTAGACCTCGCCATCCCTGGGGGGCTGCGATCTGCGAAACTGTCGCCATTTTCGAGGCCTGCTGGGGGGCCCAGCACAGTGAGGGCCACGCGCGGATTCAAATTAGACCTCGCCATCCCTGGGGGGCTGCGATCTGCGAAACTGCCGCCATTTTCGAGGCCTGCTGGGGGGCCCAGCACAGTGAGGGCCACGGGCAGATTCAAATGAGACCTCGCCATCCCTGCGGGGCTGCGATCTGTGAACCTGTCGCCACTTTCGAGGCCTGCTGTGATCCCCGTTTTCGAAGTGGCTAGGAGTGCTCAGGAATTGTAAATCATCAGCTTTATCAAGCCCTTTTCCTGTAGCCAGTGTCCTGCGAGTCTCCCGAATTCCGTCTGCAGACATATGTAACCCTCGCTCCGTCATCGCCCCCTTATAAAGTATCCTAAACTATTTGCGCCCCGCTTTTGCGCAGGGGTTGGGTACGTCGCCAGGGTAATAGTAGTAGTAGTAGTAGTAGTAGTAGTAGTAGTAGTAGTAGTAGTAGTAGTAGTAGTAGTAGTAGTAGTAGTAGTAGTAGTAGTAGTAGTAGTAGTATAGTAGTATAGTATAGTATAGTATAGTATAGTATAGTAGTATAGTATAGTATAGTATAGTATAGTATAGTATAGTATAGTATAGTATAGTATAGTATAGTATAGTATAGTATAGTATAGTATAGTATAGTATAGTAGTAGTAGTAGTAGTAGTAGTAGTAGTAGTAGTAGTAGTAGGAGTAGGAGTGGCAGTCGTAGTATGAGTCGTGTAAACGTAGTAGTAGTCGTATTTGTAGTAGTAGTAGTCGTAGTAGTAGTAGTAGTAGTAGTAGTAGTAGTAGTAGTAGTAGTTGTTGTAGTAGAAGTAGTAGAAGTAGTAGTAGTAGTAGTAGTAGTAGTAGTAGTAGTAGTAGTAGTAGTAGTAGTAGTAGTAGTAGTAGTAGTAATCGTAGAGGTCGGCGTCGACGTCGCAGTCTTGGACGTGATAGAGCTCGTGGTGTGGATCTCGTATGCTTCTGCCCCATGTTCGGAATTTGCGAAACGTGAAATGGTGAGAACCCATATGCCCTGCCTCGAGTTGTTCATGATGTTGTTACTCGGTATAAGAAGGTAGCAGCTTCGATTCGTATTTTGCTCCGCGGTGATAACGTTCGGTCTTGTCGCCCTTCTTCCATGACCAACTCTGTCTCCCCCCGAGATCATCAACTCTCAGAGGTCAAGGGTGGGGATGATTTATTATCCTGGGCGGTCGGTTCAGGTGCGCGTGGCACAAGGTGCCCCCCACCATGCCGCTCCATGTTGGAGTCCCTGGGGCCCCCTGGGCCTCGTGAGGGGAACTCTGGAGACCGTGGGGGCCTCCATTAAAATCCTTTTGGGCACCTTGTGCCAAGGGCCGTTCTAGCAACACCTTGTGCCAGAGGAGGAGGCGGATGAGGAGGAGGAAAAGGAGGAGGAAAAGGACTCTGCTGATGATGACGAGGAGAAAGAGGATGAGTACATCAATGAAGATGACGAGGATGATTTTGGCGATATTGGTGATGATGATGACGATCAGGCGGAGGAGGAGGAGGAACTGGAGGAGGAGGATAAGGCGGGAGATAATGAGGAAGAGACGTCCACCTCCTCCTACTCCCCCTCCTCCTCCCTCTCCTTCTCCTCCTCCTCCTCCTCCTCATTCTCCAGTCCATCATCATCAGCATCTGCATCATCATCATGATCATCATCATGATCATCATCGTCATCGTCATCGTCATTGTCATCATCATCATCAGCATCATCACCAGCATCACCATCATCCATATCATCACCAACATAACCATCACAATCACCATCACCATCTCTGTCACCATCACCATCGCCGTTTTGATCATCAACACCATCATCATCATCATCATCATCATAATCAGCCTTTACAACAGCATCAACAACGGCATCATCAGCAGCATCAGCATCATCAGTATTATCATCCCAATGCTCATCATCGGCATCATCATACCCATCACCACCACCACCATCAGTATCATCAGCAGCAGTACCACCATCATCATCATCATCATCATCATCATCATCATCATCATCATCATCATCATCATCATCATCATCATCATCATCATCATCATCATCATATCAGCATGTCTTCATCAGAAAGAGCGTGTTCTACCGCTGCTGGCGGAAAACCGGGGGGGGGGGTCACTACCGGTTCGAACCCCTCCCCCCCCCCTTCCGGAAAACCGGGGGGGTCACTACCGGTGCGAACCCCTCACCCCCCTCCCCTCAATTCATCATGAAAAGGGGGGGGGGGTCACTACCGGTTCGAACCCCCCCCCCCCCTTTGAAAACCGGGGGGGGTCACTACCGGTTCGAACCCCCCTTCCCCCCCCCCCCTCGAAAACCGAGTGGGGGTGCGGACAGTGGTAGGGGACAGTGGTGAGGGGACAGCGGGACAGTGGTGGGGACAGTGGGACAGTGGGACAGTGGTGGGGACGGTAGTGGTGGGGACAGTGGTGGGGACAATGGTGGGAACAGGGGGGGACAGTGGACAGTGGTGGGGACGGTGGTGGTGGGGACAGTGGTGTGGGGACAGTGGGAATGAGGTGGAAACAGTGGGACAGTGGAGGGTACAATGGTGGTGGGGACAGTGGTGAAGGCGGTGGCGAGGACGGCGGTGGGACAATGGGACAGAGGTACAGTGGAGACAGTGGTGGGGACAGTGGGGACAGTGGTGGGAACAGTGGGACAGCTCAGTGGGACAGCGGAGGAGTCAGTGGGACAGTGGGGACAGTGGGAATAGTCGGGCAGTGGTTGGGGTCGTGGAGACAGTGGGGAGAGTGGAACCGTTGTTGGAACAGTGGTGGGGACAGTGGGGACAGTGCGACAGTGGTGGGGGTACTGGTGGGGACAGTAGGGACGGTGGTGGAACCAGTGGTGACAGTGGTGGTGAGGACAGTGGTGCTGGGAACAACAGTGGGGGATGTGATGCGGACGGTGGTAGGGACCGGGAGTCGTTTGCTGGCGGTGCCTGTGGGGGGGGGGGGGGTCGTTTGGGCGGTGAGTGGGGGAGGGGTTCGAACCGGTAGTGACCCCCTCCGGTTTTCGAGGGGGGGGGGGGGTTCGAACCGGTAGTGACCCCCCCCCCCAGGGGGGGGGGGAGGGGTTCGGTTTTTCGAGGGGGGGGGGGGGGGGGGAGGGTTAGGGTAGGGGTGGGTTTTGCCCGGGGAGGGGGGGGGGGGGGGGGGGGGGGGTTTCCAGCAGGGTGGGGGGGGGGATTTTCGGAGGGGGGGGGGGGGCTAACCCCGGTTCCGGAGGAAAAGGTTGGCAATTTTCCACAGTAAAGCGGCGGTGGATCACGTTCTCTCCTTCTCATCATCATCATCATCATCATCATCATCATCATCATCATCATCATCATCATCATCATCATCATCATCATCATCATCATCATCATCATCCTCATCCTCATCCTCATCATCATCATCATCATCATCATCATCATCATCATCATCATCATCATCATCATCATCGCCATCATCGTCATCATCGTCGTCATCGTCATCGTCGTCGTCATCGTCATCAACACCACTACCACCACCACCACCATCATCATCATCATCATCGTCATCATCATCTTCATCATCATCTTCATCATCATTATCCTCCTCCGTGTTCTCCTCCTCCCCCTTCTCCTCCTCCTGCGGGAAACTTCTGGGGTTCCCCATGGGTCTCGGTCGAGCGTTGTCCTTGGTCCGTGGTCCGATTATCTTCTGGTTGTGCTCTCGCGAAGTTCCGAGTTTCAACCTTTTGTCGCCGCTGGTTGTCGTGAGTCCTTGCAGTTGCGGTTGATGTCAGAGACAGTTCCTCCCTCTTCTGCCCTCCTCGACCCTTAATAATCCTCCTTGATCGTCGATCTTCGATCCTCCTCCTCCTTCTCCGCCTCCTCCTTCTCCTCCTCCTCCTCCTCCTCCTCCTCCTCCTCTCGGCTGTTATTTCCCAGAGAAGCGGCACCCGCCCAGCTGTTGCACTCCGGACCCGCGCCTTCGAGGACGACCGAGCCGAGACTCTTTTTCCTCCCCCTCCTCCTCCCCTCGACCTTCGAACCTTCTCCCTCGATCCTCAATCCTCCTCGATCCTCCTCCTCCTCCTTCTCCTATTCCTCCCCTCAATCGCAGACCCTCGGTCCTCCTCCTCGATCCTCGATTCTCGCTCCACCTCCTCGATCCTCGACCCCCCTGCTCGATCCTCCTCCTCCTCGATCCTCGACCCTCGATCATCTCCCTGGAGCCTCGATTCTCCACAATTTGTATACACAATTTGAATACTAATCTTCTCTCTCTGTCTCTTGATGACGTCCAGGAAATATTCCCCGGAACCTGGTTCACGCTTGGGTTTTGTTTGTCAACATGTTGCCCCCGCTGAGGCGCTGGCCTCATTCAGGCTTCCGCTCGTTCCGAATCGCGCCTCCGCTGCAGCGTTGGCCTCATTTCCTCCTTCCGCTCGTTCCGAATCGTACTCCCGCTGCAGCATTGGCCTCATTTCCGCGCCTCCGCTCGTTCCGAATCGTACTCCCGCTGCAGCGTTGCCGTCATTATTTCAAGTGCCATGCCATGGCATGGTTCTCGGTCCTTTCAAATCAGCACCAACATCAAAACATCGGAAGATATTACACATTCGGTGTCGGTTCTTTGATTTTTTGGGTCGCAAAATCCCCCCCCCCCACTGGGGCGTCGCCACGCCATGGTATGTCATGCTACGCGTTGATCTTCAACACCATGATCTGCCGTGTAATGCTATGCCACGCTGCGACATCCGACTGTGCGAGTAGAAAGGAGATCTACGCCAAGGTAAGGGATGGGAGGGACGGGTAGGACGTCAGGTATGACCCGAGCGCACCCAGCTTGTCCGGTACCCCCTCTGCCGATGCCCGGCGGCTGGGAGCCTGCAGCTACAGCAGCACGCCCAGCCCAGCGGCTTGAACGGCATCGCCTGGAGCTCCGAGGAGCGGCGCCTCTTCGTCGCCGGCTCGGGGCCCTCTGGTGCTCGGAGGAGGAGAGGGCACAGTTTGGTCGTCGAAAGTGGGTGCTTCTGGATTCCCAGGTCCCAGTCTGGGAGCCGCGTGGGGCGAGGGGAAGCAGAACAGGAGGAGGCGAAAGCGGCGAATGTGGAGTTCGAGGAGGTGGTGGAGGCGGGAGCGGGAAGCGTGTCGGAGGTGTAGGAGCAGGATGGGCAGCAGCTGCAGAAGGGGTCATGAGCGCGGGGCAGAGGAGGTGCAGGCAGATGCAGGTGATGATGGGGATCTACAGTCGAGGATCGGGGGCAGGAGGGGGATGACGAGGAAGACGACGAGGGGAGGAATGGCACACGGTGGACCAGGAAGAGGATGAGGATAAGGAGGAAAAGGAGGAGGCGCAGGAGGATTGTAAGTTATGATGCTCCAACCTACTTTAGTCTCGATCACCAGAAACAATTTCGAGCACAAAGAAAGAACCGAAACTGGAGGGTTTTCACGTGTCGGGCCCTGGGAGGCGATACTCGTTCGACACTGTTTCGATACGTTTTCCTGGGTGCTCGATATTGTTTCTGGGATGTGGTCTTTAATTACGACGGGAGCAACATAAACTGTGAGGAGCACAGGGATGACCCGGAGCTTGAGCACTTGAACAGAAGGCGGACGGGAAGGGGAAGTCAGATTGCGCTGAGGTCACGGGCAAGTTGTGGCCGCGGCTCTACGAGATCGAAGTGGCGCCACGGAGTAGCTGATCCTACGGTGGTCAAGGGTGAGTTTCGGGTGTGGGTTTATGGGTGATCCGTCCTCTACCTTTCTCCCCATTTCATCGGCAGATGCGACTGTTTGATGCGTAGTTTCTGCAAATACTTCCATGCTCTTTCTCCAAGGTCGCAGTGTGATATCACTCTCTCTCTCTCTTCCTCTCCCTTTTTCGGCAGAATGCTGAAAGTTCGTCTGTTTAGCAAAAGGGTCGGGAGCGAATCAGGGGGGCCACTAGGGAGTGTTTAGCAGAAACACTCATAGCTGTTTCGATGACGTCGACGCACCTCGGCAGACGGCACAATGCTCCCGCGGTCGCAGAGGATGCACGACTAATTGAGTGGCCGTTTCGTAGGCGCGCGCTCATTGGAAACACATTTCGAGCAGATGCGGGGCGTCGGTCGACACGCCGTCAAACTTGGAAACGTGCTTTGGTCTAATCAGGCGGCTGACAAAGGCGATCAGCCGAATCATTTGTCACAGACGATTGTGCAAGCTGTTGAGTGTTTCGCGAAAGGGCTGCCCCGAGTAGCGCAATCGTTTTGAACATGGGCAATTGCGTGCCAAGTCTCGCCAGGCATACGAACATGTTGCAAGCGACAAACCATTGCATTGCAACCAGGTGAGCCACAAACTAACGATTCGCAACCATTAGGGCCACAAACGATTGCAGTGCGGTTTCGAGAAGTCCAGCCCCTGGGAGCGACCTAGATCCAACACTGCGTGTACATTCCATGATCCCCTTTTTCCCCTCTGCTGTTCTATTACCTCAAAACGTGTGCGTCATGACGCAAGTAACCTCAGGCGTTTCTCTTAAGGGCCTCGCGACACTGTTGCCAATTTCTGTGTCTCACTTGCTGTGTTTAGATGTCCTGTGTTTTTGTTTCTCCATTTTTCCAGCCTCTCTCTTCGGAGAGGATTATAGGAATGTGAGCGAGTATCAGAGTGAGCACAGCTACTGCAAGAGAGCGTCGGCGTGAAATTGAGCAGCTCTGTGAACGGGGAGCACAGCCACCCCGTCTAGAGGCCCCAAGCAGCATTTGCCATGGTTTGCGGTGAAGTTTGCCAGACACTCTGACCGACCACCAGATCGCGGTCTCCCTGTTCTGTGCACTTTTGCGCTAGGCATTTCCCGCTTTTCCCGCTCACTCATTTCAGGAGTAGCTTCCATACGTGATTCTGTAGCATCCCCTGAGCAGGGACTTCTTCATCGTTCTTCGTGTCCCCATCCCCTTCGCCCTCTCTGCTCGTCCTCCTCCCCTCGTCGTCGTCTGCTCCCTGAGGTGCCTGCGGCTGGCATATCGCTAGAGGAAGCGAGGCGGCGGTGCATTCCCGAGTCCAATCTGTTCCGGCCATCGGCCAAAACAGAGCCATCGCCCTCTCGCTGCAGACGCCGCCAGTCTCGTACCAGTGTTGCCACTGTCCTTGGGTGCTTGCCTGCTCCTGGGCCAGTTCGTGTAGCAGAGGTCGTCTTCGCTTCTCGGTCGGCCTCGTCGGCAGCTTCCTTCTCACCGCCGTAACCCTGCCCGTCCGCACCATCGTATCTTTCTCCTGGTCATTACACCGCCCTCCTCGCCCTGCGACACGTGCTCCGTCTATGCTCAATCCCCTTCGTCATCGCAGCCACATCCCTTCTTTTCTCTGCACGCTTGCAGTCGTGTTGTGGCAGTGCGCGCTCTTGTGGGCAAGCAGCATTCCAGTGCGAATCCAGCAACGCGGCCTGCTTCTGCTTGCGCCCTCCTATCGGGGAAGGATTAGGCGGATGCCTGAAAGGAGAATGAACGAAGGTCGTCGAGAGACGATGAGGCAGGGTGATTGCTGATGAAACATGAGGAGGAGGAGGAGGAGGAGGAGGAGGAGGAGGAGGAGGAGGAGGAGGAGAGGAGAGGAGGAGGAGGAGGGGGTGGAGGTTGACGACGGGTGAAGGGGAAGAGGGGGCTAATACAGACCACGTGGGGGATAGTGGGTTTGAGCGGGTGTCGGGGGGAGGCGGAGGGAAGATTGAAGCGGAGAAGGTAACACCAATTGTGGGAGGAGTAGGAGGAGGAGGTTGGAGGAGGAGGAGGAGGAGGAGGAGGAGAAGCTGGAGGAGGAGGAGGTTGGAGGAGGAGTCCGCTGTATGCCACACGCAAGTTGAAACGCTAGCTATTATTTTGCACGTTGTGCTACCTGCATCTGGGCGGCGGGGTCACCAAATACTAACCATATCAGGGGAGAGAGGGTTGTTGGGACCTGGTGACCGTCCCAGAGAGCGATGTCAGACCACACCACGGACACCCTTTGCTTGCCCGACAAACCCCAGGGGAGCTATGCTCCATTATCTTCTGATCTGGGCTTGCCGCTGACGCTCGAGCCTAAGAATTGGATTCATCCATATGCTTCCCAGTTTGTCTCTTCCAAGCCTACTTGCTCTCCTCCTTCAGTTTCACCGTCCCTCCCTCTTCTCTCCTTGGCGCAACTTCTCCCGAGAAGGGGACCAGCAGGAGAAGAATTTGAGAGGAGGACGTGGCGGCGGGGGGAGGCAGGAGGGAGTAGCAGGGAGGAGGAAGAGGAGGAACAGGGATCAGAGATGACGAGGAGGAGGAAGCAGGCTTTTTCATGACGGCATCGATGCCATCAGCGAGCGAGCGAGTAGGTGGATGAGATGTAGGAGCATGATGATGGAGATGACTGGAGGGACGAGGAAGGAGTCAGCCGTCGGAGGAGGAGGAAGTAACGAGGCGCGGCAGGGGAGTACAACCAGAACAAGCAGGGTTGAGCGAGGTGTCGAAAAGCAGGAGGTCTTCTCTATAGCCCCCCCCAGGATCTAACAGGTGGGGGTGGGTGAATGGATTTCCCCCCTCTTCCAGCCAGCAGGCAAGATGCGAGAGTATGACGAGGACGAGCCACGAGCCCACGCAGCCCCCCTCCGGGGCGACGAGGACGAGCACGGGGGGGAGGGAAGGGGGGCGGCGACGAGGAAGAGGACGGCGACGAAGGCTAGGCCGCCGCGGCGACGAGCACGAGCACGGGGGGAGGGAAATGGGACGGCGACGACGACGACGACGAGGGGGCGATGCCGAGGACGAGGGCGGCGACGAAGACGAGGGGCGGCGACGAGGACGAGGTCGAGGACCGCGGCGCTGCCCGCAGGCGTCGGCGCCTGCGGCCGCGCCCGGCGGCGGCGGGGCGGCTCCTCCCGCCTGGCTTCCCTTGGGGCTGACGGGTGTGCATCGGGTGGCACCAACTGCAGTCGGGCCGCTGAAGAAGGAACCCTTTTCGTTGGGGAGGGGCTCAGCGTTCCTTAATCTTGTCTGGTGATGTTCTTCGGTGTTCCTCAGCTTCCCTTCGGGAAGCCGACGTTTGACTCATGGCAGAAAGGCGTCGCTCCTTTCGCGTAGGGCCTTCTTTACGTCATCGCTTCGACTGTACACGCCCACTCCGATCCCGGCCAGGCCGTTCCAGGCCGGTGCATATGCCTTCCTGCTCCAGCCACGAGGGCATGCGCACCGATTCTGACCCCAAGTCGAGCCTGGCCAGTCTCGGGGTAGGTGTACAGCTGGTGCCCTCCTATGTGCAGGGGGGAGGGGGGATGGGTGGACTGGGCGAGAAGGGGCGGTGATGGGTCGAGAGAGCGCAAGCACGGGTCTAGGTGAGTGCATCAGGGAGGGGAGGGTCGGCCCCATCCCATGACGGGCGTGTCGGGGGGGCCGGCAACCCGCAACGTCGAGATCCGCGCCAGTCCCGTTGCGACTACACTCAGGAGGGACAGAAACACACAGACACAATTAATCGTCGACTCCCAGGAAAATACGGGGAAATATGGGGAAATGGGGGGGGAGACAAAAAACCGGAAAATTATCCCGGCAAAGCAACCTAACAGCGATGATTAGAAGCATATCTGAAAGCATTCCCCTTAAGATTCAGATGAAAATCCAGTTGTAGAATTCTGCTGTTCTCGCAGTCGTAGTCGCATTCGCGATGACAGTCGCAGCGGCAACAGGCAGCCTCAGCCTCAGCCTCAGCCTCAGCCTCAGCCTCAGCCTGCCTCAGCCTCAGCTCTCAGCCTGCCTTCAGCCTCGGCCTCAGCCTCAGCCTCAGCCTCAGCCTGCATCAGCCTCAGCCTCAGCCTCAGCCTGCCTCAGCATCAGCCTGCCTCAGCCTCAGCCTCAGCCTGCCTCAGCCTCAGCCTCAGCCTGCTTCAGCCTCAGCCTCAGTCTGCCTTCAGCCTCGGCCTCAGCCTCAGCCTGCCTCAGCCTCAGCCTGCCTCGGCCGCAGCATCAGCCTGCCTCAGCATTCAAAATGTGGCCCAGGAATGGAGTTCTGGGAACTAGAAGAACACGAAGTGGCCTACAGTTGGCTCCGGGCATTCAAAATCATGCCCAGGAATGGAGTTCTGGGAACTTGAAGAGCACGAAGTGGCCTACAGTTGGCTCCGGGCATCCAAAATGTGGCCCGGGAATGGAGTTCTGGGAAATCGAAGAGCACGAAGTGGCCTACAGTTGGCTCCGGGCATCCAAAATGTGGCCCGGGAATGGAGTTCTGGGAAGTCGAAGAGCACGATACAGTTGGCTCCGGGCATCCAAAATGTGGCCCGGGAATGGAGTTCTGGGAGCGCCAAGAACGATTTTGCGAGGATGTCCCAAGCGAGTTGGGCTTCGGCGGCACCGCCCCGGGTCCCGCCCCGACCCCCCTGTGGAGTCATCTCCTGCTCTTTTGAGACCACTAGAAACCTATCAGCAAAAGCTGTTAGGTCATATTGGAAAATATAAAGGATCCTGTTATTTGTGTGTATTTACTCGTGTGTCCCAGGGCCCCTCCATACACGTAAGATGATTTTTCGGTGGAGTGACCTTTGGTTCGGGCACCATGGTGCCCCCCGATCGTCGACCGCGAAGCGGTAGGAGCGTCTTGCGCGCTCGTGTTTGGTCCCCCCGCGGCCTTCAAAAAGCCGCGCACCAACGGCCACGCTTACTCCAGATCTCGTAATAAAGGGAGGGGGGTCTCATTTCGGGGGGGGGTCTCTTCCAGGCTATCTTGGAGGGCCCGGGGGGGTCTGGGGACGATGTTTTGGAGGGTTCTCCCACGGGGAAGGTCCGAAATGGCTTGTCTTGAAGGGTCCAGACCCCCTCCCTTTTGTTACGAAATCTGGAGTACCCAGGGTCACCCCTGCGTGTGGCCGACTGCTTGGGAGCCCAGGAGCGACAACCTCACAGACGGCGCCATTGTGAGTCATGACGTGACCAAGGAGATGGGGAGTGCGGGAGGGGTGCGGGGGGTGCGGTAACGGGCGTCACCGCGAGTAACAGAAAAATGCTCAAATGTGGGCACTGGTCGAGGGAGCGCAATTATGGTTCAAGGCGCGTGGACTAGCGACATCGGTGCGAAATCGGTGCGAAATCGGTGCGCTCCGTCGCCAGATCGGGTGGCATTTGCTTCGCATTTCCGGGGGCGCCTCTCGCGCCGTGAAGCCAGCGGGCCGCCGGAGCCCCGCCGGCGATCCGCGGATCAGGCGCCCACGCGCCAGATCCCCGGATCCGCGCCAGATCAACGGATCCGGAATTCATGGTAGCGTCCGCCCGATTCTCTGGGGAAGGTGGAGCGACACCACCACCACCAGGGGGGCCACCTTCAGCGAGGAGGTCCCGGACGCCTCCCCGAGCTGGGGATGGGGGATGTTATTGAGCGAGAGGGGGGGGGGGGGGGCGGGGCGCACCTCCAGGGGGACTCCCCCGGCTCCTCCTGCTGGTCCCTGGTGGTGGTGTTGTCGCTCTTCCCTGTTCCTAGAATTGGGGAGGGTGGGTTCGTTCGGTGACAAATGATGGGAGCCTTGTATACCCTCATAGGGCCGTCTTCAGCGTCGAGTAGCGTATGGAATCAATGAGATGGCTCTGGCGTCGGCTAGTTTCGATGAGCGTAGATTTAGCGTCGATCACAAACGATTTGCGTCGATTGCCGTCGGCCAACAAGATGGTAGGAGTGGCTCCCATGAGTTGCTACCGAAGGTTGGGAAGGGAGGATGGTCAGCGGCGAGTGAGGGGGTGGGGTAAGCGAGGAGGAGGAGGCCTTCTGGGGGAGGCCCAGATCCCTCCGGTTACAACGAGAGGCCACCATGGCGGGCCGCCTCTGCCCTGCTGCTCCTCGGCCTCTTGGCCCAGGGCCGCCAGCAGAAAGGGCTCTCTTCGGGAGCCTCGAGACGGGGGTCTATGCAGACGGGAGTCAGCCTGAGTCAGGCGATCGCAGACATGGATCAAGGGGGCGTGGATTAGCGACGGGTCGAGTTTCCATGGGAATCCCGAATTTCCGCCGTCGAGCGAGGCGGCACCGGCCGCATTTTGGGGAGGACACCTCCCCCGATCCATGGATTTCGCGACCGCGCGCAAAATCCATGAACCGCTAATCCATGTTTGCGCGCCCTCGATTCAATGCCAGAGCTGCGCGGGCTTGCATGCAACATCTCTTTAGGATCCTGCAGGAGATCTTGCAGGATCCTGCAACGCCTGACTGCCCCAGGGTGAGGCTCACGTTGAGGAGCCGGTCCTGGGGAAGGGAAGGTCGACGGAAAACAAGATGCGTAGATATATAATGTCGATGGGGTCCCGCTCAGCCTTCACCTCTCGCGGTTTAGCCATGCCACTTACCCGTTCGTTCGGCACTATCCACTGCGGCACTGCAGGGAGGCGAGCCGTTGCTCCCGAGCGCGGTCTTCCTCCCGCGTCCTCGAATGATGATAATGAGGAGGAGGAGGAGGAGGAGACAGGCCAGATACCATCTTGGATGTCGTTCGGAGTCTCTCCGGTTGTCTCTTGAGAGTTTCTTGGGGTCCTGTTGGGTCGTCTTCGGAGCCTCTTGGCGGTCCGACGGGCCTCGTGGAGCGTACTGGGTGCCTCGGGAATGCATCTTGTGGCTTCTTGCGGGTCTGTTGGGGGCCTCCTGGGGACCTTTTGGAGCCTCCCAGGGCCTCCTGGGCGCCTCTTGCGGCCCTCTTGGGTCGCCTGTGGTGCACTTGGGGGCCATATTGGGGCCATCTTGGAGGAGATCGATCGAATAGGGGGGGGGGGGAGTTGACTAGAGCCCCCCTCCCAGGAGGCCAACCTGGGCCGACAACCCTGGTGAAATCAATGAATGTTTCCTTCTCGCCGAGGCCTTCTTGGACGCTTTCATGGGTCGCAGGGCGCCCCGTTCAGGTCCAGAGGTTTAACCCCCTCAATGGGTAAGAAAGGGATCGGAAGAGGACATCCGCTAAACCACTCATGTCCTAAAAGGCTGTTGGGATTCCAAAACTTTCAGCAGAGCGCTGCTCGCGCGTCTTCCTCCTTCCTTCCTCCCGCGCCTCCTCCCCTAGGCCTGTTGGGGGTTCCTCTGGCCACCCTGCTTCGAAACTCGGTTTTCCTGACTGACCAGGTCGCGATGTGGAATGATTTTTGGGGGCGTCTTGGGGCCATCATGGGGCCCTCTTCGGGCCATCCTGGGGCCCTGTTGGGCCAACTTTAGGCCCTCTTGGACTGCCTTGGAGCCCATCTTGGTAGTCGTGGAGCGATTTTCGGGCCTCCCGGGCGGTCTCGGCAGCTCGGAAGACCAATTCATGGACAGACAAACCGTGGTAATGCAAGGCTTGCTTGCCCAGCGAAGGCCTCTTTAGGGTCCTCTTTGGGTTGTCTTCGGGCGTCTGGTGGGTGTCTGGGGTCTCTTGGGCTCTTGCGGGGGCCGTTGGGTCGCTCTCCCGGCCGATTTGGGCCCATGGTTTAGGCCCAGCAGGGGCTTCCAGGAGCCGTGGGAAGGTCGGGGGAGTTTTTGCAGGGGCGTTTGGGGGGCCCCCTTGGCCACGGATCCTGAGGGTCCCGTTTTCGTTGGAGGGGTCCACCCAGCAGGATTGTACAATTACGGGAACAGTGATGTGTGCGTATACATCAGCATATGTGTATGTATGTGTATATATATATATGTATATGAGTGTATGTAGGTATGTGCGTATGTCTGCCTGTCTCTCTGTTTGCATGTATGTATGTATGTATATGTGTGTGCATGGATGCATGTATGTAAATATGTATGCATGTACGTATGTTTGTGTGTATGCATGTACGTATGCATGTATGTGTGTATGTGTGTATGTATGTATGTACGTACGTACGTGTGCGTGCATGTATGCATTCATGTGTGTATGTGTGTATGTATGGATGTAAGTGTGTACGTGAGTAGGGGTTTATATGTTTGTGTGCGTATGCATGCATGTGTGTATGTATGTATGTACACACGTACGTTCGTATGTCTGTATGTATGTGTGTATGCATGGATGTATGTATGTATGTATGCCTGTCTGTATGTATGTATGTATGTATATTTGCAGGTGTATGCATGTATGTATGTACGTATGCGTGTATATGTGCGTATGTGTGCATATATGTATGTATGCATATATGCATGTATGCATGTATGCATGTATGCATGTATGTATGTATATATGTATGTATGTATGTATGTATGACTTTTTGTATGTGTGTGTATGTTTGTATGTATGTATGTTAATGTGCGTGTATGTACGTGTGCATGCATGTCTGTATGTATGTCTTCATGTATTTATGTATTTATGTATGTTATGTATGTAGATTGGTTGGTATGTGTGCATGCGTGCATGCATGCATGCAGGTGTAAACAACCGTTATGTATGTTATACATGGTGCATATATATAGCCTTGGTCACGTGCTTCTCGTGATGCTGGACCGCGCTGTGTTGCCCCCTCCCCGTATCGCCTCCCCTGCTGGTTTCCAACGTGCCCCTTGGCATGTTAGCGTGTTGTTTGCATTCACGCGTGGGTGCGCGGACCCACGAGACTCAGTGCCAGTGTATCGTTCCGTCTGGGACCGCGCCCTTTTGGACCTCGTGGCATTAATGCCGTGTAAATGCCACGATCAATCAGTGGTCCAGCATGGTTCTTAGGATCTCGTTGGGCTGCATTTTAAAGGTGGTCTGACGGGCTTTCTCTCCGGAGTGTTCAGATGATGCAGCACTTGGAACGTCCCAAACAGCAAACACATGCTCAACGCCGCCCCCCGAAGTAATGATATACATGATGAGAGTTTTTCTGTGTGGGCGCAGTCGGATAACCACGAATCGACTCGCTTGTTGCCGCCTTAGCGCGCTCCGGCGTCCGTGTGACAAGACAAGGTTGTAGGGAAGCGGGCTTCGAGCTGCGGGCCTTTGTCTCCGTGTTGGCTGCGGCCCTCGTACAGTCAACTCGTTCAGTAAGCAAGAGCATGTTTGTCCAAGGTTTCCCTTTGCATCCCTCCCCTTCGGCCCATTTTTGGCCGCCTTTGCTGGCCGCGTCCCGCCCGCGAAGTATCGACATGACCTTCCAAGGCCTTTGCATCCTCATCGTGCGCCCTCACCATACAGGCTCACTGTAGTCTCCCCTTTTCGCTCTTCCTCATCCTCCGACGCCTGCGCACAGCGCTGGGTGCGGCGGCGCCCCCGGCGGCGCCCCCGCCTCTGGCCAAGGCGGTGTTCTTCCCCGCGCAGCCCAACGTGCAGATGCCCGCCGCGGCAAGGGCGGCGGCGGCGGAGATCGCCGCGCGAATAGCGGTCGCGGGGCAGGGGTAATGGGGAGGAAAAGGTACCGATACCGCTGAGAGCCCTCGTCGCCACGGCTGGACACTCCCCGGAACTCTGATCGGCGCGGGCCCCTCGGAGAGGTCCGTGGAGCGGCAGGGCTGGTACCTTTTTTCCTGGGGTCTCCCCAAGGGGTGGGGTCCTGTTCTTCCTCCGCCTCCCAGCCGCTGGGGAGGAGGGCATGGCCAATTCAAGATTCCGAGCGCGTAGTCATATAGTTTTATGTGTGTGCTGCTTTTCACTCGCGCTGCATTCGTACGCGTGCCCTCCAACTTGGGCTGCGCGTTGGCTGGTTTGTTGCTTAGGCTGTTCCGCAGATTGAGGTGTGGGCGGTCGGACCATCCTGGGTGGGCGGGCGGATTGGGGGGGGCGGGCGGGCGGGCGGATCGGACTGGGCGCAGCTTTAGGGGCAGGCGGGACCAGGGCTCAAGCTAAGCCGTCTTGTGTCGATCTCCTGGGCCTTTTTCGTGTTGCGTTCGTTTGGCCGCGCAGGCGGAGCGAAGAGACCACGAGGGAAAACGGAATCAGCGCGGAAACGGAACAGAATGTGCAGTTCGAGCTTTGGGCGGGCCATTGAGTCAGGAGGGGAAAAAACACACAGACACAGTGAATCGTCGATTCCCTGGAGCATGTGGGGAAATATAGGAAGGGGGGGGGGGGGGGAGACAAGAACCCAGAACATATTGGAAAATATGGGGAATCCTGTTATTTGTGTGTCTTTTTTCCCAACCATCCTGTGGTGTTGGGTCCTCGTTTTGAAGAGACGGTGCCCCGCGTCTCCCTCACTCCTCTTCCTCCTCCCGCTGCCTCCTCCTTCCGCCCTCCTCTCCCTCGTTGCCTCTGCTCACGGCGCACCCCTCACACGCTTCGTAGCCCCATAGGGAGCTCCACCTAAGGGCCCAGTGGCGCAGTTCGCATGCGTCTCCCCCACCCAGGACAGTGTTTCCTGGCCCCATAGGGAACCCCACCGAGGGTCCCAGTGGCGCAGTTCGCATGCGTCTCCCCCACCCAGGACAGCTTTTCGTGGCCCCGTAGGAAGCTCCACCGAAGTCCCAGTGGCGCAGTTCGCATGCGTCTCCCCCACCCAGGACAGCGTTTCGTGGCCCCATAGGGAGCTCCACCGAAGGCCCCAGTGGCGCAGTTCGCATGCGTCTCCCCCATCCAGGAGGACAACGTTTCGTGGCCTCATAGGAAGCTCCACCGAAGTCCCAGTGGCGCAGTTCGCATGCGTCTCCCCCGCCCAGGACAGCGTTTCGTGGCCCCATAGGGAACCCCACCGAGGGTCCCAGTGGCGCAGTTATCATGCGTCCCCCCCACCCAGGACAGCGCTTCGTGGCCCCATAGGGAGCTCCACCGAGGGTCCCAGTGGCGCAGTTCGCATGCGTCTCCCCCACCCAGGACAGCGTTTCGTGGCCCCATAGGGAGCCCCACCGAAGGCCACATTGGTGCAGTTCGCATGCGTCTCCCCCAACCAGGACAGCGTTTCGTGGCCCCATAGGGAGCTCCACCGAGGGTCCCAATGCCGCAGTTCGCATGCGTCTCCCCCACCCAGGACAGCGTTTCGTGGCCCCATAGAGAGCTCCACCGAGGGTCCCAGTGGCGCAGTTATCATGCGTCCCCCCCACCCAGGACAGCGTTTCGTGGCCCCATAGGGAGCCCCACCGAGGGCCCCAGTGGCGCAGTTCGCATGCGTCTCCCCCACCCAGGACAGCGCTTCGTGGCCCCATAGGGAGCTCCACCGAGGTCCCAGTGGCGCAGTTCGCATGCGTCCCCCCCACCCAGGACAGCGTTTCGTGGCCCCATAGGGAGCTCCACCGAGGGTCCCAGTGGCGCAGTTCGCATGCGTCTCCCCCACCCAGGACAACGTTTCGTGGCCCCATAGGGAGCTCCACCAAAGGCCCCAGTGGCGCAGTTCGCATGCGTCTCCCCCACCCAGGACAACGTTCCGTGGCCCCATAGGGAGCTCCACCGAGGGTCCCAGTGGCGCAGTTCGCATGCGTCTCCCCCACCCAGGAAGGCCCCAGTGGCGCAGTTCGCATGCGTCTCCCCCGCCCAGGCCAACCTTTCGTAGCCCCATAAGGAGCTCCACCGAAGTCCCAGTGGCGCAGTTCGCATGCGCCTCCCCAATCCAGGACAGCGCTTCGTGGCCCCATATGGAGCTCCACCGAAGGCCACAACTGCACTCGCGTGCGTCTCCCCCATCCAGGACAGCGTTTCGTTGCCCCACAGGGAGCTTAACCGAAAGCCCCAGTGCCGCAGTTCGCATGCGTCTCCACCCACCCAGGACATCGTTTCGTGGCCCCATAGGGAGCTCCACCAAAGGCAACAGGTGCTGCAGTCACATGCGTCTCCCCTACCCAGGACAGCCTTTCGCGGCCCACAGGGATCTCCACCGATTGCGATACTCACAACGACGGTACTCACAACTGCATATGGTTGGGTCCTTTGCCAGGCTAATTTGTGTGTCCCGGGGCCCCTTCATTGAGGTGGGCCGGCAGGTTTGGAGGCGAGCGTGCTGGTGGACCCCCCCCCTGACGGGCAGGCGCGGCAGGGCAGGCGGGCCTGCTGGGCGGGCGGGCGGGGATCGCCGAGGCGGTTGTCCCGACCATGTCAGGGATCTCGGGAGAGCCGCGGAGTCCGCGAGAGCCCGAGGAGAAGCTGCGGGGCACACCAAACAGTGCGCGCCCATCGGGCTCCGCACCTGCAGGGGCTCCTCGGTCCCTCCCAGGTGTTGGTCTATACATATACCTATACGACCGCCCTGCGGGCGATAAGGAGGTTGGGGGGGGATTGAGAACAGATGCCCACCCTGACTGACCTTCAGCCCGTCACCTTGATCTCATCTCTCTCTTTCTCTCTGTCTCTCTCTCTCTCTCTCTCGCTTTCTGTGTCTCTCTATCTCTCTCGCCCTCCCTCTCTCTCTCTCTCCATGCGCCGACAAACAGGAATTGATGGTTTGGGTTGGGTGGGTTGGATTGGATGGGATAAACTGTATTGGATAAGATCAGATGTGTGATTGGATTGGGTGGGATAAGATTAGATGGAACAAGATGGGTTGGATAAGATAAGATGGATTGGATTGGACAAGATGTATTGGAGAAGATATGCTGTATTGGATACGAAAGCCGTCCGCAGGCGCCAACACAAATAAATTGATGGATTGGGTTGGGTGGATTGGATTGGTTGGGGAAGATGGATTGGATAAGATAATATTGGTTGGATTGGAAGAGACTTATTTGATCACATAAGATTGATTGTATTCATCTGCCGCAGGCGCAGAAACAAATGAATTGATGGATTGGGCTGGGTGGATTGGATTGGGTGGGATAAAATAAGATGGGACAAGATGGGTTGGATAAGATAAGATGAATTGGATTGGACAAGGTGGATTGGATAAGGTAAGCTGGGTTGGATAAGAAAGCCCGCCGCAGGCGCCGACAACAATGAATCGATGGATTGGGTTGGGTGGGTTGGATTGGATGGGATGAGATGGATTGGATAAGATAAGATGAGTTGGTTTGGAAACAAATGGATTGTAAAGTATAAGATGGATTGGATTGGCCCGCCGCAGTCGCAGGAACAACACAATTGCTGGATTGGGTTGGGTGGATTGGATTGGGTGGGATAAGATAAGATGGAACAAGATGGGTTGGATAAGATAAGATGGATTGGATTGGGCAAGATGGAGTGGAGAAGATAAGCTGGATTGGATAAGAAAGCCCACCGCAGGCGCCGAAACAAATGAATCATGAAATTAGCGACATGCGTTAGCGCTGGGATGCCAGGGACACCCGGGACACCCAGGACACCGCCCGGCCCAACTGGGACACGTCCCAGACACTCGCGGACGGGAACGGATTTTCGCTCCTACAGGACGATCACGCGCAGCGTCGCCTCGTCCGCACGTACGACACGAACACGAAACCCACACCGATTTCTCGGGGGGGGGTCTCCGTTTTTCCCTACCTAGGCTCTGCCTAGAAGGGTTCTTACTCTCTTAGCTTAAAGGGGCCGGGCAGTGGAACGCGCCCCAGGCGGTTCCCCCAGTCCCCTGGGAGCGGTTCCCCCAGTCCCCTGGGAGCTTTAGCTTTAGCTTTAGCTTAGCTTTAGCTTAGCTTTAGCTTCAGCTTTAGCTTAGCTTCAGCTCAGCTTCAGCTTAGCTTTAGCTTTGCTTTAGCTTAGCCTTAGCTTTGCTGTAACTTAGCTTTAGCTCAGCTCTAGCTTAGCTTTAGCTTAAGTTTACCTCAGCTTTAGCTTACTGTAACTTAGCTTTAGCTTAGATTTAGCGTAACTTCTCAGCTTCGCTTCAGCTCAGCTTTAGCTCATCTTTAGCTTAGCTTTAGCTTAGCTGTAGCTCAGCGTTAGCTCATCTTTAGCTTAGCTTTAGCTTAGCTGTAGCTTAGCTTTAGCTTAGCTTTAGCTTAGCTTTACTGTTACTACTGATGCTGCTTTCCTAGGGGCTCCAACTCCTAGGTAGGGTCGCACTGGGATAATACTGCGATCTCACCCCCCAACAACCTCCGATACACCTATACGACCACCCTTTGGATGATAAGAAGGTTGTGAGGGGGGGAGGGGGGGAATCAACATCTGACTCAATCGATCTTACTATCGATTTCACTCACTGGGACACCACAGGACACCACGGGGCACTTGTCGATCTCACGATCGATCTCAGTATCGATCTCATGTAACGGGACACCACGGGCCACCACAGGGCACCACGGATCATCGCGGGACACCCCTCGATCTCTTTATCGGTCTCATTATCGATCTCACGATCGGTTTCAGCCAACGGGACATCATAAGACACCACGGGACACTTCGGGACACCACATCGATCTCACTATCGATCTCACGATTCATCTCTCTCAACGGGGCACCACAGGACACCACGGGACACGAGCGGGACACTGGAGGGACACCGCGGGCCACCGGCCGCTGGAGGAGAAACAATTGGGGCGGCCGCGGCCCAGCCACAGGAGGATTTCGGGACACCAGCGGGACACCAGCGGGACACCAGCGGGACACCACGGGCCACCAGTTGCTGGGGAGGAATCATTTGTCCGGCCGCGGCCCAGCCACAGGAGGATTCCCTCTCGCCCGCCCACGCAGCTTCGCCTCGCCCGCCCGCACGCACGCACGGCACGCACGACACGAACCCGAAAGCGAAATCGACTTCCCGGTACGAGGGGTCTCCGTTTCACGTCGGATTCGCCCACAATCACCGATACGGATATATGTATATATATATATATAGATGTGTGTGTGTGTGTAAGTTGTGCCGTCGTCATTTTCTGGACAAGCCGTGTGACATGGTAGCTCGGCTTGTTCCCCAGCGCAACAAATATTAATGATGTTGTCCAAGGTGTGCCACAGGAGGAGGATCACATTTGGCTCATGGAGTCACGCTGGAGTCAAAACGTGGTCGTGAAGTCATGGATGGAGCTTGGGGCTAATGCGGGGTCTTGGCTTCGGTCTTGGGCCTTTCTGAGGCAACGGGTTCCTATGATGGTGATCTGTGGGTCACGCTTGCTTTTCTTGCGTACGCGATTCACGGTGGAGATGACGATCCTTAATAGCGGAACAATGAATGTTCGGCTTTGGTGCCCATCAACGATTCCCATGATTTTCGTTGGTTGCTCGGAGATGGATTTGGTTGAGGTCCTCGCTTGTGGATTCAACGTGCCCGCGAGGCAAGAAGATGTAAGAAACATGAGTTCGAGTGATTCGATGCGGCCCGATCATGGCGGTGGCGTGCATCCTGGTGCTGCCGATTTGATTCGATCACGTTTCCATGCCGCTGCGATCCGATTCGATATACGTTCTGGTTTGCTCTATGTTTGGGTTCGATGTTGATTGCTTCTTCTATTGAAGTCAAGCGTGTCCCGTTCGGTGAAATGGTTCGCAGCGACTGATGGACCATAGGTCTCTCTCGTCGTGAGATCCCATGTCTGTATGTGTTTGCGTTGCCCTCATCGTCGCAGGCTGCACTGCAAAACAAGTGCACCATCCGTCGTCGCCGCTACCGTGCCAAATCTTTCTCGGGATTTTGAACTTCGTCCTCCTCCTCCTTGTCCTCCTCCCTCTTCTTCGCCCGCTTCGCTTCCTCCCTCGTCTCCTTGTCGTCCCCCTCCTCCTGGCGCTCCCCCTTCCGCCGTCGGGCCACCACGCGGTCCCACCACGTCCTCCGGTCGCGTCACCACGGCGAAGTGTGGGCCGCCGCCTGTTCCGTTCCATCCCCTCATTCGGCGGCGAGCGAGGGGGGGGAGGGAGAAGGATAAGATCTTCTCAGAAGGCGGGGGGATTGCTCAGAAACTCTTGCGCCTTCTGAGAAGTGTTCTGCGTCTTCGGGGAAGGCTTGGGAACCTCCCCAGGAGGCTGGAGGACTTCGAGCCTTCTGAGAGGGCCGTCCCCTTCTCACTTTCCCCCTCGCTCGCCGCCAACGCATGCTTCCCGTCCCCCCCCTCTTCCCCTCGCGTTCCGCACCCTCCGAAGTGGGGGGGTCACCACCGCCTGGGGGGGGGGGGGGGGCAGATGTCGATCTTCGGAGCAAGTGCATAGAGCCCCCGCAGGTGATGGCCATATGGCCCCGAGTATGTCCGCGTGCGCTGCCACCTCGGGCCCCGGGGCATCGGTCATGGGTGAACTCCCGCCTCGCACATCCTCACCCCCCGCCTGGGGGGGGGGGGGGGGGGGGGGGGGGGACGGTGCACCCCTCTTCCTCCTCCTCCTCCTCCTCCTCCTCCTCCTCCTCCTCCTCCTCCTCCTCCTCCTCCTCCGCTCACCCTCGCCCGCAGTGCCCGGCCCCACCCCGTTGTGCGCTGCATCCTCGAGGGGGACCTTCGGCTCTCCCCCAAAGTCGGTGCCTCCGCGGGTGCCCAAAATGCGGGCTCGAAGCGGATTCGACGTGGATCCCACGAGTCCGACACGGTCTCGACACGGAAGCCGATGCGGATGTTTCGGGCTCGGCCTGGACGGACAGGGCCCCTCCGAAGATGCCACAGGAGTTCTTCTCCTCTTCTCCGCCCCCTTCGCATTCCCCCCCCCGCCCGCCCTGCCAGCGGGGAAGGGGATGGGCGGGGGGGGAGGGGGCCCAGGGCAGGCGGGCGGGGAGGATCGCAGACCGCGAGCCGGGTGCGCGGAGGGGGGGGGGGGGGGGCGAGGCAGGCGGGCGGGGGGGGGGGGGGAGGGCCCAGGCGGGCGGGGAGGATCGCAGACCGCGAGCCGGGGGCGCGGGGGGACGAGGGCGGCGCGACCCCCCCCCCTCTCTGCCAGCGGGGGGGGGGAACGGAAGGGGAAGGGGAACGCCGACGCGGGCAGGGGGGCGCGGAGGGCCGAGGGCGGCGCGCCGAGTGGGAGGGGGCAGGAGGGGGGTGAGGGGGAGGAGGGATTTTTTTTGCCCGCAACAGGCCCTTCCACCTCTGAATGTCGCTCTGGCAGCCTGGAGGGGCAGGCCGTCAGCCCTGGTCGCTTAAAGGTCCGACCAGGGTCCTCGCTCTACCGTGACTCTGTCATTCTTTGGATGCAGGCCACGGCATATTCTCTGCCAACAATGCCGAGCACCCGCACTGTTGGGGTGCTCGGCGCACTGTCGAGAAAGATTCATGGCTCGCTGCCCGCTGATGGCCTTGCACCTCAGGCAAACGATTAGGCGGGTCGAGTCGGAGCATTCGAGCGAAATGCATCGGTGCCCCTTCTCTGCCAGGAGCGCAGGATCAAGTCGACTGCGTAGAGGGCAGACGCCAGGCGGGGGAGGCCAAAACCAACCTCCAATCCCATGTTCCTGCGGCGGGGCCCTAACCCCGCGAGAAGCTGACAAACACACAGTACATCTCCAGAAAGCTCCAATCTGTGAGGGGGAGGAGGGAGGAGGAGGAGGAGGAGGAGGAGGAGGAGGACGAGGAGGAGAGGAGGAGGAGGAGGAGGAGGAGGAGGGAGGAGGAGGAGGAGGAGGAGGAGGAGGAGGAGGAGGAGGAGGAGGGGAGGGGGTGGGTGGAAAAAGGAGGAGGGAGGGAGGGGGTGGGCAGACGGGGAGGGGAATGGGGAAGGGGGTGCAGGTGGAGGAGAGGGGGGGGGGCGGCGTCACGATCGAGGTGGGGTCGCAGGAGGAGCAGGATTTCTGTTGTTGTGATCTCGCAGTTCTGCTTTGAGCACCCTCCCCCCAAGGGGCGACCGCCCCTTGGGCAGGGGCAGCGCCGTCATATACCTTGATGTCAGGAGGAGGTGGAGGAGAAGGACGAGGCCTGTCTTCCAACTGCACGCGCCTCGCGGCTGGCCTCTGCGTGGCTTGTTCGGCCTCTTGCCCTGCCCCTCTGTCGCCCGCCTCGCACCCCGAGAAAGCCTCGACCCCAAGCGGCCTTTGGTCGTCCCTATCCGACCTGTCCGGGGAGGAGGAGGAGCAGGAGCAGGAGGAGGAGGAGGAGGACAAGGAGGAAAAGAAGGAGGAGGAGGAGGAAGAGGAGGAGGACGCCCGCGCTCGTTTTTCGGTCCCTCGGTTCTCGGCCCCCCGTGTCTTCCCCTTCCCCCGTCGTCGGTCGCACTCGTGGGCCCCGCCACCGGCCGGGTCGAGCAGTTTTCCAAATGCCGCCCTCCTTGCCCAAATCTCTGGTGTGCGCAGGGGGGAGGGGGTGGCAGGGGTCGGCCACGCGCAGAGAGGGGTCGGGGGAAGGGGGGAGGCTGCTTACCAACTAAGAAGAACCCCCGCTTCTTAGAAGGCCTGGCCCCTCTCCATACATGGAAGCGGGCACCTTCTGAGAAGCAGCTTCCTTCTAAGAACCCTTCCACCCCTCACCCATACCCCCTTGTACGCGACGCCACATGGGAGAGCGGAGGCGACGGTTGCACTTGACTGAATGATACATGCCGTCAGCTTCTAGCTTCGAGGCGGAGGAGGAGGAGAAAGAGGAGGAGGAGGAGGAAGAAGAGAAGGAAGATCAGGAGGAGAACGACGAGGTGGAGGAGGAGGAGGAGAAGGACGAGGGGGAGGAGGAGGAGCAGGAGGAGGAGGAGGAGCAGGAGGTGGAAAGGGAGGAGGAGGAGGAGGAAGAGGAGGTGGAGGGTGAGGAGGAGGAGGGGGAGGAGGAGGAGGAGGAGGAGGGGGAGGAGGAGGAGGAGGAGGAGGAGGAGGAGGAGGAGGAGGACGAGGAGGTGGTGGAGGAGGAGGAGGAGGAGGAGGAGGAGGACGGGGAGGAGAAGGAGGAGGAGGAGAAGGAGGAGAAGGAGGAGGAGGAGGAGGACGAAGAGGAGGGGTCCACCCGCCCTCGGCAGCCTTTTTTGGGGCTCGTGCTGCCGGGGCGCTCATCCGCGCGCGCGGCCGGGCCCATTTCCCGCTTGCCCTCCCGGCGGAGTGGTTTCGCCCGCTGGGTTCGGCGAGGCCTATTTCTCAGGGGCAGCGTTAGTCGGCGGTGAGCGAGAGTGGGAACTCCGAGGTTCGAGATTCGAGAGTCGATGTTCCAGTTGGTTTTTCATCGCTTGTGGATTCTGAGGGGCACTTTCGGGCCTCGGGACCCCCAAAACTCCATCTGAGGTCAAACACCGCGTCGAATGGACCCCTTGAGAGGTCCGGGGACCGTTTTTGACCGACATTCGGCGGCGCGCTCAGAGGCAACGTTTGGGTGTTGCTACAAGTGCCCCTGACCCAAGGTGCCCCCTGGATGGCCAAGGAGCCCCCCACGGCCTCCAGAGCACACCTCAAGAGGTCCAGAGGGCCCAAGGGGCTGCAAAATGGAGCGAAAAGCTGCATGCACCCTGGGACAGGGAAATTTTTAGCAACCCCCGAGATTCTAGTCGGCGGCGAGTCTGGATGGGGAATTCAGAAGCAGAAGGCCTTCTCAGAAGGCGGCCGGACTTCTCAGAAGCCCTCCGGCTTGCCAAGGCGTGTTCTGCGTCTTCGGGTCGGGCTTCGAGCATTTCTCGGGAGGCTGGCGGACTCCCAGCCCTTCTGAGAAGGCCCGCCCCCTCTCAGTTGGCCCCCCGGGCGCGCCGCCGCTTCAGGGGCTGGTCGGCTCAGGCTGGGACCCAGACTTTTGTTCCGTCGCGGCGCGGCAGAGGCAGTCCGCACGCGCGCTCAGCATGAAGTCGGGACGATTTGTTGCGTATTTTCGGGCATCTTTCGAGTATTGTTGTCAGTATGTTTTATTTGTCGTGCAAGATAGATCGCACTGTAAGGGGACAGGCCCGACCTAACCCTTTGGGCCGTCGGAAAAAAAACACTTCAGGGCGAGCAGCCGGCCACGATCAAGAGCGTTCGACGGTCCGCTCGGGTGTCTTCATGGCCCAGGTGGTAGCTTTGGTTGACGGTTTACCGCCGGCTCCCAGTTGTGAGAGATTTGACGATTCGTTTCAAGAAAATGTATTTTTTCACCTGTAGTAGGTTATGCCGCGTCTGCCAATCAATGTTTCGTAGAGCTTCCCAGATAGCAGAGCGGCGAAGCCTAAGAGTGCCCCCTGGTCCTCCTGGCGCCTGGCCCTCCTGGCGGCGCCCTCGGCGCCGCCCCTGACGCGCCTGGGAGAAGGGTTGGCGCAGATCCAAGAAGACCGCGAGGATCGCCGGACGTGTGTAGACATGCCGTTGGGGCAGATGATCCCGCCTAGGGCAGATGATCCCGAACCTGGCATTGGCGGTCGTATTCGGTCGACTCGACGTAAGAGTGACCTTTCGCCAGAGTGTCCTTTTGTACGGGCCCAATGGGGTCCCCGGATCGCTGAACTCGAAGCGGTAGCAGCTTCTTGCGCGCGCAGTCTTGGCCACCCCGCGTCCCCCGTGAAGCCGCGCACCAACAGTCTCTCTTGCCTAGGGCCACTCTAGCCGATTCAGGCCTCCTTAGTGACCGAGAAATTGCCACCAAGACCAGCATCTAGGATCATTCCCCCCGGTGGCCGTGGGCCGCATCCCCCTGTTTTGGTTTTAGAGCTCCCTTCTTACAATAGCGGACGACGATCGGTATGACATGCACTTTTTCGCCGTCGGGGACGCCTGCCACACGGCGGTTGGACAGATTTTAACTCGACATGCCACCGCCTGGGTATAAGCCTCCCAGACTCCCTGAGGTCGGCACCCCGGACGGCGAAGATTTGTGTCGTATGGCGTCCTTCGCACGCCGCACTCCCAGGCCTCGAAGACGTTCCCCTGCGCCGTCGATGGGCGACGGGGGCCCTGGCCGCTTCGAGGAGCTGCTGCGCGAGCTGCGGGCGGAGCACGAGCGGCTGCTGCGGCGCCAGGGCGCCCAGGCGCCCCTTGGGGGCCCGCCGCGCTTGCCGGGCGGCGGTGGCGGGGGCGAGTGGTGCGCGCCCGCCTGCAAGGATCCGCCGGACCCCCCTGCAAGAACGAAAGGCGGCAAACCGAATCATTTCCCGGAGATCCGCGCGGGTGTCCTGGGTCTCTTCTGCTCCTGGTTCCAGCGCCGATCCAACAGGTCCGCGCGGACCTCCGAGAAATCATGTTCGTTTTGCGTTTTGCCCCTGCACACCACCAGTCAAATAAACAAGCACATGTGTTGTACGACTACCGGCTGTCATGACTGCACGCGTGTATATTTGTATCTATCTATCCATATATGTATCTATTTATAGACTGATACGGATGATGAGCATCTGCATAAACATAAATGAACATATTTCTGTGGTTGTTTGTGTGAAAGAGCGCGCTACGGGAAACGGGGAGGACCAAAGCGGGGGCCCAGATTCAAGCTATCCCCCCACCCCCTCCTTTCCTGCAAGGTTCCGACCCCGCCGGCAGGTTGGAATGTTCGTGCAACGTCAGATCTGAGGGTGTGAAGATTTTTGTGTGACTGCCCGTTGTCTGTTTGAAATAAAACCTGTGCCGTTTCTGCTTGTCTGTTGATGTTGCCATGTGCTGAGTAAAATTCACGTGGAATGCGCCGCTGACGGCTATGAGCCCGCAGAGCGGACGTCACGCGGAGCCACTGGGGGAACACCCGCACGCCGATCTCGCAGGCCGTGGGTGCTCGGGGTACGGCCTCGACGAAGTCGGTAACAGGTCGTTGTGGTGTCTCTTGGGCCCGTGCGTGCGCGCCCTGCCGAGGGATCAGGGCGGGCCTGGGACCTGGCCAGGGCCTTCTGGGGTACATATCTGCCCATCGCTCGGACGTGTGCATTTTTTCTTCGGCGAGGACCATCGAGGAGCATCCTTGATCATTTCGCGAGAAAACCACGCACGAAACCGAAAAAAGCACAGGAAATGGACGTCCGAGCGATGGCCAGATATGGGGCACGAAGTTCGTTAGAGGTGTGCCCAACGGAGACTCCAAGGAGCCGTCCCGGGGGTCAGCGGAACGCCCAACATGCATGGAGTGCGGAGAAGCGTGCCGATCTGAGGTTCCATGTTTGGTAGAAGGTCAGCTCACTTTTGGCTTCACCTCTCCCAGGAGCCTCGAGGCTCAAACCACCAGTGTCCAGCTGCCGCCACGCCAAACCAGGAGCAGGCGGCAAACCCTGCCACCACGCCGGTGCAGCAGCGTAGCAGGCAGGAGGTTGAGTGTATGAATGGCGCAATTCCGATGAGTAGCCTGCTTCGGGGCGGGTCGTGATCACGACCTTGTCTTCGTCGGCGCGGTAGGGAGGAGGAGGAGGAGGAGGAGGAGGAGGAGGAGGACGACGACGAGGGGAGGAGGAGAACGAGGAGGAGGAGGAGAGGGATAACATGATGATGAGGCGGATAATGCTTCTTGGGGCCTTCTTGGGGCCTCCTGGGAGCATCCTGGGAGCGTCGTGAAAGCTTCTTGGGGACTTGGGGGCCTCAGATGGCCTGTAGGGGGCCTCTTGTGGCCCTGGCTGGGTGCCCTCTTTGGGCGAGCGATCGGATCTCCGCACAGGCGAGAATCTCAACATCTTTGCAATACCGACGGCAAATCAATGATGTTGGCCTCTTCGGGCACTGCAGGAGGGCCTGTTGGAGCCGTCTTGGAGGCCTTCTGGATTTGTCTTGTGACTGCCCTGGGGGCCTCTTGAGCCGCCTCGGGCCATCTTGGTGTCATTTTGGCTGTCTTGAAACGGTATTGGAGGCCATGAGGCCTTCAAGAAAGCATCAGGACAAATCAAGAGGCCCCCAAGACGGTCCAGGAGGTCTCCAAGAGACCTTCCAGGAGAGCCCGAGGAGGCCAAAACCATTGGCGTTCCTGTAGTTTTTTGGGGGGGGTGGTCGAGGGGTTTGGCCCCGTGGGCAATATTTGGGTCTTCTTGGCCCGACTTGGGGCCCTCTTGGCGGCCTCTTGGGCTGCCTTGGAGTTTTTGTTGGAGGACTCCTGGAGGTCTCTTGGGCCGTCTTGGGCGGTCAGCAACCCGACCAGGTGAGAAGCTAAAGCTCTTTCAAGAATGTATGGAACATCAATGGTTTGGGCCCCCTCGGGCCCTCCAGGAAAGCCCATTGTAGTTAGTTCTCTTAGGCCGTCTTGGGGTCCCCTTGGGCCGTCTTGAGGCCCTCTTGGGCCGTCGTGAGGCTGTCCTGACAGGCTCTTGAGCTATCGTGGGCCATCTTGAGCAGCTTCTTTGTCGTCTTGGCTGTATTCTTAGCCCTCTTGGAGGCTATCTTCGCCTTCTGGAGGCTTGACAGACCGCCAGGACACACTTCCAGGACAGGGCACTGTTTTTCGGCCCGCGTCCGGCGAGGGGGGAGGGCTTCCAGCATTTTTTTTTGCAACACCTCCCAGACAGCAGACGAGCATTCTAACACGCCCACTCCGTGCAGGCACGCTAGCGGACGTTCACGTGCCCCAAGAGCTTGAGATCGCAGCTCGTCTACGGCGACCCCCCCGTCGGCGCTCCGTGTTGACCGCCGCTGGCGACCCAGAATCGGTCGGCGTTGAACGATCGGATTTTTCGCAGCCGGCCGATTGCACCAGGTGGAACGATCCCC
Source organism: Prorocentrum cordatum (assembly GCA_963575745.1). Taxonomy (NCBI): domain Eukaryota; class Dinophyceae; order Prorocentrales; family Prorocentraceae; genus Prorocentrum; species Prorocentrum cordatum. Next base: position 238,242 of record CAUYUJ010014215.1, read on the forward strand.
ACTTTCACCACCTACCAAACCACCCCAACCCAACCCGAAGGCTCAGATTTACCCTGGATTTCTAGTGGGGGGGGGGTCGGGAAACATCAAAAAATCACGCGTGGAACCCTTACCCCCCCCCAACCCGAAATTCGGGTCTTCGGGTTGGGTTGGGGTGGTCTGGTAGGTAGTCACACTTTGTCGGGGAACAACGCTGGGGCTCGGCATCGCTCGGACGTGTGCATTTGTTCTTTGGCGAGGACCATCGAGGAGCATCCTTGATCATGTGGCAACAAAGCCACGCACGAAACCTAAAAGAATACAGGGAATGGACGTCCGAGCGATGCCCAGGGGGTCGCCTGCTGTACTCGGACCCCCTTTGGGAGGCCTCTACCCTGGCAGCCCCCCACGGGCCTCTCCCTGGCGCGCGGAGCGCTCCAGTCAGGAGCGAAAGAAACACACCGACACAATTAATCGTCGATTCCCCCGAAAATATGGGAGACTATGGGAAGTGGGGGGGAAGTCGAACACCCCCGAAAATATGGGAAACGATGGGGAACCCTTTCATTTGTGTGTATTTGTTTGTGTGTCCCTGGGCCCCTTGAGCCAGGGAGGGGGGCCCCATCGCCGACCAGAGGGGCTCCGCACGGGCCCCCACAGGTTTTGGATGCGGATGTCACTTGCTCGTCGGCCCGCGCGCAGAGGGGCGGAGGGGGAGGAGGAGGAGGAGGAGGAGGAGGAGGAGGAGGAGGAGGTGGAGGAGGAGGAGGAGGAGGAGGAGGACCGTAGCGATTTTGGCTCAAGACTTAAACGTTGTGAAGGGCTATAGACGCCCGAGAATCAGCGATTAGGTCAGGGCCCGTCCGTAGCACGGCCCAGAGATTTGGAGCAGAGCGCTCCTAGCCATCACGACCGCCCTGGCCAAGTTCTTTGCCAGGCTCACCGCATTCCTCTTTCTTTCTGCTCCCGCTGCGGAGCCCCAGTCAGCAGGTTCCGTTGATGGCGCCATGGACGTGCGCATGGCAATGCAGATGCGGGCAGCAGAACTGGAATACCTCGGTGAACTGCGTCAAGTGCAACGGTCATTGGAAGTCTTCCAAGAAAAAGAACGGCACCAACAACCACAAGGGCCGCCAGAGATCCAAGAGCCAGAAGAGCCAGATATCGACATCGGAGTCACGCCCATGGGAAGACGAGACGAAGCCCAGTGCTGCCCCATACGTACGAATGGCGACTCCAACAGAAGCACAGGCTCATCCAGACTATCGTCCTTTGAGTTCGCGTGCCACGGAGTCGGAGAAGAAAGGGTACTACTGAGAGATTCGCTCCAGGCTGAACCTGCTCCAGCAGAGGTACAACTTAGCCTGGGCCATGAGAGAGCCAGTGCAGGAGCTGGCCTCATCTATTTCCATATTGAGACGAATGTTGATATCGGAGAGGAGTTTACATCAGCAGAGCGCCTGGACAGAGACGACCATTGCCAGGATGATGCTGCGCGTGGAAGCACCCAACAAAGAAGTCGCATCGCTCAAGGACCACCTCCAGGCGAAGATCAATGTCAGAGACAACCTCCAGGACCAGCTGGACGCGCTGAAGCGCACCAAGATGGAGATACACCAGCTCATGGAGGCGGAGAAGCAGCAGAAGGAGATGGAGAGCAGCACGGACATGGACGAGGACAAGCCGTGCCAGGGCGTAGTGGTCTTCCCCGAGCGCCCGATAGAGGAGTCCCCTCCAGGCGCGGCCTCCACACCAGCATCGACACCGGTTGCGTCCACTGCAGGCACGGCACCGTCCAGCGCCAGCATTCAGCAGGCAGTCCAGCTGCAGGTCGAAGCGCAGCTGAAGCCCATGGCGGACCAGATGATGCAGATGCAGCAGATGATGGAGGCCATGATGATGCGAGACGCGATACGGTCATCAGCGACAGGGGCGACGGCTACTGGACATCACCCAGCGCCATCGACGCCACAGCCTCCTACTCCACCGACCGCGGCTCCCAGATCACCACCATCATTGACGCCGACACAGCCTTGTACCCCGATCCCGCTGATGGAGACCACGGCTCAGGACACGTCCGCGGGATGGATCACGGTGAAGGAGAGGGCCGCGGCCTTCGAGAGCGGCTCGGAGGGCGGACAGTTCTCCTTAGGGCCACGGCAGCGCAGCAGTCAAAGGACTTCAGCATCGAGGAGTCCAAGCATCCGCACCCAGAGAACGAGAGCGCCAGGATCCTCCAGGCGGCCTGCCAACGACAAGGGCAAGTCGAGGACGGCCATGGCAGCTTTCCGCAAGCCTCAGAGACGATCGGACATCGAGACGGTCGCCAAGACAGCAGAGGATCACAGAGTGCCGAGCAGCGATGCCGCCCAGATGGATCCCTGCGCGGAGAGCGAGTACTGAGCCTACACGGCCATGAGAGGGTGTCGGATGGGGAGAGCCCGACACCCAGCAGCATGCATGTAGACTCTAGCGAGCAAACACCGCCACCCCAGCGCTGCCGCGCCGAATTCGATAGGCCCAGGTCCAAGGTGGCTTTCGCCACGACTGTGCCTTTTCACTTCTACGATCCCTCCCCCGACTCCTCCTCTCCTCCCGATGTTGGGTTGGGCAGTTCGGAGGTGCTGACCCCAGGCACTCTGGGGCGTTCGGGGGCTGGAGTCCACACTGGCCCGCAGGTCCTGGACCTCGACAGTCGGATTCCGATCGAGGTCGCGATCGTGGGCGATGATCCTACCGACTCGATCAGATGTAAATTGGGACAGATAGGACTGCTCACACGCCTTCAACAGGAAGGGTGCCAGATAGACCTTGATTTAGATGTCAACAGAGTGGGCCTGCACGCCCACGCGCAGCTTGGCCTGGACATGTGCCCGACTAGCGAGCACGTCGCCGGCCAGATTTCAATCTTCGTCGACGGGTCCTTCGACGAACAGGACCCCGCCACTGCGGCCTGGGCGATGGCCGTGGTGGCCAAGGACAGAGCAGGAGCCTTTTCCTTTCTGGGGGCTAGGACAGGAAAGGTTCTCTCATCCGTCGGCGTTTCCTTAGATACCACTCGTTTCAGCAGCACGACCCCTGAGATGGGGGGAATCCTTTGGGCTTTGCTTTGGATCGGGCTTCTCGGACAGCACGAGGCTGAGGGTTTTGTCATCGAGTCTGACTCCGTTTCTGCGATTCAGTTTGCCGAAGGATCTGCTCAGTCCTCTGCCCACCCCGAGTTCGGCGCCATGTTGCGCCACTTGGTCGTTGACCTGCGAGCGAGGTATGACCTCACGTTCCGCCATGTCCCGTCCCACAAGGCCCATCCCTGGAACGAGTTAGTCGATGGTCTCTCTAAACGTAGGCGAACGGACTCCGAAGTTCGTGACCCCGACTGGGCGAAGCTCTTGACCCCTGCGGTGGGAGATCCCTGGTCGTGGGTTACCGAGCTGGAAGCCGATCGCAGCGCGTGTCCTGAGATCACCGAGCATGATGGACAAATCTGTTTCGACACTCCCGTGCGCACATATGCGACGGGATGCCCACATCACTGTTTGCCTCTTGGGTTTGAAGGCGGGCCTGACCCCCCCGAGGAAATGGCTGGTGATCTCACTCTCAATGTCGCGACATTCAATGCGATGTCCATGCTCGGGATGCTGAGGGACAAGGACAGCCGACGGTTACTGCATCCTCGCCTCTGGAGGTGACGGGAAAAACTTTGGGGTTGAGGCCTGCTTTTCGTTGACCCTCCCGTATTTGACTCACCGAGGCCACCCGAGGTGCTTCCAGAAAAGCCACTTTCTTGTCACGCATAAGGATATCAGCAGGGTTGTAGTGCAAGTCCGCGCGCCAGGGCTGCATTTCAATTTCATGGTCCTGCGCGCTCCCTATCAGGACGCGCAGAGCAGGACCATCGACACTGGCGCTCTTCAGAGGTGGTGGGAGGAGACTACCGCGATTGCCCAACGGATGTCAGTCGACGTCGTGTCGGTCGACGCTAATGCGAGGGTTGGTAGCATTTCGTCCACTGCTGTGGGGAATGGAGGATGGATGGAGGAAGAGAATGTCTCGGGCACCTGCTTTCACCAGTTCATGTGCGAACTTGGGCTTGTCGCCCCCTCCACTTTCTCTGACCCCGACTGGAGCAGGGACACTGAGCCCAGCGGTTTCACCTTTGTGAAGAATGGCGCCTATCACAGGATTGACTATGTCCTCGTCAAACCTCACTTTGTGCCTGCCATCGTTTTCGAGCAAGTGTGGAGTGATCTCGATGATCTGATGGAGGTTAGTGATCATTTCCCTACTGTGCTGGGAATGGCGTGGGCAATCCACGACAGAACAGATCGCAGCAGCAGAATCGAGGTTAGCAGGCCGAGGTATAACCGCAAGCTTACCACATATCAGCACAGAGTTGCGATTTTCAAGTCGCTTTTGTGTACCATCCCCCTGATGCCATGGTCGGCAGACATCAACAAACATTACAGCCAGGTCCAGGAGCAGATACTTTGGGCGGCTGCCGCCGCTTTCCCAGTTCAGGGGGCCTACCCGAGGAAGCCCTACACTGACCAGCTCATTCTTTACTTCGTCAAATGGAGACGAAAGAACAAGGCCGTCCTTCGTGCTGCCCCTGACAAAAGAGCCCAAGCTATGTACAATTGGGCCAACGCTCTTGTTCTGCCATGTCAAGCTCCTGTTTTTGAGCGTTGTGAAGAGGCTCGAAGCCTCCTTGTCTCTTTCGAGGCTTGTTTGTGGGAGCTCGGGCTCGCGGCTTGGGCCTTCTTGGAGCTCTTGGACTTCGACTCTTGGGACGGGGCTCTTAGGGGCTTCCTCTCCGCCGCGGCTGGACTGCTCAAAAAGAAACTGGACATCGATAAGACTGACACCCTTGAGAGGATGGTCAGCGAGATGAGCGAGGCCATCGAGGATGGAAATGCCAAGAAAGAATGGCAGATTGCTAGGTACCTTCAGGCTTTCGGAGGACGTAGGATGAAGCTCCAAAGCGGCGCCCTCCCCATCCGCAATGGCCCCGACGGGGACCCCCTTCAGACGAAAGCCGAGGTGGCCGATTCGGTTCAAGCTTATTTTGCTGGCGTTGAAGGTGGGACCCTGTGCACCGAAAGAGGGCTTTGCGATAAGTACAGCGAAGATAATCGTGATCGCCCCCCCCTCCTCGATTGCTTCGCCGAAAATCGGATGACCCGTGACCAACTTCGTTTCTCGTTCTCGCAGGCCACCTCAGGCAAGGCTGGAGGACCCGATGACGTTGTTGGTGACCTGTTGCGCTGCGCACCTACCGAGACTGCTCGCCTGGCGCACCCGGTCATCTTAAAGGCGGGCATGCACACCCAGGAGCCTCTTGCCTTCAAGGGTGGGTGGGCTCATGATCTGTATAAGAACAATGGCAGCGCGGCGATGCACGAGGGCTATCGCCAAATCTTTATTATGAATAATGTTGCCAAGCACCACCATAAATGTTTGAGGGATCAGTTTGAAACGCTTGTTGCGGGTCTCATTATCGAGACTCAGATGGGTGGGGCCCAGGGCAAAGGGACCGACATGGCGACCCACATGGTTCGCACTTTCTCGGCTGTCTCCCTGTGCTAAGGGCCTCTCTACGGTGCTTGCTTTCATCGACTTGAAATCGGCGTTCTATAGAGTTACCCGACCCATTGTCATGCCTTTCCTCCAGGACCCCCAGGACATAGCTGACGCTATCGATGCCGCCGATATCCCCGAGGCCCTGGTCCCGATTTTGGAGCACACCATCGCGCAACCCTCTGTTTTGGAGGGCCTCGACAATGTTCACCCGTTAAGGATGCTGGCGGGCCTTCATACCAGCACCTGGTTCAAAACCAAGGGGTCCCGAGGAGTTATACGTACCACCACGGGCAGCCGTCTTGGCAGCTCGCCTGCTGACCTAGTTTTCAACCTTTTCTTTGCGCCTATCGTGCGCGAAATTCGTGAGGAACTCAGCAGTGCCAACTACCTGCTTGAGCTAGACGGCCAGCAGGACCCTCTCTTTTCTCTGCCCCAGGACGCTGAGACTGACTGTCTCGCGGACAGCACCTTTGTTGACGACCTCTGCGTCATGGCAGTGGTTCAAAGTGCTGCCGACCTCCCCCAGGCGATGTCTGACGTGGTTGTCACCATCAGCAACGCCACGGTCAAGAGAGGCATGACTATCAATTTCAAAAAAGGCAAATCAGCACTCCTCGTTCACCCACGAGGAGAGGGAGCTCGTACGGTTAGGGCCAATCTCTTCCCTGTTGCTGACCCTGTCTATGTTACCCACTACGACGACGAAGTTTCCCTCCAGAGATCCTACACATATCTTGGCACCATGTTGGCCCAGAGTGGCTGCATCGCCCCCGAGTTGGCCCACCGCAGGACCCAGCAAAAGACGGGACTCGGGCCTCTTCGTAGGACGGTTTTAAAGGCCAAAAGGTTACCCATCAAGACTCGTGCCAAGTATGTTGACGCTCTCTGTACTTCGAGGTTGCTTTACAACGCCCACGTCTGGGGTGAACTGTCTAGGGATCAACAGCAAGCTATGGTCGCCGCCCACCTTGCCCCTTTCAGGACCATCCTGGGGATGCGGCTTGGACGTCCTGACCAGCCGCATGTTGCCAACGAGCAGGTCTTGCTCGATGTCAACAGGCTTGCTGTTACCGACATCCTGCGCCTCATGCGGCTTCGGTACCTGGCCAGGCTGATGACTTCGGCCCCGCCACAGCTGCGGCAGCTCCTCGATATGGAAGGCCGCTGTAGGAAGTCATGGGGTGCGCTCATACGAGAGGATCTCGCGTGGCTTCAGAAGTTCTATGATTGTAAAGAAGATCGCACTCTCCCTGCTCGTGAACTTTTGTTGCAGGCGTCCACCGACCCAGCCCGATGGAAAAGAATCTGCAGGACCGCCGCACGCAATTTTAAAACATGGCAAGCAGACCAACACCGGCTACAGTTGTGGAGAAAGGATTTGGGAAAGGATTTGGGCAACATATGTAGAGCTCACGCCATTCCGCCGCCCGATTCTGCTCCGCTCCTTGAGCCTGTTACGAAATACGTTTGCGACACTTGCCAGTATGGGTGTGTGTGCCCACGAGGGAGCTATGCGCGCTCATATTACTAAGAAGCACGATGACCCTGCGGGCAGACTCGCCGAGACGGGACAGTGCCTGGCTTGTGGAGTTGACTTTGTCACGCGTCCCCGCCTCCTGAAGCACTTGCGACATGCTCGCACTGGCTGCCTCGAGCTCTGGAGTCGTACCGTGGCCCCCCACCCCGACGAGAGATACAAGGAGTTGTGGGAAGATGATCGCGCCTTGGTGGCCTCCTTGAAGGCCAAGGGCATGCGCGCCACCGAGGCCGACGTTCCCGCCCGCCCTGAGGACCCTGGCGACGCCCTCCATTCTGCCCTGGATGGTCTTGGTCCTCCTCTGCTCCGTCCTACCTACACCTCTGTCGTTTGCTTCCCTGAGGCCGAGGGGTGTACCCCCCCGAGCCCCCGTAGGATACAGCCCAGTGAAACGAGATACATTATCCATCTCTGTTGTGGTCAGAGACGGAGAGAAGATTTCCAGCACTGTGTAGAGCTCTTTCAGACTCTAGAGGCTCCCACAGGGCCCCTCGCTGTTTTATCGATCGACATTGTCAATGACGATGCCGACGGTGACCTCAGGTCACGCAGTGCTTGCATTAAGCTCGCTACCTTTGTTTTCCAAGGCCTCGCCATAGGAGTGTTCACCAGCCCCCCCCAGCGAGACCTGGAGGCCAGTGCGACTACTAGAGGACCCTCGAGACCAGGGATTTCGACAGCCTCGGTCCTTACAGTATGAATGGGGGCGACCTCTAGCCACTCCCAGAGAGTGGGCCCAGACATCTACAGAAAATGATATGTATCATGCTGCGCTTTATTTCATGTACGTATGTCTTGCGTCGGGCGCCTGTGGCATACTTGCGCACCCTGCCTGCCCGTCGAACCAGGTTGCTCCAGCGAGTTGGTTTCTCAAGGAAACCAGCCGCATGCGGACCTTAGCCTCGATGGGTTTGAACACCTGATACGATCTGGATCGACCAGTGTATGTTCGGTTCGCAAACGACGAAACCAACGATGCCCCTGACTGTGAATCTCCCCTCCGTGCGCAGGGAAGTCCACATGCTGACGAACAGAGGGCGCTGCAGCCACGGAGGCCACACGACTTTAGAGGGAAGTGATGGCAACGGTGGCTGGAAGCCCCAGACCGCCGAGGAGCATCCTCCCGAACTGTGCATGTTTCTGGCCCGACATTTTGTCACTTTCGCTTGTCAGGAGCTCAGAGAGAGGGGTGAGGTCCATCCGCGGGGCTGTGTCGTCCTGACCCGCCACCCCCCTCTCGACCCGACATTGGCGCGCTTCTTTTGTCCGCTTGACCCCTATTGCGAGGCCCAGCAGGTCGGTGCCTAAGGTCAAGCTTCAGTGGCAAGTGCGCCTTTCCCGGATTCACGTGCGGGCAGCGGATCATCGTCCCCAAATGCCGTCAAACAGAACAGAACAGGAGGAGGAGGAGGAGGAGGAGGAGGAGGGGGTGGAGGAGGAGGGGGGGAGGTTTCTCAGACGCAGGGCTGGACCTGAACGGTGTTTGGGCGATTTCGTGGGCCGTTTTCGTTTCGACCTTCGTTTTGCGATAACAGGGTGGACTGAAGACAGCACGAGGGAAAACGAAGACAAAACGAAGACGGAAAACACCGTTTCAGGTTCAGCCCTGCTCAGAAGCACCCCTGTCTTTTGGACGTGAGGCACGCGCCTTTGAGAAGCAGACCAAGGGAAGCCTTCCCCCCCTTTCACCGAGCGCGCTCCACCACCTCGCAGAGTGCCTACTCTCATCAAAACTGCGACAAACGTTCATGTATGCCTCGATGTAACTGATCGTAGACCCATCGCGGCGGATCCAGGCCCCTTGCGAGTAGCTGCTTTTGCGAGCGGTGGAGCGCGCCTGTCTACCCTTGTGCGCGCCGCCGAGCCTGTTCGCCTGGTAGCCTCGGACCCCGGCTGGTGGGGAAAAGGAGAAGCGGCGCCAGTACCATCATGGGGCCACGTCCAGCGAGGATGCCCACGATGCCTCCCCAGGCCGGGGCCATGGGGGTGTTTCGAGCGCGAGGGGGGAGCACGTCACCAGGGGGGACCCCTCCCTGGCTCCTCCCGCTGCTGGACCCTGGTGGTGCTGGTGTCGGCTGTCCATGTCGTGTCCCTGAGCTGGGAGGCCTCGGGTTCGGCAGCCCCCGCAGGACCCCGTGGTCGTGCAGCTGCCGGGCGCGCTGGAGGCCTCGCTCCGCGACGCCGGGGCGGCCCACGGGCGCCCCAGCGCTGCCGGCCGCACGGTGTGCCCCGCGCCCGAGGCGGCCGAGCAGCGGAGGTCGGAGGCCACCGAGGCCTCGAGGGAGGAAGAGCGCGAGCAGTGGCGAAGCGTCCTGGCCTGCCCTGTATCGGCACGGGCGAAGTGGGCACGGAAGGAGGGGGTACTCCAGGTTTCGTAATAAAAGGGAGGGGGTCTGGACCCTCCAAGACAAGCCATTTCAGACCTCCCCCGTGGGAAAACCCTCCAAAACATCGTGCCCAGACCCCCCCAGGCCCTCCAAGATAGCCTGGAAGAGACCCCCCCCCGAAATGAGACCCCCCTCCCTTTATTACGAAATCTGGGGTACGATGCGCCACAGCGGTTCCTGTTCGTTGTGAACCAGGCTCGCTGTCGGTGTCGCCGCGGCCTGTGCACATTTGGGACAGAAGGCCGCCTGCCCGACAGCGGCCGTTGTTGGTTTGGGACAACATTTGTTGTTGGGCATTGTACCCATTTTTGTCCGTACCCATTTCGGGCGTCCAAATTGTAGGCGCACCAGAGCATGTTCTAAGAGCATGTGGTCTGCACGGGATGTTTTTAGACCATTTCTGGCGGAGACTGACATGTCTTGACACCGGGTCAATGTTCTAAACACATTTGTTTCGGTTCTTAGAAATTTCCTGGTTCCGCGAACATTTCATGGCAGGCCTAATGGAATGCTGGGACGGCCGTTTGTTGCTCAAAGAACAGAGACCGAGTTCTCCGACGATGCAATCTTGTGCAATGCGGGCCTTCTTCGCTATTCGACCCCCGGGGGCCAGCTTCGGGCTCCGAGACCATCCGAAACAAACCTGCGACCGGAATTTTTCACCAGGGAAATGGTCGGGAGATTTGTGGCAGCGGGTTCAACAAGCACACCGACGTCGTCGTCGTCGTCGTCGTCGTCGGAGGAGGAGGAGGAGGAGAAGGTACGGATACCGCTGCCCCTCCCCTCGGTTTCGCCTCGTTGGACCTCCTGAGAGGCCGTCGTCGCCACGGCTGGATTCGCTTCGACGTCCTGGTCAACACGCACCCCAGGAGAGGTCTGGAGACTGGCGGTATCGGGATCTTCTGGTCTCCCCCCGCCAGGGTTGTGAGCGTACGCTCTTGGCGGTCCGCGCGAGCTTCGTGCCTCGGTGCTGAGCTGTGGCCCCCCCTCCCTGTCGGCCATGCTTGCGAGTTTACCAGCCTGGAACACAATTATCCCTATCCCTATGCTGGGCACCTCCTCATCACGATGCCAATCTCAGGGATCCCCTTATCTTTTGAGGGCGAATCCCTGAGATTGTCATCGCCTCTTGGCGTGCCAATCTTAGGGATTCGGGAGACGTTCGAGGCTGGTAAGCGAGGGGCCCTCCGCCGGGGCCCCACGGGGTCCCCCCGTGCACCGGCCTGCGCGCCGGGATTCGGCCCATCCGCGCGGCGCCCGAGAGACGCGCGGGGGGGCGTCGCCGGGGCCGCATGCCCGGAGGCCCCGCCGGGGGGCTTCCAGCGCCGCTCCAGGAGATCCTCGCGGGCCTCCGACAGCTGATGTGCATGCCAGCATCTGTCAGGAGGAAAAGGAGCACACAGACACAATTCATCCTCGATTCCCCAGAAAATATAGGAAAATGTGGGAAGTGGGGGGAAGACAAAAACCCAGAAAATAGATCCTCGCGGACCTCCGACACTTAGTGGGCCCTGGAAACGACAGGGCCGTTTTTCTACCGGTTCCGTTTTGCCGTTTGTTTGCCGGTTCCGGCGCAGTTTTTGTTACTGGTTCCGTCGTCGTTTCTTGACCGGTTCCGGCTCCGGTTTCAATCTTGGAGCCGATTTTTTGCCGTTTCCGGTCGCCGTTCTTTTGCCGTTTCCATTTTCAAGGGATATTTTTTGGAAACGGTGAAGAAATGGCCCTGCCGTTTCCGGGGCCCACAATGCTCCGACAGCTGATGTTCATGCCAGCATTTGGTCCCCCAAGATCGTCGGAGATCTAGACCTTGTGTACAGTCAACCATGATAGTGAGGATGGAGGCAACTTGGCCAGGGTACCCTCGCATCCTTGCCAACTTTCGCTGGCCAGCCCTTCGGGGTGCCCTTGCATCCTTCGGAATTCGGCCGAGCTCCGCGCGGAAAACCTCAACATGGCATCCTTACCGCGCATCCTTATCTTCCTGGTTGACTCCATGCTTCTCTCCCCGGAGGCCTCCCTGGAGTCGGTGCAGGGCCCCGCCGCGGGCCCTGCGGGTGGCCGCGGCCTGGCGGCGGCTGGGAAGGCGCACGTGAAGTCGAAGCGTTCCACCTTCTTCGGCGAGCAGATTGAGCAGAGGTCCGTGGCAGCTTGGCTGATGGTGGTGATGATGACGATGATCATAGGGATGGGGTTGAAGACGGTGATGGCGATGCCAATGACGATGATGATGATGATGTTGATGAGGAGGATGATAATGATGATGGTGATGATGGTGCTGAATGTGATGAGGACGATGCTGATAATGAGGACGATTATGCTGATGCTGATAATGATGATGCTGATGGTGATACTGATGATAATGATGATGATGATGATGATGATGATGATGATGATGATGATGATGATGATGATGATGATAACGATGAGGCTGATGATGGCGAGGATTATGCCGATGCTGATGCTGGTGCTGTTGATGATGGTGATGCTGAGGATGCTGCTGATGATGATGGCGACGATGATTATGATTGTGATGCTGGTGAGGATGATGGTGATAATGGCTGTGATGATGCGGACGATGATGGTTCTGATGATGATGGTGATGATGGTGATGGTGGTGATGCTAATGTTGATGCTGATGGTGATGGTGATGGTAATGATGATGGTGTGGATGATGATGATGATGATGATCATGATGAGGATTATGAGGATGATGATGGTAATGTTGACGATGCTCTTGAGGGTGATGATGATGGTGATGGTTGTGATGATGGTGAAGATGGTGGTGGTTGTGATCATGGTCACGATGCTGAATGTGCTGATGATAATGCTGTTGGTGAGTTGCTGATTATGAAAATGATAATTGGCGGCGGTGATGGTGTTGATAATGATGATGATGATGATGATGATGCTGATGCTGATGCTGATGCTGATGATGATGCTGTTGACAGTGAGTAGTATTGTGATGATGACGAGGCTGATGATGACGGTGATCTTGAATAGGACTTTATGATTACGACATTGAGTATGAGGATGATGAAGATCAGTATGATGATGAGGATGCTGTTGTTGACGGTGATGATAGCGATGCTGTTGCGATGATGGCGCCTGGTGATTGCGTGGGATGGTGATGACGGAGACGACGATGGTAATGAGTGATGATGATGAGGATATCAGGAAAATGAGGGCGATGATGATGATGGCGATGATGACGATGACAGTCTCCACTGCTGATGGACTGTGGCTGGTGATGGAGCTGATGAAGATGATGCTGCTGCTGATGATGATGATGATGCTGAACATGAGGATTATGGACGGTGAGGAGAGGGAGGATACAGTTTTTTCTAATCCTCTGGCCCTGTAACGATCGCTAGCCAGACCCCCCCCCTGGGTAATGCTCCAGCGGAGTGGGGAGCGGCTATGCGGGGTGGTCCAGCAGAGTGCCCTTTGGACACCTCTTCTTCTGAGAAACCCCAGCGGGCCGAATAAGTCGGGTTCGAGTCCAGCGCGCGGCTTCTCCAGAGTACCGCATGCACGTCGCGAGAGTTGCGGCGCGCAGGGCGCTGCAGCGCGTTGGTGACCCACCGGCTCGTTCTGAAGTGGACGTGGTTGCGCCCTCGCCGCGGGCGTTCGAGAATTTCTCCAATAGTGTGAAACAGATCGGGCGGAGATTGTTGTTTTGCATTTCTTTCAAAGGACGAAAAGGTACCCATACCTCTCTCATTCGCTCGTTTCCCCTTTCTCGGCTTGTTGGGACGCCCTCGTTGCCACTGCTGGAATCACTTCGAATTCCTGGTCAGAACGCACCCCAGGAGAGGTCTTGGGAGAAGCGTTATCGGTACCTTTTGGTTTCCCAATCTTCTGTCGCGCAACGGTGGGTACCTGGGCCATCCCCTCCCCCCAGCTTAACAGTAACGATCGTACTTGGACCCCCCCCATGCTGGTGTTCGCGCGCATACGACGGCGATTGCAGAGGTTCGAGGGTCGAGGATTCTCGGCGGCGTTCCAGGCTCGTGATGCCTTCAGCGGCTGCGCCTCGCCGAGATCGTTCCGGGGTTGCCCGAAGCGTCCCGACCGTCCGCTGGAGACTCGAGTTATGACCCGAAGGCCAGGGTCCAACGGCAGGGAGGGGATAGGCTCAGGGTGATCGCATCGAGCCCCACTCGCCCACTGATTGTCGACAGGAGCCTGATAGCCCACCCGCCCAGGAATGTGCGTTTTCGCTGTCGGGAGCCTTTCGCCGATCTAGCGGTGATGTATCGCCGATTCCAGGCCGATGCCTCCCCCCGTGAGCGAGTCCTCCACCCCCGTGGCGATCCCTCTCAGGAGAGGCGGGAACGAGGGAGGGGGGTCGGTCCTGGTCCCGGTCGGTTTTGGGGCCTGTGTTCTTGCCCGCCGGGGGCTGATGACTAGGCGGGGGGGGTGATTATCATGACAGGGGCCATGATGTCTCTTCAGATTCTTCAGGCTTACGCCACATCCGCCGACCCCTTATGAAGAATCGCGCAGTGGTCTGGTCGCCTCTTTGGGTGGTCTGAGGCCCCTGGGCCATTCTTGGGGCATTCTTGGGTTGTCTTGGGGCCCCTTAGGCCGTCCTGTGGCAGTATTGGGCTGTCTTGGGGCTCTCTTGGGCTGTCATCGGCCTCTCTTGGGCTGTCATGGGGCGCTCTGGGCGTTCTTTTCGGCCGTCTTGGCCGTCGCCATCTGTTGCCGAGGACTGTGGTATGCCCTTGGTGACCTCAGAACTGCTTTGCGGTGTCTTTTGGAACCGTCAGGGGCGGCCGTGGGGTGACCTTCGATCGTTTCAGGCCATGGTCAGAGACCCGCCGAAACGCCCTGCGGAAGCAAGTGACGATCACGGCGGGAAGCGACGCAAGTTGCGAGGAATCTGACCGCGAGTCGCGCGCGTTGTCTTCGGGGCTCTCTTGGGCCGTCCTCTGCCCCTCTTGAGACCCGTCTTGGCGCCCTCTTGGGCTGTCGCGGGGCCCTCGTGGAGGCTTCTTGGACCGTCTTGGTGCGGTCTTGGGGGGCTCTGGGGCCGCCCAGGAGCGGGGAACACCCCAAAAGGCGCATGTGCGAGAAATATATACGTTTTACGAAGGGAACGGGCGTTTTTGTGCGTCTAGAGGCCCTCTTGTGGCGCATCGTGGATGCCTCTTGGGGCGTCTTGAGGGCCTCTGTAGCCGTCTGGAGGTCGTCGTCAGTGTTGTTGATCGCTCTTGGACCGTCGGGGACCATGTGGAGCTCTCTTCGAGGCCACTCGGGGCGCTCCTGGAGCGCTGTCGGGGCCGTTTTCGGAGCCCTTTTGGGCCGTCTTGGACGTCTGTTGGCCCGTCTTGGGGCCCTCTAGGGCTATATGGGGAACCCTCTTGGAGGCGTCTTGGGCCGTCTGGGAGCGGGTTTGGGGGGCTCTGGGACCGTCCAGGAGCGGGGGGCACCCCGAAAGGCGCACGTGTGAGAAAAAATATACGTTTTACAAAGGGAACGGGCGGTTTTTTGCGTCTAGAGGCCCTCTGTGGGCGCATTGTGGATGCCTCTTGGGCCGTCTTGGGGGCCTCTTCAGCCGTTTGGAGGCCGTCGTCGATGTTTGTGATCGCCCTTGGACGGTCGAGGACCATGTGGAGCTCTCTTCGAGGCCACTCGGACCGCTCCTGGAGCGCTCTCGGAGCCGTTTTCGGAGCCCTTCTGGGCCGTCTTGGACGTGTGTTTGCGCGTCTTGGGGCCCTCGAGGGCTATGTACGGACCCTCTTGGAGGCGTCTTGGACCGTCTGGGAGCGGGTTTGGGGGGCTCTGGGGCCGTGCAGGAGCGGGGGTCATCCTCAAAGGCGCACGTGTGAAACAATATACGTTTTACGAAGGAAACGAACGATTTTTTGCGTCTAGAGGGCCTCTTGGGGGGAATCTTGGATGCCTGTGGGGGCGTCTGGGGAGGCCTCGTGAGCCGTCGGGAGGTCGTCGTCGATGTTTCTGATCGCTCTTGGACCGTCTGGGACCATGTGGAGCTTCGGGGAGGCAGCTCGGAGCGCTCCTGGAACGCTCTTGGGGCCGTTTTCGGAGCCCTTTGGGCCGTCTTGGGCGCCTGTTGGCCCATCTTGGGCCCTCTAGGGGTCTGTGGGGGACCCTCTGCGAGGCTTCTGGGGCCGTCTGGGAACGGGTTTGGGAGCCTCTTGGGCCGTCGGGGAGCATCGGAAAGATCCAAACTGAATTTTTTAAATGTACATTTCACAATGGGAATGGCCCAATTTTGGCGTCTAGGGACCCTTGTGGAACGCATCTCGGAGGCCCTCGGGGGAGCTCGTGGGGACCTCTTCTGCCGTCGAGGACGCCTCGTGGCCCGTCTTCGGGCAACTTGGACGTCTTGGAGCGCTCGTGGGGCGTCCCAAATCCATTTCAAAGCCACCAGACGCGTCCCTACACGAATTTTACGTGTTTTTTTCAACGTTTTTCGTCACCCCCAAAAGCGCACGTGTGAAACAATATACGTTTTACGAAGGAAACGAACGATTTTTTGCGTCTAGAGGGCCTCTTGGGGGGAATCTTGGATGCCTGTGGGGGCGTCTGGGGAGGCCTCGTGAGCCGTCGGGAGGTCGTCGTCGATGTTTCTGATCGCTCTTGGACTGTCTGGGACCATGTGGAGCTTCGGGGAAGCAACTCGGAACGCTCCTGGAACGCTCTTGGGGCCGTTTTCGGAGCCCTCTTGGGCCGTCTTGGACGCCTGTTGGCCCATCTTGGGCCCTCTAGGGGTCTGTGGGGGACCCTCTGCGAGGCTTCTGGGGCCGTCTGGGAGCGGGTTTGGGAGCCTCTTGGGCCGTCGGGGAGCATCGGAAAGATCCACAACTGAATTTTTTAAATGTGCATTTCACAATGGGAATGGCCCAACTTTGGCGTCTAGGGACCCTTGTGGAACGCATCATGACAGGGGCCATGATGTCTCTTCAGATTTCACGGCGCCTCTTCTTATTGAATCGCTTCGCTCATTCCGCCGGCCCGTGATATGGCATCGCTGGTTTTTGTCTGTGTGTTCGTTGCCCATGTTGCGCTCTTGGGGGCGGGTGTCGTTCGGACGCGTTGCGTGGGGAGTTTTGATGGTGAAGCAGTTCCCTGGGGGTCGTCTCTCGATGGGGCGAAATAGAGTCGTCGTCAAGATGCTTCTTTGGGGGGCCTCTTGGGGTCTGTTGAGAGGCCGTTCGGGGGCGCCTGGGAGACATGTTTGAAGCCTTCTGGGGCTTCTTTTGGGCCTCCTGGGAGTCTCCTGGGGCCTCTTGGCGACATCTTGGGGCCTCTTGGAGGCCTCTTGGGGCCTCTTTGGGACCTCCTGGGCGCCTTCTGGGACGGAGGGCTCCATTTTTGAGTTCTCGGTATCCCTCCTGAGTCCCTCTTGGGCCCGTCTTGGGGCCTCTTGGTCCGTCTTGGGCGGCACTTGGGCCGTCTTGAGGGCTCTCTTGGGTCGTTTCGGCGCCGTCTTGGGAGCTTCGTGGGCCGTCTTGGAGCGGTCTTGGGGGCCTCTTGGGCCGTCTTGGAGCGTCCGGAAGCCGAAAAAGCCAGAACACAAAAAACATCGAAAAAACAAATGAAAATCAACGATTTTGGCCTCTTGGGGCTCTCTTCGGAGGCCTCTTGGAAGGCTCTTGGGGCGTCTTGGAGGCCTCTTGGGCTGTCTTGGGGGCCTTTTGGGCCGTCTTGGGGTCATCTTCGGCGTCTTCGAGCGCTCTTTGGGCGTCTCGGGGGCCTCTTGGGCAGTCTTGGGGGCCTCTTGGGGCACTCTGAGCGCGCTCTGGGGAGCCTGAGAGGCCGCACCCAGAAGGAAAACCATCTCTGAGTAGACTTGGTCGGGCGGCGGTCGGGCGGCGGTCGGGCGGCGACCGGGCGGCGACCGGGCGTTGGTCGGGGTACTTTTCGCCGGGGGACCCCCAGGGGCCGCCCCGCGCGCGCGAACTAGAAATACTGTTAATACTGTTAACCAGTTACCGGAGATCTTAGCACGCCCTGGCCCGTGGGGCCGGCGAATTTCAATGCGTCCCTGGCCCCCCCCCGTCCGCGCACATGCCTCGGGCCATGATTTACACCCCCTCCTCTTGGGCGCCACCCTCCTTGACGCCCCTGTATATTTTGTTTTGTTGCGCGCGCACCCGGCGCACTTTTTGCGGCGCACCGCAGCCCGTCAGCAGTGCCGTTGGCGGGGGGCCTATCGCCGATCTAGCGGCGATGTGTCGCCGATTCCAGCTCGAGAGCCGGTACCCCTTAGAGTTAACCCTCAAGAGGCATGGACTCGCGAGGTTGGTCACGAGTTCCACTTTCGAGTTGACCATGGCTGCCGCGATTCTTCTCAACACGCTCTGCATCGCCGCCGAGGCTCAGTACAATGGGATGGAGTCTGGCTACGACTCTGGAGTGGAGCCGCGCATGACGGAGCCCGCCGACAAGGTTTGGCCAGGCGCCGACCGTGTCTTCATGGGGATCGAGTGGTTTTATGGGCTCTTGTTTACAGCCGAGCTCGTGCTCAAATTAGTGGCCGTACCGAAGAAGACCCTGAAGGAGGCATGGACAGTGATCGACGTCCTCGTTGTTGTCTTCTTTTGGATCGAGTCGCTTTCGAATGACCTCCCGTTCCCGCCAACATTGATCCGCTTGTTAAGGCTAGTGCGAGTGCTTCGATTGGTGAAGACAATCAGAGGTTTTGCCTCGCTGTACTTGATGTTGCAGTCGATCAAGGGCAGTGTTTCGGCTGTCGGGTGGTCCATGTGCGTCTTGCTATTGGGCGAGATGATGTTAGCTGTGGTACTCAACCTACTCATGAGCAGGTATTGGGAGGACGAGAGCTTTGACCTCGAAGACAGGCAGCTGCTGTTTTCGTATCCAGCTGCCTGCGGCGCGTCCTTTTGCGCCGTGTCGTCGGTGATCTTCTCGTCTTCGTCGTCTTTCCCCCCCTGTCGTCCGTCCTTCCCTGGGTTTCTGTGGGGCAGTCTTGAGGGTCCGGGGGTCCATTGGGCCACCACTTCGAGCCGTCCCAGGGCCACTTTTGGATCGTCTTCGAGCTATTTTGGGCCATCCTGGGGCTCTTTGGGACTTTTTTTGCGGTCCCTTGGGCACGTCGTGGTGAGGCCGTGTGACGGCCGTCATGGGCCGTAGAGAGGACATCTGACATGATTTTAGGTCCCACTGGAGGCCATCTTGGTGCTCCCTTAAGGCCGTCCAGGCCGTCCAGGGGCTCTCTTGGGCTGTCCTGAGGTTGTCTTGAAGGTTTATTGCACCATTTTGGGGGGCCGTCTTGGGGCAATCTTGTAGGCCTGTAGGGCCAGATCTCAGAATCATCTTAGGGAAAATCTATGGTCAACGGTCCTACTGGGGGTCCTATGGTCGACATCTTTGGCCGTCTCTGGGCCTCTTTGGCCATCTTCGGACCATCGTTGGCCGTCTTCGGGCCTTCGTGGGCCGTCTTGGAGGCATCCTAGGCCATCTTGGCGATCCTCGGACCCTCGTGGGCCGTCGTCGAGGCATCTGCGGGACCTCTCTGGCCGTCTCTGGGCCTCTGGACCTCCTGGGCCACCTTCGGGGCCTCCCTGGCCGTCTTCGGGCCTTCGTGGGCCGCCGTGGAGGCATCGCAGGCCCTCCTGGCGGTGCGTGGTGGCCTGCCTCGGCCGTCTCGGGAGCTCGGCAGCCCGGGCCCGCCGGTCTTTGCCCGTGGGGGATGGCGTCCCCGGGAGGTGTGGAGCCACGGCGCTGTGTCGTGCGACCGTGGCCTCGGGAGGGGGGGGTCGATGCACGCAGAGCTCTTCCAGATCCCCAGGAGCTTGGGGCCACGGAGTTTTGTCGTGCGATCGTGGCCTCTGGAGGGGGCGCGCTGCATTCAGAACTCTGCCACCAGGGGGGTGGGGGCTTCCCAGAAGGCGACAGAAACCCTACCCGACAGCACTTGGCGTCCTACCACGCCTCAGCGTGCCAGCGGGCACGGTGGCGGATTTCGGCACTTTCACCAAGTCGTTGCTTACAATGATAGAGATGCTGCTGGGCAACTGGTACACTATCACTCGGGTGCTCACGGGGTTTAACGAGGTTCTCATGCTGTTCGGCATCTGCCACCAGCTAGTCTTCGGCTTCGCGGTGATCGAAGTCATTTCGGGCGTATTCTTGAACGAGACGTTCAAAGTCGCAGCTCTCGACGATAGCATCATGTTGAACGAGGTCAGGAGAGCTGCGAAAGCAGAGAAGATCAAGCTCACGGAGTTCTTCCTAAGGGCGGATGAGGACGGGAGCGGGCTCGTGGACCAGCACGAGCTCCAGAAGGTATTGGACAACAAGAAGGTGGAAGAATGGCTGAGCGCGATGGGCTTGGACCTGTCCGACATCAGTAAGGTATTCTCCATACTCGACAAGGACGGAGACGGACAGCTATCATGCGATGAGCTGTTGCAAGGTTGTGCCATGTTGAAGAAGCCCCCGAGGGCGATTGACCTCGCAGCCGTGCAAAAGACCCTTGAGGACGTGAGTGCACGCATCGCTGCCTTGACGTGACAGCAGCGTCGGCGGTTTAAACCTCACCCTTCACCCTCGTGTTTTTTCCTGCTCCACCTCATCCCCTATCATCCACGATCTCCTCTCGTTTCATTCCCCCATGCATTCTCCCACCCGCCTTTCCTTCCGTTCGTCCCTCCCTTTGTCTGCCGTCTTTTCTTATCTCTCCCACCTTTCTGTTCCCTCATGTCAACGCTCCATGCCGCCTCCGCCCCCTATCAACCTCCTTCTCCAACTGCTCACCCCGTGCCCACATGCCACCTCCACCGCCTCCTCCTCTGATGTCTGCGAATGTACACAGCCTCACGTTTCCCGATCGATTGTTGCGTGTATGAAGCCTCCTTTGTTTGATTTCCAAGTCCGCTGTGACGCGCGCCGGCGGATAACGAAGCATCAGCGCATTTGGACGGGATGGGCGGTCAGGGGCAGGATGTCAGATGTGGCGCGAGCGCACCTTGCCTGCATCAGACACGCTCTGCCTTTCTCCCACCGTCTCTACCCCCCCTCGTTCCCTGTCTTCCTCTGTCCTCTGTTCTCTTCCACCTACCCTCTTCCCTCCTTTCCGTCCTGCCGTCGCTTCCTCCTCCCCATCGTGTCCCTTAACTCTCACCTCCCCAGCGCCCCCCCCAATCTCTCTCCCTCCTCCCCTGACAAGGTTTGCGCGTCTTGGGTAGAGTCACTCTGGCCCAGCGACAGAACGAGTGTAGGATGCTAGCGCGTCCTTGGCGTACTCATGCCGTCTCAATGATGGTGAGTAAGTCTAGGATCCAATGCAGTAGCGCCACAGCGATTTTCCTTCCATCCCCGCAGTGGGACAGGCTCGCTTGGCGTCGTGGCTCCATCTGCCTGTTTGTGCGTCCTTAATCCTCATCCTTCCATCCAAATCTCCCCCGCGCTGCCTCGCTTTACAGTCGAAACCGAGAGTAAGGATGGGCAACCATCCCAAGGGTGTCATGGCATCATTGCCTCTTCGGCCCATACTTGTGCGCTTTCGATTGCCAGCCCTGCTCGAAGAGCTTCGGCATGGGCGTCCAAGGCCCTTGCATCCTTATCGCGCATCCTTGCCATCAGTTGTTGCTGCATCCCTTGTCACTGCTCCGTCATCGGCCACCCCCGCACTATATCCTCCATCTGCCGGCCTCTTCTCCCCCCCACATTCCCGCCTTCCGTCGCGCCCTCCATGCCACACTGTTTCACGGGTTCTAGGCAGGACATGTGTTGGCTGCTCGGCAGCCCAGCGCATCGATACTTATTTGAGGTATGGGTCGCGCTGGGTACCAAGTGCACATGACCTATGCAAAAGCAGCACCTGCTCCGTCGTCGCCTGTCGTCGCCATCAGTAAGGTTCTTGTTCCTGCACGTCCGCAACCTCTCCTCCATCCCCTCTTCTTCGTCTCCCGCTCTTCTCTAGCGATGCTACTTGTCCTTCTCCTCCTCCTCGTGTTGCGGGGCCACGTCGTGTTCGGGGCTTCGGCTCCGAGTGCGGCGTGGTTGCGCTGCAGCATGACTGGCCGTTCGCTTCAGCACAGCGGCCCAGAGCGAGTTACCGCCGTAGCCGTTGGGGATCAGCCGTTCGAGCGTCCCCGCTTCGTGAACCGTACACCCGCGCCTGCCGCCCCCCACAGATCGGCGACGAGCCCGGAGGGGAAGGCAGAGGGTGAGCGGGCCTTCTCAGAAGGCTCGGAGGGCATACAGTGAGCGGCTTGAGTAAGGAACACTTACGGTAGGTTTGCGTCGTGTCGACCAGCGGCGACCCCAGCGCGGACGTTCAAGGTTGAACGCCGCCGGCGACCCAGAATCGATCGTGAACGATCGGACGTTGCGGCAGCGGCAGATCATTCAAGGTTGAACGATCCCTGCGGTGTCAAAAACCAACGCTGGGGTCGGCACGACACGAACCTGCCGTACTTTTCAAAAGGGGCTCGGTCGTTCCTCAGGCTTGCATGCGTTATTTACAGTTCCTTATGCGTTATTTGTTGTTTATCGTTCCTTATGCGTTATTCCTTGGGTTAAAAAAGGGGCTTCGTTCCTTATTTATCGTTCCTTAGGTCAGGCCGATGTCTGTACGGCCTTCTGTGAAAGCTTTCTCGGCTCCCTCCGAAAGCACAGAGGGCTTCTGAGAGGGCCGGGGGGCTTCTGATGCGCCCCGCCGCCTTTCTCAGAAGGCTTGCCGCCGCTCGCCTCCCCCCCCCCCCTCCTGGGCTCGCCGCCGGACTCCATACAGCATGCACTGCGCTGTGCTCTGCTCCTTGGCGGCCGTCGTGAGCGTCCAGGTCTCCGTGTCGGCCCTCCACGTCTTGGAGGGCGGCCCCGAAGACCCGCGCGCCGAGGCCGCGGAGGCGTTCGACGCGACGCGGCGGCGCGTGGAGGCGTTCTCGTTCCGGGACTTCGTCGCGAAGTTCGGGCGCTCCTACGCGGAGGGCACCGACCAGTGGGCCGAGAGGGAGGCGGCCTTCGCCAAGAGGAAGGAGGAGGCGCTCGGGCCGGGCGAAGGTCACCACGGCTCGGCGGCGCGGCTCCCCTCTTCAGAGGAGGGGCCGCTGGGGTGAAAGCCCATGCCAAGAGGCACCCTGCTTGCTTCCAGGGTGCCCCTGGCTTTTCGGGGTCTCGAGTGTCTTGCTGCGGACAGCGCGACGTTCCCACACCACAAGGTCCTGGGCGTCCTGGGGTCTCAGGGCTGGGTTTCTTGTGGAAGGTCTCTTGTGGTCGAGCTCCTGCTGTAAGTTTCGAGGCTCGAGGTTTGAGGGCGCCTGCGTCGGCTCTCGGCGGCTCTCAGCAGGAGGAGGAGGAGGAGGAGGAGGAGGAGGAGGAGGAGGAGGAGGAGCAGGAGGAGCAGGAGCAGACAGCGGATGTCGGCGCACGGAAGTCCGCCGAAGAGGAGGAGGAGGAGGAGGAGGAGGAGGAGGAGGAGGAGGAGGAGGAGAAGGAAGCCAACGACGGGGGACCGATCCTCACCTCATTCAGAGGAGGCGGAGTCGAAACAATGGCAGGTGGCCTTCGGGGGGCCCCCTCGTCGCCGCGGCTGGGCGCAGCTCGGGTGCGCTTGGAGCCGCGGAGGGGTCCTGGGGCCGATCTTGAGGTGCCGTTGTCTCGACTCGCCCTGGTCCGAGAAGGGGGGGGGGCAGCAGGTCGGACGGGGCTAGGGCGGGAAGATATCCGTTCCAGAGCGTCCCGGACCGCTCTCGGAGCGTTCGGGAACGCTCTGAGATGGCCGCGGCGCCCGATACAGTCGGGGCCCTGAAGAAGGAACCCTTTTGGTTGGGGAGGGGCTCCGCGTTCCTTAAGTGTTTCACAGCTTGTCTCAGGTTTTCCTAATGTTTTCGATGGGGAATCGAAATTTAACTTATGGAGAAAAGGGGCCTCGTTCCTTATTTAGGGTTCCTGAGGTCAACGCCCCGACTGTACATCCTCCAGAGCCGCTGGATGTATCACGAAGTCTGCCGCGCGCGGCCAGCTGTGGCCACGCCGTCGGGCTTTTTGTTGTTCCCCCTCGCTGCGTGGGCGCCTCCCCGCAGCGGGAGGCGCGGGGAGAGTCAGATGCGTGAGTTTTGATCCCCAACCTCCCGATTTTGGTGGGCCTGGCAGCGGGGGATAGTGGAACGAAGCTAGGACGAGGATAAATCCACTCCAGAGCGTTCAGGCTCGCTCGGAGCAGGCCGCGGCGCCCTATACATTCTCCAGAGCCGCCGGATCTCAGGGGCTCTCGATTCATCCTCACCCGATTTTGTCATCGTCCTGGCTGTGTCTTAAAAAGGGAAGAGGTAGGTGTGCGAAATCTTTCGCATGTAGCCAGTTGTGGTTTCGGTCCCGCCTCCGGTCCTTTCTCTTCCGATCTGCTGGCCCCTTCATGCGTTCGGAGACGCTCAGGTAATCAGCTGCGTCAGCCAAGTCACAAACTCCCCTTGCCCCCCCCCCCCCTGTTTGGAAGGATCAAAGAAGAGTGATGACGCCACGGTGGGAAGCCCGTCGGCGTGATGCTCCTCGTTCAGCACGGTGCGTCTTCAGCAGCGCACGCTCATGTGCTCCCCTCGGCGGCGTGTCACTTGCTGCCCGGCAGGTTGGAGGTGCCAGACTGAGAGGCGCAGCTCCCGACCCGCCATTTCTACAGTCGGGGCGCTGAAGAAGGAACCCTTTTCGCTGGGGAGGGGCTCGGTGTTCCTTGATTGTTTTGCAGTTTGCCTCGGGTTTTCCTGAGGTTTCCCATGGGAAATCGAAGTTCAACTTCTGGGAAGCACGGGCCTCGTTCCTTATTTAGGGTTCCTTAGGTCAACGCCCCGACTGTACGACGAACCCTTGCACCAGAGCTCGCGCGAGAGGCAACTGCGGAGCGCGGATCGGCACGCGGAACAGTTTCTGCCAAGCACGCTGGTCTGAGCTCATGGCTTCAGCTGCTTCTGACCGTTTTTCTCACAGAGACTCGGGCCGGACGAAAGGGGGGGATTGGGAAAGGGGGGGTTACGAAATCTGCTGCATGCAGCTGGTTTCGGCCTCACCGAGGGGCCCATTCCTCGATACATAGCCGCCTCCCGGCGCCCGGAGGCGCCGGGAAAATCAGCTATGTGAGTTGATTCTCAAGCCCCCCCTTTGCTATCCCCCCCTTTCGCCCGGCCCGAGAGACGGTCAACGAAGTGTTGCAGAAGATGATTCAACGCGCCATACGAAAACCGACTTGTGCGTCAGGGGGTATGTGTCCAGTTCGACTCTGTCGGACAGCGCCCTGTTGTGCACGCGCTTTCTTTCCCCGAATCCGTGGCTCTCGAGGTTGCCCGTCATGGGCGGGAAATCGGAACCTGTGCCCCGCACACCACACCGCGGCCGCCAGGCCCAGAGATTTTGTCCGTGTTTCGTGCCCCGCCCCGCGTCTCCGACGGAGGACGATTGCGTACCGGCGCCGCCAGGCCAAATGTTCGGGCCGGACGAAAGGGGGGGAGTGGGAAAGGGAGGGTTACGAAATCTGCTGCATGCAGCTGGTTTCGGCCTCACCGAGGCGCCCATTCCTCGATACATAGCCGCCTCCGGCGCCGAGAGGCGCCGGGAAAATCAGCTACGTGTGCTGATTCTCACCCCCCCCCCCTTTGCTATCCCCCCCTTTCGCCCGACCCGAAATGTGTGCCCGTGGTCCATGGGGACCCCGCCTCGCGTTCTCGAGTCAGGATCGCGCGAAGCCCGAAATGGGATGCTGGTTTCGCTCCCCCCCGGGAGGTGCTGGCCTTCCTGCGCGGCCCGCCGCAGTCGTTCACCATGGGCATCACGCAGTTTGCCGACTACTCCGCGGCCGAGTACCAGGCCGTCCTGGGCTACAGGTCGGGGCAACGCTAGAAGCGGGGATAGGCTTCAGCTTCGAGGCGTTCGCGCGCTTGCGTCAGTTCTCGGCGGCCTTTCCAGCCTGAGGATGCCCTACAGCGGCTGCGCATCGCCGTCGGCGTTCCCGGCGTGCTGGGCTCGTGCCCAGCGGTCGCCCGAGAGTGGGGTCCTGCCAGGAGGGGAAAAGCAACACACAGACACAAGTAATCGCCGATTCCCATGACAATACAGAAAAGTCTGGAAGTGGGGGAGAACACGGAAATCCAGCGAAGACGAGAACATGGGGGACCCTGGGATTTGTGCCCAATTTTTGCGTATGTCCATGGGCCCCTTCAGTTATGGCCGGAAAGCCTGGGGACCACGCGAGATGGGGGGGGGCCTCAGGGAGGGAATGCATCGACCCCCCGTCGCCCATTCATCGCCGATGGGGGCTCGAGCGTGCGGGTTCGCAACGGGGGGCTCATCGCCGATCTATCGGCGATTCATCGCCGATTCAAGGTCGAAGTCCCCCTCCCGGAACCATCAGGAGGGAAACGCAGACACAAGCACAACCAGACGAAGCATTTGGTGCGGACATTTGGGAGCAGATGAGAAGTGGAGAGGAGGAGGAACATCCAGCACGTACAATCACATATGGGGAGTCCTGGAAGTTGTGCGGATTTGTTGGTGTCTCCCCGTGCCCCCTCAACAGGGGGCGTCCCCGCAGCAGCGCCGGCGCGGGGGGGTCCTCCGCGGCCTTGGCCCGCGAGCGCGGGGCCTTCGAGCACCCGCAGAATTACTCCGTGGTCCGGGAGAACCGGGAGATGAGCAGGGTCGTGCGCAACCAGGGTGGCTGCGGCTCTTGGGGAGACACTTGTCCAACTTCGCAGACCGGATCTCGTTCGGAGAAGACTGGGATAAGCCCAGATTGTCCTGGAGAGGTTCGTTCCAGAGTTCGACGGGAAATTCGTGTGGACTTGTTGGCCAGGAGTGCGGACTACAACAAATCCACGTGAAAGTAACTTCGTGTTTCGCTCGCCATTTCGGGGTTTTGCATTGACAGAAGTCCAAGCAAAAAACCGCTGCAGCACGTCTGCAAGGTCGGTACAGTGATCTGTTAAAGGGAGCCGCATAGTGGTGGGGCCCCGAAGTCCAAGACATGGGCCGGAATCACTGAACCAGGTCTGCCGTAGCAGGTGTTTTTCTGGGTGACAGCAGTTCCGGCTAGTGGAATCGGGCGGGGGGGGCGTCCCCCGGTACACATTTTTTGAACCAGGTCCCTTTAAACCCAGCCCTGCCAACGCCCGAACCTTGGATTCTGCTGCGCAGTTGTGTTCTGGAGTTCGGGAGGAAAACGTGCCCATACATGTACCTTTCCCTCGTTCCACCTTTGTGGGCCTCCTAGGAGGCTCTCGTCGCCACCGCTGGAATCGCTTCGGAATCCTGATCAGAGCGCACCCTGGGAGAGGTCCGGGGGGTAGTGGTATCAGTGCTTCTTGGTTTGCCCAAGAGTGTGGGGACGGGCGCGGATTGGGTCGCGGGTGGGTCGCGGGCGAGTCGAGAGGTAATTAGATCGTGGGATGGTTGCGGGGTGGGTTGCGGGAGGGTCGCGGGAGAGTCGCGGGTGGGTCGCGGGCCGGGTCGCGGGCCAGGTCGCGGGCGGGACGACGACAACAAACAACAACAACAACAATAACATCAATAACAACAACAACAACAACAACCACAACAACAACAACAACAACAACAACACCAACAACAACAACAAACAAACAAACAAACAAACAAACAACAACACGAACAACAACAGTTGCAGCAACAGCAACAATAACAACAACAGCATCACCATTAACAACAGCAACATCAACACCAATAACAGCAACGACAACAACAACAACACTCATGTTAATGTTGTTCGCTCTTATCTGCTCGCGCGTACCTCATCACGTATATCCCAAACCCCCGATTCCCGCTCTCTTCGTCTTCGATCGTACCCCCTCTGGGGGGCACATTTTCCTGAACTGCCACGTGTATTGGGCGCAGCCGCCCCTAAAAGAGCAAGAGGAGTGAGAAAGGAGATAGAGAGAGAGAGAGCGACATAATGAGAGGGAGAGAAAGAGTGAGAGAGAGAGAGAAAAGAAACAAAAGGGCGAGGAGGAAAGGAGTTTTGGAAGGGAGGGAGGCAAGGGACAAGAGGGAGGGAGCAGAACTGCGGATGAGAGAGATTAGAAGGTGGGGGGGCTTAAGAGAGGATCGGGAAAACAAGCGGCAGACCCAGACGACTGGGTCGGGCAATGGTCCCCAACGGGCGGGTCGGGCGGGCGGGGCCTGCAGACCCGCGGGCGGACCCTGACGGGCGGGTCGGGCGTGCGGGACGTGAAAGGACCCGGCGCGCTTCCAAGCGAGCCGCCGGACTTGCCGCCGTCGCAGGCATATCAGGCGGGCGGCCCCAACGGGCGGGTCCTGCGGGCAGATCAAAGCGTGAGTCCTGCATGAATTGTGGCGAAGCCTCTGGCGAGAGCGTGCGGGTACATCTTCATTATTTGGCACGTGTAATTGGCGCGGCGCAGCCCCTAAAACAGTAAAAGAGTGGAGACGGGAACGAAGAGAGAGAGATAGAGAGAGTGAGAGATACTTGGAGGACAATGATGAAGCAGGAATGGGATTGACAGGAGGCCGGCTAAGAACAGGAAAACAAGCGGTTGAACTAGACAGGCGGGTGTCGGGCAGACCCCGGCTATCGGATCGGGCGGGCGTCACAAGTTGCGAGTCAGTTTGCGCCGTGTTTTGAACACGATATTGCAACATAAGTTAGCAATGTGTTTCGCATGGGTTGCGTCATGAGGTGTGCCATATACCATTTCTCGAGAACGAACGAGGACTACGAGAATGAAGGGCCTCTGGAACCAGGGGACCACTGAGGGCACGAGCGACTGGTGGCCACTATGGGCGCATCTATGGGCCACTGAGGGCAGCATCGGGGCCACGAAGGGCAGCGACTGGGCCACAAGGGGAGGGGCCACCAAGTGCAGCAATGAGGCACAAAGGGCGCGAGCGAGCATGGGGCACGAAGGGCATGACCCTGACGGGCGGGCCGAGCGGGCGGATCGATCGTGAGTTCTGCGCGATTAGCAAGGAAGTTTCCAGCGAGAGAGCGAATCTTAAGTAAATTTGAGGAATCCCCCAGCGAACGCGCGATTCCTGAATGGCAAGAGCGCAGCGCCTGAGTAAATTACAAAGAAGTCTCAGGCGGGAGCGCGATTCTTGAGTAACTTGTAAGGAAGTCTCAAGCGGGAGCGGGGGACCAGAGTACACTTCGAGGAAGTATCAGCGGGAACCGTTGTTGTTGTAAACAGGGGGCCATGAGCCCAGTTTGAGGAGAAGATTTGCCCTGATAAAAAAATCGGGTGCGAGCGCAGGCAGGGGCACTTCAATTGAAATATACAATGTGCACTGGAGGGAGGGTGACCAATAATATTTATTCTGCAGTAGTCAGACTTCAACAACAACAACAATCATTTTAAGACTGTTCGCTCATACTGACACGCGTGTGTTGCATTCCGTATGCCCCAACCCTCGCTACTCGCCCACTTTGTCTTCGATTGTACCCCCTTTCGGGGGGGAATCTCTTCCTTGTCGGCCACTGACTGAAGTGCGAAGAGGTCTCGAGCGAGAGCGCCGTTCCTGAGTTCGGGGGCCTATCTGGCCAGAGGTTTTCGGAACACCTATGGAGAAATATTGATCGGGAGCTCTTTTCGCAGTGTCTGGGCCTCCGCCAACTTGCTTGAAGTACGGGAAAGTCTTGAGCGAGAGCGCCGTTCCTGAAATCGGGGGCCTTCTTGGCCAGGGGCTCTCGGAGTAAATAGTGGGGAAGTATCGAGCAAGAGACTTTGTTGTCGTGGCTGGGCCTCCGCCAACATACTTGAATTGTGAGGAAGTCTCGACCGAGAGCGCCGTTCCTGAGTTCGGGTGCATCTCTGGCCAGGGTGTCTCGGGGTAAATTGCGAGGACGAATTGAGCGGGAGCCGTTGTTGTCGTAGCTGTGCCTCCAAGGGCCCGCCTACATTCAGGCTCAAGCCAACGCTCTTGCGGGAGCTTGGTTTTCAGAGAAAATCTAGCCGGCGTCGAGGCGAGAGCGCGCGGAACCGTTCCCGGAGATCACGAATAGTAAATGAGTATTCCAACAACAATAACAATAATCATTTCAAGACTGTTTGCTCCTACCTGCTCACGTGCCAACCAGTACGTATATCCCAAACCTTCGGTTCCCGCCCCCGTCGTCTTCGATCGTACCCTCTTGGGGGTACATCTTCCTTACCTGCCACGTGCATTTAGTGCAGTCCCTAAAACAAGGGAAGAGAGGACGGGCGGAGGGGGAGGGAGAATAATGGAACACGATAGAAATTAGCAGGAGGGGGCAAGGAGCAGAAAACAAGTGCTAGAACCAGACGGGCAGATCGGCTGGGCAGACCCATAGAGGGCAGGTCGGGACGGCGGGCCCAGGCGACCAGTTCGAGCAGGCGGGTTGCTGAAGCGTGGGGCCTGCGTGAATCGCAAGGAAATTTCGAGTGATAGCGCGATTCCCAAGTAAATCGTGGAAACAACCAAAGCGAAAGCGTGATTCCTGAGCGCCGAGGGCGCATCGTTTGAATAAATTGCGAGGGAGTCCCACGCGAAAGCGCGATGCTCACATGAATAGTGAGGACGTCCCGCGCGACAGCGCGATTTGGGAACACATTATGCGGAAGTATCAGGCGAAAGCCGCTGTTGTTGTAAACTGGGGGCCAGGGGCCCAGTTTGAGTCTAGTGATTTTCCGGGATGAAACAGGGTGCGAGACCCGAGGGAAACACTTCAATTGACAAAGCACAATGGCCACCAGAGGGGGGATCAACAATAAGTATTCTTCAGTAGTGAGAGTTCAACAGCAACAACAGCAGCAACAGCAACAGCACACACAGCAACAACAACAACAACAACAACAATCATTTTACCCGAACGCTCAGTGTTCTCCCCAGTGCCAGGGTTTTCATGCGACGCCAGCCAATACCCCCACTTCGTGGGGGGGCAATGCAAGCTCTACCAAACATCCACACGACTCTCGGGAACCACCCACACCCAGCTTCCCGCCCTATGACGTCAGGACACTTCACTTCGTGGCGCGCGGACGATCGTGGATACTACACTGGCGTGGAGTACACACCCGCAGAGGTTAATCACTTGTTTGGGCCCCGCATGTGCCCCGCATCGTGCATTTGTTGCGCATGATATGAGAGCAAGACAGAGAGAGAGAGAGAGCAAGACAGAGAGACAGAGAGAGAGAGAGAGAGAGAGAGAGAGCAAGACAACAACAATCCGCACCGTGGAAGCCCGCCCTTCGCCACGCACCAAGGGACCGTGAATGACGCGCGAAAGCAGACAATGCAAAGGAATGAACGTCCGAGCGATGGCGTGGTAAAAAATCGAGAGCATGGAGCAGAAATCAGAGGGTCAAGAAAATCCCGAGAGGAGAGAGGCTGTGGGTGTGGTTCATGCGCTGGTACCCTTGAATGGGTTTGGCGCTGTGAATTGTCCCTGCAGGCTCTTGCTGGGCCGCGGCCGCCACGTCCGTGCTGGAGAGTCACATTGAGGCGAACGCGTCTGTGATGAAGGGCCTGCGCAGGATCCTCGACTACTCAAACAGGCTCTCGCAACTCCCGACGCTGTCCCTGCAGACGATGGTGTCCTGCACGAAGAATCCCCGAAACTGCGGCGGCCAAGGCGGTTGCTCAGGCGCCACCGTAGAGCTGGCATACGAGATGGTCAAGGAGTACGGCGGCATCCCGCTGGCCCTGGACTGGGCTTACGAATCGGGTACCGGAAACACTCCAGATTGCAGGGAGAGCGTCTTCCAGGAGGCGGTGATTGGTATCACTGGCTACGAGGTGCTCCCGTCCAACAAGCTGCATCCGCTGATGCAGGCGCTGTTCCACACCGGGGGCGCCATAGCAGTCTCCGTGGACGCCACCCATTGGGGAATGTACGATGGGGGCATCTTCAGCGATTCGACGTGGGGAGGCGACTTCACTGTGAATCATGCGGTCACGCTGATGGCCTACAAGCGCCCGATGCGGGATGAGAGCGGCGAGCTCCAAATGGGATATTGGTTGATCAAGAACTCTTGGGGCGCAGATTGGGGCGAGAGTGGGTACATCCGCCTGGAGATGAAGGAGAACGAAGAGCACCACTGTGGCATGGACAGAGAGACTCACAAGGGCCTCGCCTGCGACGGTGACCCCGACGAGGCCCGGGTGTGCGGCACCTGCGGCATCCTATACGATTCGGTCTACCCGACCGACGTAAAATTGTTGAAGCCGGTGCCAGCATACAAAGGCTATTTTCCGAATTGATCCATTCGCGTTGCTGTGCGGTCCACCTGGCCGCGGGCAAGCGTGTTGGTGCGAGGTTTCTCGCCGTCTTTCTCTCCCCCATCCCCTTTGCCCCCATTCGCCCCAGTCCTTGCTTTAACAATTCGCTTTGTGGACTTTCCTGCGCGCCACCTCATGGATCTGTGCGCCTCTAGTTCGAGTCGAGTTTGAGTCTAGTACCATTCCAGCGCGACTCAGAATCGAACCAAGTTTGATTCAAAGGGACGGACGTTCGACGCATCATCGAAGCATCAGTGAAGCGAGTAGCCCCAGGAAGGCCCCAGAACGAGCATCCAGCCTGCGGCCCTCTCCTCACCCCGCCTCTGGCAAGCACTCTCACTCTCCTCCCTCCCCCGCCGCTAGTAACCGGGGAAGCGCTTGGCGCCGTAGCCCTGGCTGCTCTCAGCGAACGTCATCTATATTCTCGGCCATGCCCGCTCAAGGCGGGCTTCGCTCGACGCGGGCGCCACCGAGACTGAGAGCACGAGGAGATGTCGATGCTGTTGCGCGTCTTGAACAGCCCTCGTCGCCACGGCTGGATATCTGCGGTATCCTGGTCAGAGCGCGCCCCCGAAAAGGTCCAGGGAGGAGCGGTGTCGTCGCGCGGACGGCAATGGGGGACAATCGTCTCGTGGGAGGATCGACGGTTTCAGTCAGGCGATCGCAGGCATGGATCAAGGGGGCGTGGATTAGCGACTGGTCCCGCTTCCATGGGCAATCGCGGATTTCCGCCGCCGAAGTCCGGCCGCATTTTGGGGAAGGCACCACCCACGGATTTGGCGACCGCGCGCCAAGTCCATGGATCGCCAATCCATATCTGCGTGCCCCCGATTCAGGAGAGTGGCCCCAGAAGAGGCCCTGGTAAACAGCCCGTCACGGCTGCCGCGGGACGCGCGGCGAAGAGGGGGACGCGGGGCGCTCGTGTCCTCGTCCCACGTTCTGTGGCACCTCCCCGTAAGCGAACACCCGACGGTACGGGCATGGGAACGTGATCGTCTTCTCATTCATTGTTTTGCCGATCCGTGCCGGCCCCCCCCCCATTGGAGCAGATCTTGGCTGTTTTTGGTGCTGCAAACAGTGGCATCAAGCAGAGGTCCGGAGCCAGACCCCCCCCCCTTCCGCCCACTGTCGAAACGCCGAATCAGAGCACGTTCACAGGGGCATCCTTTCGGACAGGGGATGATCAGCCGGCACGCCGAGCGTGAGTTTCCGACTCCAGCGGCGACCGCTTGGGTCGCCGCCGTGTTGGCAATTTGACGGTTTGAAGCTTGACAAGCAGTCATCATCAGCACCATCCTCATCACCATCAGCATCAGCAGAATTTGCATCAGCATCGGAATCAGCATCAGCATCGCAATCTTCACCAGCATGATCAGCAGCAGCCTCAAAAACGTCATAACCATCATCACCATCACCACCAGCACTATTGTGTACACTTCGCGAATTCCCACCAGCCCATTCAAGAGCCCTGCCCACGAGAGCTGGCGGGAAAAGGGACGAAGAGACACATATAGTGAAACAGAGCGGGCAACCAGAGTGAACAAGAGAGATCTCAGGGATCAAAGGGGTGGCCTTGGAGGGCCTCTTCGGGCCATCCCCAGGGCCCACAGCTCTTTTGGGGCATCTTGGGGCCCTCTTTGGGCTCTCTGGGGGGTCCTTGGGTCCTCTTGGGGCTCAGTTGGGGCGCCTTGGGGCACTCATGGGGCCCTCTTGGGGCTCTCTTGGGGCTCTCTTGGGGCCCTCTTGGGGGCCATGGAGCGCCTCCTGAGGCCATCTTAGAGACTATCGATCAAAGGAGGGGAGGCCCTCGATTCCCCCGCCCGAGATAGCCTCTTGGGGCGCTCTTGGGACCCTCTGAAGGGGGATCTTGGGCGCCCTTGGGCCAGTCTTGAGGGCCTCTTGGGCCCTTCTTGGATCTCTCTTGGGCCATCTTAGGGCCATCCTGAGGCCTCAAAAGGGGATCGGAAGCGAAAAGGCGAGAAGGCAGACATCAGTGATTTTCCCAAGAGGTTTGAAGGATTTTGGCTTCTCGGGGAGGTCCTGAGGGGTCGCCAAAAGCACCTGGAAGCGTCTTGTGGCCCTCTTGGGGCTGCTTGGAGGCGTGTTGTTTCGGGCGTAGCCCGAATTTGTTTCTCGCGAGGTAAGCTGAACTGTAGTGAGCCCAACTGAGCTAAACTGAACTGAAAAGACTGGTCGCACCCGTTACGCGACGGTTGTATTCTCGGCCGCCGAGGGCGCAACCCATGGCGCAACAGATAGGAGACGGCTTCATTCTCGGTCGCCGAGGACGCAACCTATGGCGCAACCGGTAGGAGACGGTTTTTTCTCGGTTGTCGAGGGTGCAACTTATGGCGCAACCGATAGGAGACGGTTTTTGTCTCGGCTGCCCATGGCGCAACCTATGGAGCAAGCGATCGGAGACGGTTTCATTCTCGGCCGCCGAGGGCGCAACCTATCGCGCAACCAGTAGGGGACGGTTTTATTCTCAGCCGCCGAGGGCGCAACCCATGGCGCAACCCATAGGAGTCGGTTTTATTCTCGGCCGCCGAGGGCGCAACCTATGCCGCAACCGATAGGCAACAGTTTTATTCTCGGCCGCCCATTGCACAATCCATGTCGCAACCGATAGGAGACAGTATAATTCTCGGGCGCCGAGGGCGCAATTTGTGGCGCAACCGATAGGAGACGGTTCTATTCTCCGCCGCCGAGGGCGCACCCTATGCCGCAACCGATGGGAGACGGTTTTTGTCTCGGCCGCCGAGGGTGCAACCTATCGCGCAACCGATAGCAGACGGTTTTTGTTTCGGCCGCCGTGGGCGCATTTTCAAACGCATCGGATGAGAGACGATTTTATTCTCGGCCGTCGAGGGCGCAACCTATGGCGCTCAGATAGGAGACGGTTTTAAGCTCGGCCGCCGAGGGCACAACCTATGGCGCAACCGATGGGAGACGGTTTCAGTCTCGGCCGCCGAGGGTGCAACCTATTGCGCAACCGATAGGATATTTTTTTCCCGCTTGCCGAGGGTACAACCTATGGCGCAACCGATAGGAGATTGTTTCATTCTCGGCCGCCCAGGGCGCAACCGATAGGAGACGGTTTTATTCTTGGCCGCCGAGGGCGCAATTTGTGGCACAACCAACATGAGAGGGTTTCATTCTCGGCCGCCCATGGCGCAGACCATGGCGCAATCGATAGGGGATCGTTTTATTCTCGGCGGCCGAGGGCGCAACTTATGGCGCAACCAGTAGGAGACGGTTTCATTCTCGTCCGCAGGTGCTTGGAGAAGGAGGATGATTATGAGGAGGCAGAGGAGTAACGAAGACGAGGTCCTAGACGAGGACGACGAGGAGGAGCTGGAGCAGGAGGAAGATGAGGAAGATGAGGAGGATGCGGAGGAGGAAGACGACGACGGTCATAATGTGGAGGGTGACGGGGAGTAATATTAGTACGCGGACGAAGTGTGGGCATTCGAATACGTGCGGGGCTGCGCCCGATTTATTCTCGCCGTTCGCGGCCCAAGCGGCGAGCTGTCCTGTGATTGGCTATCTTGAGCCATGTTGGGCTATCTTGAGCGATCTTGGAGGCTACCTTTGAGGCTATCTTGGGCTTTCTGAGGCCCTCTTGGAGACATCTTGGGCGAACGAAGATCCTCTAACACCTCGCGAAAACCCTCGTCCAAGTCCAGGGGAGAGGGTAGGGGGAGGGGCAAACCCTTCCTTGATGGGGAAGGCGGGTTTTTTGAAAGTGAAACGAAAGACATCGCTAGACCACCTGCTCCCAGAGGGCTTCTGGGATTATCATCATCGTCGTCATCATCATCCGCATCAGCATGACAATACTCACACATAGTTGTCTTCGCTATCTGAATTGTCATCTTCGTCGACACCACCATCAGAACCATCATCGTCAGCAGCAGGCGCAGCATCATCATCAGTATCATCATCCTCATCCTCGTCATCTTCATTGTCATCATCATCATCATCATCATCAGCATCATCATCAGCATCGTGATCCGCATCACCATTGTAAGTATCAGCCGCACCATTATCACCATCACCGTCATAATCATTACCAGCATCCGCACTACCATCATAATTAGCATCATCACCATCGACACCACCACCATCATCATCAGCAGCATCATCGTCATCCCCTCGGCCCTGTCCTCTCTCCCCCTTTTTCTCCTGCCGCCATGTCGCTGGGCCAGAGCTCGTTCTAGGCGTTCTTGCGCAGGCCTCGAGGTTCATCGCGCTGGGATTTTGCCACAGCTGACCAGCCAGGTACCTCAGGCCGCGTGGCCAGAAACCGTTAGCCCCGCGCCCGTGGTCCTGGGCCCGCGTGCTCAAGTTTTGGGCTGCAATTCCGAAGACAGATGTTCATGTGAATTTTGGAGAGGGTGTTCTTGGATGTTCTGTGGTTGCTCGGCTGACGGAGGGTCTCATGTTATTTGGGGATGCTGTCCGGTCCTAGGTCCGACTGTACACGGTGTTCAGGGCGTCTTTCCTGTCATCCCTGTCCTCTCCCGTCCGCTCCCTCCTGACATTCATCTATACCCAAGGCTGTCCCGTCCCCCCCTTCTATTCGGTCCTTGCGCCTCCCCGCCCGCCCTCCTCCCCCCCCTCCCCTGCCCCCCCTTCCCCATCGATCCCACTCCCCCCGCCCACTCCTTCCTCCCCAACCCTCGGTCCTCCGACAATTCTTTCCCTCTTCCCCCGCCCGTCCCTCCCTTCGCCCACCGCTCTGTCCCAGATGCGTATTGACGCCCACGCGTCCGCGTGAATTTTTGGACTCGGAGGAGCGTGGCGTTCCTGTGCGGCCCGCCTCCCGCCTCCCTCCCCTCCCGTTGACCCCCGCTCTGCCCCGCTTGCTCCTCATCGTCCACGCATGCATTCTGAACTCGGAGGAGCTTGGCGTTCCTGTGCAGCCCCGCCTTCCCCCCCGTTCCATCCCGTTGCCCTCCGGTCTGCCCTGGTTGCACCTCGTCGTCAACGCCTCCGCGTAATTGTGAACTCGGAGGAGCGTGGCGTGCCTGTGCAGCCCCCGCTTTCCCCTCCCTTCCCTCCCGCTGCCCTCCGCCCTGCCCCGGCTACACCTCCTTGTCCACGCTTCCGCGTGCATCCCACACCCAGAGGATCGCGGCGCGCCCGTGCAGCCCCCTGCCTTTCCCGTTGCCCTCCGCTCTGCCCCGGCTGCACCTCGCCGTCCACGCCTGGGGCGACGTCTAATGCATCATGGATGGGGCGACATCTTGGGGGTGGCAGCGCGGGCTGCAGAAAAGGGGCCCCGGAGGGCCCCCGAAGGGGGCACTTTCGGGGTGTGGGGCCTTCTTAGGGTCAGAAGTGCCCGTCTCTTCCTTTTCTCCCATGTATCGCCCCACCAGTCAGCGACGCCCAAACGCCTCCGCTACTTACGCCTTGCTCACAAAGGAATTCCGTGCACCAAGAGAGTACCCACACTTGCGGGTTTGCACGTGTCGGGCCCTGGGAGGCGATATTCGCTCGACATTGTTTCGATATTTTTTCTTGGTGCTCGAAATTGTGTTTGGGATGCAGCCCTGAAGCACGATGGGGGCAGCAAAAGCCTCCGCGTGCATCCCACACCCAGAAGAGCGCAGAGCGCCCGGGAAGGAAGTGAGAAGGGGCATGCGTTCCGAAAATGCTCGGAAGCCCCCGGGCCTTTTGAGAAGTTTCCCAAGCCTCCCCCCCGAAGACGCCGACTGAAGCCTCCCAGGAGGCGCGAGGGCTTCTGAGAAGCCCCGCCGCCTGCTGAGAAGGCCTTCTCCTTCTCACTTCCATCCCTGGGCGCGCCGCCGAATGACGGTCAAAATCGGTCCCCGGACCCCTCGCGGAGCTCGTCCGACGCGGTTATTCCCCCTGGATCGACCTTCGGGGGTCCCGGGGCCCGAAAACCGCCCCCCCGAAGCCGAGAGCGATGCAGAATCGCCTCGAACCCCGAACCTCAAAGCTCGAAGCTCGAGCTGCTCGCCGCCGACGTGCCCGTCGTCGTATCGTCGTCGTATCGTCGTCGTCGTCGACGTCGTCGTCGAAGTCGAAGTCGAAGGCGAAGTCGCCGTCGTCGTCGTCGTCGCCGAAATCATCGAAGTCGTCGTCGTCGAAACCGTCACAGTCGTCGTCGTCGTCGTCGTCGACGTCGAGACGACGACGGCGAGGAGCGCGGCGCCTCCGTGCCGCCCCGCGTCCGGGCCCCGCCGCCGCCGTGCGGCGCCGCGCGCCCCGACCCGCCCCCCCCCCCCCCCGACGGGGCCCGGCGCAGGGCCCGGCGGCGGCCGCGCGGCCCAGCAGGCCCGCGCCGGCGCCGGCGCCGGGGGAGGCGCGCGCGGCGCCCGCGGGAGCGGCGGCGGGCCCTGCGGCGCTCCTCTCAGGAGGGAAAGAAACACACAGACGCAATGTCGTCGATTCCCAGGAAGATATGGGAAGTGGGGGGGGAACAAAACCCCGAAAATATTTGGACGATATGGGGAATCCTCTTATTTGTGTGTGTGTTTTTGTGTGTGTTTATTTGTGTGTCCCAGTTCCCCATCATCCTCGGCAGTCGCTCGGGCGTGTGCGCTTTGCTCGGGGGCAGCCCCTGGGAGGTCGGGTCCTCGCTCTGCCCTGGGCCGGCATCCGGCGTCGTGTGCGTGTTTTCGTCCTGGGAGGTCAAGTCCTGACTTCGCCCTGATCCGACGTCCAGCTCAATCCCGCTCAATTTCCCGTTCGATCCGGCTTAATCCCGGCCGATCCAGCTGAGTCCCGCTTCATCCGCGAGTTAGTCTGGCGCAACAGCCTTCCGACGAGGACCTCCCAGTAGTTGCCTCCTATTTGTTCTTCGGCGAGGGCCATCGGAGGAGCATCCTGGATCATCGAGCAACAAGAACACGCACGAACCCGAGAATTGCTGGGGGAAAGGACGACCGGGCGGTTGCGAGTGTCAGGAGGGAGAGGAACTGGGGAAACGTAAGACTCGAGCACGCAGGGGAACTCGGGTTTGCCGACACTTTTTGATCGACCAGCTAAGCTAGACGTAAGAGTGACCTTTCGCCGGAGTGACCTTCGGTGCGCGGCAGCGCCACGCGCGACGCGGTAGCAGCGGCTTGCGCGCCCAATGGGGCCTAACGGGGCCCCTCGATCTGAGTGCGACGCAGTGGCAGCGTCTTGAGTTCCCGGGTCTGGCCGCCCCCGTTAAGCTGCGCAGCGAAGGTCATTCTTGCCTAGGGCCGCTCTTGCGTGTAGTCGATTTGACGAGCGCGTCCTGGATTTGGACGCCCCACTCTTCAGAGGATGTTTGCAGCGGAAGCTCGCGTCGAATTTCAGATTGGGTCTCGCCATCTTCATCAGAGCCACACGGTCGGCCCGAGGCAGAAGATCGAGGTCGGTTCGTGGAGGGTGCCCTCGTGTTCTTCGTGTTTGTTTGCTGCCCTTGTACGCCCTGGGGAGGGGTACACGTTGATGTCCTGTTTGTTTTGGCCGACGGAGGGTCTCACGTTCTCGAGAGATGCCCTTCTGGTGCAGGTCCGACTGTAGGGCAAGGAGGGGGGTGGCCGCGCAGGAGGCTCGTGGGAGGAGGCCTCAGGCACGGAGAACTAACTACAGTTGCCGCGAGACGTTCCCAGGCGCAGCCTTCCAGCGCTGGAGACCCGTGTGCTGGACGGTTGCCTCCGTGAAACTTGTCGATGCGAGTCTAGGCCAGTCGGCGCGGAGGTAACCAGGGGTGTCCAAGAAAGCTTGCTGCGCTGGCGGCCCGCGTACGCCGCGGCGTAAGGTCCGTTACGCCATCTCGCGTAAGATCCGTCTTCGATCGCCGCTCATGTGCTGTCCCGTCCCCACCCACCCTCGAGCACCCAGACCCCCTCCGCGTCGTCAAAACAAATCTCTTTGGGGGGGAGGGGGGCAGCGTTCGGGCTCCAGGAACCCTCGCTGGGCCCTGGGACTGTCAAAGACCACGGTCGAGAGGTCTCGGGGTCCACGTCATTGCAATCTTTGGCGTCGGGCGTCTTGGGAGAAGGCGAAAACCTTCTTCCCCGCCCCGTTTCCTCCCGTCCCTTCCCTGCATTAGCGGCGCAGGGCTCGAATTGAGCCATAGTTTTCTGTGGAGTTCCCTACCAGTCAGTTTGGAAGTCTGCACACCCATGTGATTTCAATTCAATTCCCCCCTATCGTCTCCTCCTTGTCTTCCCGAGTGACGCAGCAATCAAGACACCTATATACGAGGAGGATGAGGATGAGCTTCCGTCTCATGCTCGTTACGGCATCGAAGATTCACCGCTGCTTCCTGCCCACCGGGAACATCTGTGTCGTGAAGTGTCCAGCGCAGGTGCGTGTGCCCCCCATCCGTCTGGGGAACTCCTGGGAGGCGCCGTCCCGGGGCCTTCGTGGGGCTGTTCTGGGGCCCTCTCGTGCCTTCGTGGGGACTTATAAGGCGCGCTCCTGTGCCGTCTCGGCGCTCTCCGAGCTCCCTCGCTGGGCCGCCTCGACGCGCTCCTCGTCCTGCCGGCCGTCTCCGGAGACCGTCCGTGGGGCCTCCCCGGGCTGCCTCGTGGCCCGGTGCCCGAGCAACGGCAGCGGGAGACGCCAGCAGGACGGCAGTCAGTCCAGCAGGGACGTTGGCCTGAAGTCGGGCTCGTGCCTCTACAGGGGGGAGATTCTAGAATAGTCAAAAAATAGTCGGGGGGCTAATCTTTTTTGACGATTTTTGAACATTTGGGGCTATTTGTTCACATTTTTTTTATTTTTCGTCCACAATCCCCCTGTAG
Organism: Prorocentrum cordatum; assembly: GCA_963575745.1. Lineage (NCBI taxonomy): Eukaryota > Dinophyceae > Prorocentrales > Prorocentraceae > Prorocentrum > Prorocentrum cordatum. The sequence goes on from CAUYUJ010014215.1 coordinate 278,675, forward strand.
GGGGACAGGCCCGACCTAACGTTAGCCTTGCGCCCCCCTGGGGAGGTCAACGGATGATGTGTTCCGCCTGCTGTGCGTGCTGAGTAGTGCGCGCCACAATCCGCATGCACACTAAGAGACGGATTAATTACACCAGAGAAGGACCCCAATCAGTGGATGGTTCTCGCTGAGGAGATCGACCGGGAACCCGGGAGCCCGGGAATCCATGGAACCTAAATCGGTTCGGAACCTTTAACCCGGAACCCGGGAATCCGGGACCAGGAACCCGGGAACCCAGCCTGCTGCCAACATCGTCTGTAAATATTCGCCAAATCTTTCAACTCCCGCCAGGACCCCTTCAGTGCAAGCACTGATTGGGGAAAAAGGGGTACCGATGCCGCTACCTTATCCTGGTTTTCGATCCTTTTTGGGGCATCCTCGGGAGCCCGCGCCACCACGGCCAGAGCCGCCTCGAACAATTCGATGACAGAAAGCACCTCGGCAAAGGTCCAGAGGGCAGCGGCATATCGGGATTTGGCTGACTCCCCCGTGCAGCGCAGACTCGATGGGCCTCCGCATGGAACTGGCATGCTGCATGGGGCCCGCGTTCACCGTCTTACAGTGGAGGCCAGTCCACAAGAAACATTCCATAAGAGACCCAAGACCCCAGGACGTTCATTGGCTTTTTAGGGGTGGGAACTTCACGCTCTCCATCGCAGAACCATCGAAGCCCCAGAAACCCAGGGCACCCTGGAGGTAAGCAGGGTGTTTCTTGGCATGGGCCTCCACTGTACTCCTCTTCTCCCCCTACACGTCGTCTGCCTCACCCCTCCCTGGCCTCCCTTCGTCCATCCCCCTCCTCCTCCTCTAGCCTGGCCCACCTGCTGCTGCTCCTCCTCTCCCTCTCCTCTCTCTCCTCCTACCTCGGGCGCCTGAGGAGGAGGAGGCAGAACAGGAGGAGGAGGAAGAGGAGGACCGGGAGGTGTTAACATGTGCGTGACCTTCGCTGCACCCGTCCGCGGCATAATTCGCTTGTTTCTCCGCCTGAGTCGGCCTCGTCTTTCTCACAGGGCGCCACAAGTGTAGCCTTCGCGTTCGGCCAAGGTTCGAACAAATACCAGGAGGAGAATGAGGAGGAGGAAGAGGAGGAGGAGGAGGAGGAGGAGGACTGCCGCCTCGGCAGTTATGACGCTCACCCCGCCCCCGCTGCCCGCGCTCCAAGGTGCCTCGCGCTCTCCCCCCCCCCCGGGGGGGCCGGCCGGCGGCGCCGCGGCGGAGGAGCTGCAGAAGCAGTGGCGAAGCGTTTTGCTTCGCCCGCAGTCTGGCGGGCACGACATGTTCTTCGAACATTCTAAGCTGAGGCCGTCTTGTTTCCGCACGTCGGTTCCATCTTATAAGAGCATGGAGTCTCCTTATAATATCCTTTCGTTATGTGAGCAGCCTTGGGTAGGCCTACAGGAGTGCCCCGACGGTCGGTCCCTGCTCAATAGAAGAATCCACGTTGCTTTCCAGAGTGCGCATTGCGCGAACGTTCGTAGCACGCGGCCGGTCTCGCGGAGTGGGGAACCGTGGTCACGAACGTGGGCGGGCTCCCCAGCCGTGAGGTGATGCCCGGAGCGTCCTTCACGTTCGCGGACTTGAACAGGAGACGCGCGTGCGCCGCGGCCGGCCGCCAGCACGGTTGTCTGAGCTCCGCGTGGATCTGTCGGATTAGCGAGGGCCCCCCTTGGTGGCGCTTCCGGCATCGCCCCTGGCGCGCCAGGGAAGGGCGGGTCCAGCGCCGATCCATGAGATCCTCGCGTGGACTATGTAGTTCTGTACGACTCCCAGATCCCAATCTATCCTGAAGCGCCTTCCTACTTTCAAGGATCGATCTACATGTTGTTTATGAAACTCTTCTTTGGGCGGGCCTGAACCCGATATATGTTATTTGTGAACCTCATCTTTTAAACCAGATTCATGTTTCTGCTCATGACTTACCACCAGAAAGAATTTTGAGTACCAGGGCAGCACCCGAACTCGAGGATGTTGATGTGTCAGGACCTCGGGGGCTATGTTAGGCTATACCTTTACGACATTCCGCTTGCGTATCGGGCAAACATTCGATACTTCGTAGGGGTGCTCGACAATTAATTATGTGATGCGGTCTTTGATTGCGATGGGAACAGCATACGTTTATCCGTAAGGGCTTCGCCCCCTGCCGCCGGCCCCCTCTCTCGGAGAATGGGCCATGGAAGAGCTAAGTCATGAGGCCTTGGCGCTGTCGTGGCGCTGTCGATTCGCAGTCAGCAAAACCAACTGATCACAAGAGGGGTTACCACACCTGGCGATTGGTAAGACGTGTATGGTTTACGGGCTTGGTTACCACACCTTACGATTACAGGGCCGAGGGAGTTCTCGCAGTTTGGGTTACCACGCCTTGCGATGGATGTGCGTGAAGGGTGGCACCGAATTTCAGAAATGTGGCAAATCACCTGTGTTTTTGGACCCTGACCCCGCAGATCTGCGTGAGGGGTGGCACCGAATATCAGAAATGTAGCAAATCACCTGTGGTTTTGGACCCTGACCCCGCGGATCTGCGTGAGGGGTGGCACCGAATTTCAGAAATGTGGCAAATCCCGTGTGTTTTTGGACCCTGACCCCGCGGATCTGCGTGAGGGGTGGCACCGGATTTCAGAAATGTGGCAAATCCCTTGTGTTTTTGGACCCTGACCCCGCGGATCTGCGTGAGGGGTGTCGATTTCGAGCCCCCCCAGCAATTCAGACAACGCGCCCAGGGGGTGCAAAAAATGCCGTTTGGGCCTCCCCCCCCCTCGCGCGGTCAATCAACTAGTTACAGTAACCAGCAAGAAGTCAACTAGTTACAGTAACCAGCAAGAAGCAGAACTGTAACACTGGAAACTACAACCTACGACTGGTACAGGAAACTGCGAATCACGGTCCTACAGCCTGGTGGCCCCACAAGGGGGCCGGCGGATATCTACGATGGTGATGATGATGATGCTGATGATGAGGATGAGGATGAGGATGAGGATGAGGATGAGGATGATGAGGAGAGATGAGGATGAGGATGAGGATGAGGATGAGGATGAGGATGAGGATGAGGATGAGATGATGATGATTGATGATGATGATGATGATGATGATGATGATGATGATGATGATGATGATGATGATGATGATGATGATGATGATGATGATGATGATGATGATGATGATGATGGTAATGATGATGGGAATGATGATGATGATGCTTGACATTATTTTCTGGGATGTGGCCCTTGAGTGCGATGGGGACAACCGCAGATTCGCTCCGTCAGGTAGGAGGAGGGGGAGGAGGAGGAGGAGGAGGAGGAGGAGGAGGAGGAGGAGGAGGAACAGGCCCCCCTGGCGGGTATGCTTATGCGGTGATCCCTTCCCCCGGCTACGCCGCCGTCGGCGCGCGCCCCCCCCCCCGTTTCGGAGGAGGGCCAGCCAGGGCCGCCCAAAAATCGGCCCCGCCGCGCCTCGACTCGAAAGCCCGAGCCCCAATTTTCGGATTCGGTTCGATCATTCTCCTCCTCCTCCTCCTCCTCCTCCTCCTCCTCCCTGCAAGGGGCGGGTACCACCCCGCCCTTGCGCCTCTGCGTGGGGCTTCAGGTGCGGGTCGGGCCCGAGCGCTGATTGGCGCCTGCTCACCCAGCGTGCGAAGCGAACACAGCTAGGACGACTCGACAGTAATTTTAGGAAGCTGCCCACTGGCACACGGCGGCGAACCTCGTCCCCACGGCTCGATCGATCCTCCTCCTCCTCCTCCTCCCCACCCTCCCCCTCCCCCTCCCTCCTCCTCCTCCTCCTCCTCCTCCTCCTCCTCCTCCTCCTCCTCCTCCTCCTCCTCCTCCTCCTCCTCCTCCTCCTCCTCCTCCTCCTCCCCCCCCCTCAGGGGCAACGACAGGGGGGATAGGCATAGGGGGGGACGCATCGTCCTCAAATCGCATATGGATCGCGGACGGGGGCCGGGTAGCCCCAACCTGCACAGGAGGGTGCGGATGCACCATGTAGGACCGATCGCCGATCTAATCGGCGATGCACCGCCGACTCCAGGTCGATGCATCCCCCCTATTCTTGTCCCCGCCTATCGCTGCCCTTCAGAAACAAACACAGACACAGATGATCGATGGTTCCCAGGGAAAAAGATGGAGCGCGCATGGGAAGGGGACGGGGCAGACGGACCTCCAGGAAGCGTGGAACAGATCGGGCATCCTGGGATTTGTGTCTGTTTGTTCGTGTGTCCCTGGGCCCCTTCCACTGCCCGGGGGCCAGTTCGGGGCCGCTGCGCGGCGATCCGGCCTCGATTCGAGTCGGGGTGATCCGCTGGCGGTCCAATCCGCTTCCGATCCGACCCGGCGTCATTGCTCCGCCCAGGTCAGGCCAGCCAGTCGCGACAACGGTGCCCCTTCCTGGCGCTCTTCCGTCTCTTCTGGCCCTGCTGGATGCTTCTCGTCGCCGCGGCCGGATATGCCCCCCAAAAGCTGGCCCACCACGGACTTCGGGGAGAGGATCAGGGGGCCGATTCCGAGCCGATTTTGGCGGGGCGGGGGTGCCAACGCTGGCTCAGCTGACCCTCCGCCGATTGGCGGGCGCGCCAGGGAGGGAGGGGGGGACGCGCTTGATCATCGGTCGCGCTCGCGCGCGGGGCACGCGACGGGGGGTATGTCGACCAGCAGGGGAGAAAAACTGCACAGACGCAGAAGTAGGCATGGATTTCCATGGGACTCTGGCAACACACTGGGGCCCCGCGGGGGTCGGGGCGGGGGGGGGGGGGGGGGCAGGGCGCCGCGCGAGCGGGGGGCGCCCCCCCCGCCCCCCCGCCCAGGATGCCCACGAAGGGGCTCAAGGCCCTCTGCGTGCAGTACGGCGTGATGCCTGCCGGCACGGTGGGCCCCCGCCGCAGCCGGCGGCCGAAGGCGACAGGGGGTCACCGAGCGTGTTTTCCGTTGCTCGCGGAGTGCCCGCTCGCCACCGTTCGAACAAGAAGCAACGTTTTTTTTGCGTCGCCGGAGTACGGTGTATCGTACTCCCCCCCGCGGCGAATCCGGGCCATTTGCGAGTAGCTTCTTGGCGAGTAGAGTGGAATGCGCTTGTGCAGAGATCCTGGCGTCCCACTTGTTTCGGGCCGGGAGTTTTCGCTCTGGTTCGGGCTCCGGGGCCCTCACATGTCGATCTGGCTCGAAAGGTGGCGCAGAAAGATGGGGTCTGGGGCGAATGGCCCAGGAGGAGCCATACAGTGAGCGGCTTGAATAAGGAACACTTCCTTTTCAAGAGGGGCTCGGTCGTTCCTTGGGTTTGCATGCGTTCTGCTACCTTTTTGGCGGCGAGCCCCCCTGGTGTTCCCTCGGACTTCGTAGACTCACTTGGAACGACAAGGGGCTTCGTTCCGTATTTATCGTTCCTTAGGTCAGGCCGATGACTGTACATAGATCCTGGGGCGCGGATGATCCATGTCTTCGGCGAGGCTCCCCGGCGAATGCGTGTATGGCTCTCCACTGGGCTGTTCGCCCCCTATCGTCGCCCCCCAGCCTCCAGGGGACGGGCACGGGGCAGGCAGGAGGAGGCGCGTTCGAGGTTCGAGAGTGTTGGGCGTGTTCCTCGGATCTCGGCGGGTGGTTTCCAGCCTCGGGGCGCGCCCCAGCAGCGGCGCCTCGCCGAGGGCGTCCCGGGGGTCGCCCTGATCGTCCCGAGCGGCCGCCGGAGAGCCGAGCGATGGCCCGAAGGGCAGGGGAGCGCCGTCAAGGATCCTAGATATCATTGTCCGTGTGCCGCACCATCCGCGCTCCAAGATCCCGCAAAGCCAGACTGACCCGAGGCTCATGGCAGCCGATCCTCGCAGAGGATCTTCACTCCTCAATCTTTATGTCCCCCCCAAGCCCTGAGCTCTCGGCTGGGAGTACAACTCGTCCGTCTCCTCTTCCCCCTCCTCATCTTCCTCCTCACCCCTCCTCCCTCCACCTCCCTCCTCCGGTCTCCTTCTCCCTCCTTGTCCTCCCTCCTTGTCTTCCTCGTAACTTCCCTCTTTTCAATTTCTCGCCGTCGCCAGGAATTATTTTCGCAGAGTTGCTCACCTGCTGGTTGTTGTTGGGTGGTCGTTTCTCCCAGCGGGTATGCCTCCTAGGTCTGCACGACAGGATAATTTTGAGCTGGTTTTTGTGAGGGGCGAGAGATATTCGATACATTTCCGACCGAGTCGGCGAGGAGTAGTATCAATGGAAGTAGGATTACGAGTAGTAGTGGAGGCGTTTTGACGACGACAGCGGCGGCGGCGACGACAGTCACGGCGGAGACCTGGGCGGTGGCCGCTGCGGAGGAATTATTTGTTTCCCTGTCTTGTTGGGACCCCAATCCGACAAGAAAGCCCGTAACTATACATATTGGTTCACATTTGTATATATTTATATGTATATATATATGTGTGTATGGATTGGTATCCCATTATTGGGGAGTTAAAGACCCATGTACTCGAAGAGAAAACCCTGCTAAACATCATCTTTCGAACTTCCGCCCTGATTTCTCGGGTCGGTACTGGACCCCCTTCCTGGCGCGCGGAACGCGCCAGGGGGCGGCGCCAGAGGCACCATCAGCGGGTTTCAACGCCGATCCGACATATCCGCCCGAAATTCAACCATTCCTGCTGACTGCTTTTTCCTCCCAGCAAATACGATGTCCTTCTCTCAATCCTTTGCCACGCGAGCTGCCTGATGGAGCTGGGTGTGAGTGCCGGGTTGGATAGTCCGCTTCGCGCAGGTGGAGCGGGAGAATCTCCTGGAAGCGCTGCAGCCGCTGGCATTCCCGCCGCAACCGTGGGAGGAGGTGAATGCGGAGGATGAGCAGGAGGTGGAAGAGGCGAACGGAACGGAGGTGGGGGAAGAGGGGGCGATCACAGGAGGACGAGTTAAAGCAATGGTTGTTGTCCCTATGGGGGGGGGTCTCGGCGCCACGGCTTGGCGCAGCTCGGGAAATTCGTGCGTTTGGATTCCAGGAGTGATCCGGGGACCGATTAGAGCTGTTGTTGTCTCAAATCGCCATGCTCCGAAGGTTGGCCAGGAGGACAGGCGGGAGGCGGAGGAGTGAAGGAGAGGAGGAGGAGAGGTGGCAGGGAGAAAAGAAGCATGGGAGTAGGACGGAGTGGAGCCGAAGGAAGAGGATGAGCGTGATGACGTAACAGTGGAAGGGAGGGGGGTTGGGCCAAGGATAGGCGCAGGGGAGAAGGGATGATGGGGAAGACAAAGGGGACGAGAAGGGAGAAGCAGGTGGAGGAGGAGGAATAGGAGGATAATGAAGCTGGAAGTGTGGATGATGAGGTCGGGAACGGGAAAGGGGTGACGAAGCGAGATCGTTAACAGAAGTGGACGGAGGGAGGAAGGGGAGTGAGATGATAATGATGAGAATGATGAGCATGCTGATGCTGATGCTGATGATTATGATTACGAGGATGATGCTGCTGATGATGCTGATCTTGATGATGATGACGATGATGGTGACGATGCTGATGATGATGATGATGATGCTGGTGGTGATGATGATGATGAGCATTGTGATGATTGTGCTGGTGATGATGCTGGTGCTGATGCTGATGCTGACGATGCTGATGCTGATGCTGATGTGCATGTTGATGCTGTTGATGCTAATGCTGCTAGTGGTGATGGTGATGATGATGCCGATGCTGAGGCTGCTGCTGATGTTTATGATGGTGTTTTTGCTGCTGATGATGCTGCTCTTGAAGATGACGATGGCGATGGCGATGATGATGGTGGTGCTGATTATGAGGGTGATGATGATGGTGATGATGATGATGATGATGGTGATGCTGATTCTAATTCTGATAATGGTAATGCTGATGGTGACGATGTTGATGATGGTGTTGATGCTGATGCTGTGCTGATGCTGATGGTGGTGATGCTGCTGATGATGATGATGATGATGCTAATGATTGTGATGGTGATGCTGGCGATACTGTTGCTGGTGCTGCTGCTGCTGCTGCTGCTGCTGCTGCTGATGATGATGATGATGATGGTGGTGACGTTGCAGCTGATGATTATGATGATGGTGATGGAGATGGTGGTGATGATGGTGACGATGCTGATAAAGATGATGGTGAAGATGATGATGGTGGTGACGATGGCGATGCTGATGATGCTGATGATGATGATGGTGCTGCTGATGATGATAATGATGATGATTATGATGATGATGCTGATGATAATGTTGATGCTGATGCTGATGATGATGATGATGCTGATGATGATGATGATGATGATGATGGTGGTGGTGGTGGTGGTGGTGGTGGTGGTGGTGGTTGTGGTGGTGGTGGTGATGGTGATGATGATGATGATGATGATGATGATGATGATGATGCTGATGCTGATGCTGATGCTGATGCTGATGCTGATGCTGATGATGATGATGATGATGATGATGATGATGATGATGCTGATGATGATGATGATGATGATGATGATGCAGCTGCTGCTGCTGCTGCTGCTGCTGCTGATGATGATTTTGATGATGATGATGATGATGATGATGATGATGATGATGATGATGACGACGCCATGAAGCAGAGGAGGAGGAGCAGAAGCAGGAGGAGGACTACGAGGAGGAGGAGCAGAAGCAGGATGCAAGAAGGGCAGTCACCGCGAGAAGGAGTAGAAGAATCAGGATGGACAAGTATTGAGATGGTCAGGGGGAAGTAGCATTGGAGCCGGTTTGCAGCGCTGACCCCGTCTTCGGCATATCTTTTGAAGGACCAGGTGTCCTGGCCCCACAGCTCTCACGCGTGGACAGTGATAGAGACGTACCTTCCCCTAGATCTTCGAATTCGCTGGGGGGGCTACACGTGTGGGCAGCGCATGACGTGGGGGCCCCCGTGTACTGTGCACCGCTCGAGCACAAGCGAAGCCAGCTGCTCGAAAACACGCCGGCGTGGCGTCAGGGCGAGTCTGCCTCTACACCCTGGCCCTCCATCGTCCCGACATGGAGATTACCAGCCTGGAACATCTCCCTATCCCTATGCTGGGCACCTCCTCATCACGATGCCAATCTTAGGGATTCCCTTATTTTTTGAGAGCGAATCGCTAAGATTGTCATCGCCTTTTGGCGTGTCAATCTTAGGGATAGGGATACGTTCGAGGCTGGTAAGGAAAGGAGTGCGTGGCAGACCCATCAAACACGGCCAGTCCCAGAAACGCCCGTACTTGAGAGGCCTAGAGGTTGACACCAACACCAAATATTGGCGGCGTGCCTCCACCGAGGAAAGGGGAACCCGATCTCGGTGATGTTGGTGCTGGTGGCGGGAGAATTACCATCAGCACCAGCACACATGATCATTTCCCCCCAATGGAGGCAACCCCCTGTGTTGGTGCCCATTTCCAAGCCTCCACGTACTGCGCCAGGTGGTTCTGCAGGCGGCCGCGTCCTGGATCCCAGTATTCCAGTGTTGCTCCTGCTCTGAGTTGAGGCTGCACCGCTCATGACACAACCAAAACAACGGTTCCTGTCCGCGGACTCCAGTCTTGAGCCAGCGTCCTTGAGCCAAAGACGGACAACAACAGGTCTTGCGCCGGGTGGTTCGTGGGTGTATTTGTTTGCTGAGCTTCATGGAGGTCTGACACCCTCGCGTCTCCTGCCCTCGAGCCTCGGGCGGCATGCCCCCGCTCGGTGGCCACGTGGCCGGCCGCGGACGGAGGGAGGACGCTCGGCGGCCACGGGGGCTGGCCGCGCGGCCAGGAGTGGCCAGAGCCAGGGCCTCACGGACCGTGCGGACGGAAGTGGCCTTTCGGCGAGTTCATTCGGGGCTTGGTATCGCTCGGACGTGTGCATTTTTCCTTCGGCGAGGACTATCGAGGAGCATCCTTGCTCATTTGCCGAAAATGCCACGCACGAAACCGAAAAAACACAGGGACTGGACGTCCGAGCGATGGCGAGAAGTGGCCACTCGGCGAGTTCATTCTGGGGGGATGGAGGAGGCAGGAGGCGAGGTATGCTCGCGCCCCCCCCCCCCCCAGCCCTCCTCCCTGCCTTCTCTTCCCGCCCCTACTGCTGCCTCCCCCCATGCCCCTCCAGACGCCCCGCCGGATGCCCCTCCTGATGCTTCCTCCCATGCCCCCCCATCCCTCCCTCCTCTTCCTGTCCATCCCTCCTCTTCATGCCCCTCCTGATGCCCCTCCGTCCTCTTCCTGCACCTCTTTTGATTCCTGCTGCTCCCCCCCACCCTTCCTCCTCCTCATCCCCCCATTTTCTGCCCCTCTTGATGCTTCCTCCTGCTTCTTACCACTCCTGCCACTCTCACATGGCCCTCTCTCATTATCCTGAATCCTCGATACCCTGCCCCTCCCCCGCCCTTGGCTCCCCTTTCTCCTCCCCCTCCCCCTTCCTATCCCCCCCCGTCGGAGGCCTAGAGGTTAGCGTCAACAGTATCTCCTCCTCCTCCTCCTCCTCCTCCTCCTCCTCCTCCTCCTCCTCCTCCTCCTCCTCCTCCTCCTCTCCCTCCCCCTCCCCCTCCCCCTCCCCCTCCGCCGAGGGAATGTGAATGCTCTGCCTCCCAAGGTGGTTGAGAGAGTACCGCTGGCCCACTCCCCCTTCCTATACCCCCTCTCGCCCCTCCCTTTCTTGCCCCGCGTCCCCCCACATGATGCAACTCCTTGGAGGTTCACGTCATCACTGGCGCTGATCGAAAATCCCCGTGGTCGAAATTTGGCACAGACCCTCTCAATCCGGCTCAATCCTCATTCATCTTGGACAACAGTATTGTTAGCCCCGGAATGGTAAAGGGAGGATACCCCGCCGTTCCTCTCAAGGGGGGAGGGGGGCAGCGCTCCCCCATCGGTATTGTGACCACTCGCCGCTGTTCCAGTTCTTGCTGCATGGTATGCTTCGCGTGATGTCGACAGACGCGGCTCTGGCGATCTTGAGCCGCTCAAGCATGGATCAGTTCTGGCTCAAGCAGTTTTGTTTTATCGGAGATGCATACGGCGAACTCAATGACCGCCGCCCCCTGAGTTTTCGAAACACCACGCGGCCAAGCGTTTGGCCGAAGCCTGCCCAAGTTATTGGACTATGTTTTTCCCCACTGGAACTCCTTCGGGGACCACTTGGGAGAGGAAGAGATCGGAGGAGCAGAGGGAGGAAAAGGAGGAGGAAGAAAACGAGGAGGCCTGTTGAGGCCTTTTTGAGACCTCCTGGGGGCTTCCTCGAAGCCTCTCGGGTGCCTCTGAGGGGCCTCCTGGGGGCATCTTGGAGGCCTCTGGGGTCTAGGCGGCTGGCTCCTGGGGGGCCTCTGAAGGACCTCTTAGCCCCTGGAGGCGGTCTTGAGGCCCTCTCTGGGCATTCGTGGGTCCTTCGTTGGGCGCTTTAGGGCTGTTTGGGAGGTCCCCGGGGCTGCCCCTTGGCCGTCTCGGCGGCTTTCTGAGCCGTCTTGGGGCCCCTCTTGGGCCGCCCTGCGTGCTCCTTGGGGGTATCTTGGGTTGTTCTGGGGCAATCTGGGGGACCTGGGAGGATTGAGGACGCCTGGGGAGTTCGGAGAACTCCTCTCGTGTCTCACGACAGTGGGCCCTGCCGCGAGACCCTGGCAACGTTTTGGGGACCTATGGGGCCGCCTGGGAGCGTCGGAAGATGTCGGAAGCCCGAACAAGGCGAGAACTCTAAAATCATTGAATCACAGACCAGAAATCATTAATTTGGGTCTCATGGGGGTCTTCTTGAAGCCCTCCTAGGGCGTCTTGGGGGCTTCGTGGGCCGTCTGGAGGTCATCTTTGGACGTCTTCGGGCCATCTTGGCCGTCGTGGACGCGTCTTGGGACCATCTTGAGATCTTTTGAGAGTAGTTTGGTCGTCTTGGAGGCATCGAGTAGGCAATGTTACAATCAGCTTGGCAATTTGGGAGGCGAGTTGTCTGGTTCTTCCCTGCCTTCTGGGTCCTTCTGCGGGCCGGCGGGAGCGGCCGAGAGGATCGTACAGCCTCCGCGGCTGATCCAGGCCATTTGCGGGTAGTGATTTTGCGAGTAGTGGAACGCGCTTGTCTTTCATTGGTAACATTTGAAGAGTCGAGCAACAAAACGTACAGCATGCCGTGCACCCCTGTGGCAAGCCACAGGGGGTGGCAGATCGAGTGGCCGCTGGCCCACTCCGCTACCGCGCCTCGGTTGTTGGCCACAGCCCTCTTGGCACGTCTTTGGACACTTCGTGGCCCCGAGAGCAGTCATTCAGAGGAGGAAAAGGTACCCATGCCGGTACCCCTGCCCCTGGGGTTCCTGCGAGGCCCTTCTTGCTTGCCACCGCTGGATTCGCCTTGAATCTTCGGCATTGAGGACAGAGGCCCTGGGGATTGAGCAAGGGACCTGAAGATCGAGGAACAACACGCTTCATAAACCCAAGGCTTCGGATGTCCGCGCGGATTGCTTGGATCGGCGCTCGACTTCCCCACATGGCGCGCCGAGCGCGCCAGCGGCAGGCGGCGCTAGAGGCGCCGCCAGGGGGGTCCAGCGGCACTCCAAAAATCCGCGCAGACGCCCGACAGCTGATGCATTGTCCTCTTGGTTCCTCATCCAGACACCCCACCTCGTGCCTCGCGGGCACGGCGGCGTATAGTTCTCGGACTCGCACTATAGACAACATCGCCGACGCACCGAGTCGGAGGATCGGACCCCATCGCCGATGCATTGGCGATGCGAAGAGGTGTGGAGACCGGCTTTGTGTTTTCTTCACCTCGACGTCGCCGGTGCATCGCCGATGAGCTAAGAGGCCGCGCAGGCGGGGGAGCGGCCACCCAGAGCGTGAATTACCTACCCCGCTTTCGCTTCCAGGCAAAACCAAGTCATACCACGCGCCTCCTCGTCAAGCGGCCTGACCAGTACAGGCCGTAGTTTGGCATCGTTTTGTATCTCTTGGAAGCGAGGGTGGTCAAAAGCGAGGTAGGTTTGTTTTCCCCCTAGCCACCCTCGCCGCCGTTCACCCGCCGCCCGCAGGCCGAAGACGCCCAGGGCAGCGGCGGCGCGGAGGCCCTCCGCGCCCCCCCTCCCCGCGCGCTGCCCGAGAGCCTAGAGGAGGCGCTGCACTGCAGGTGCCCACTGTGGGCTCCTGTGCCTCTCAGGAGGGGTCCCAGGGTCGCACCGCATCGCCGATGCTCTGGCGATCCGGCCCGACACGGAGCCCGATCTCCTGCCCTTCACGCCGAGGTGCTGGCTGCGCATCGCTGGTGCATCGGTGATGCGTCGGCGATGCGGCACGGTCCCCAGATCCAAACTCCGCCGACCCCAAGTGGGAGGCCTTTGAGAAAGCGCTGCCATGTAGCTGCCCAGACTCAAATCGGGCGTGTCCGTCTACAGGGGCAACATTCCAAAGTAGTTTAAAAATGATATGGGGATTATTTTGCCCAACCATCATGTGGTGTTGGGTCCTCGTTTTGAAGAGAAGGGCTGCTTCGGCATTCTGCCTTAGAAAGTGGATGCGGAGGGGGCGCGCTGGGAGGTTGCTTAGGGGCTGCATCGACCGGTGCCTTGCCGTAATGAGGTCGTCGGAGCTCTAGGTACCCTGTGCAAGAGGATAACAAAAAACAATTATTCGGTGGCTGGTGGCCTTACGAGTGAGACCAGACCTTCTAGCGTCGGCGGCTGCCTTGAGCGAGGGAGGATGATCTCGATTTCGGTGATTGCGGTGGTGGTGGTAAGATTCGCCCTAATGGATGGTCCCGGGATGGACACCAGCGCAAGAATCCAAGATCATCCCCCCCGGAGCAGGCAAAACCCTTTGCGTCGGTGTTGGTACCTTTTTCCATGTCTTCAACTCCACCCTTACTTGGCCCCCCCTCCCCCCCATCCTTGGGCCGGGCAGAAAGCTTCGGCGCCCGAATGTGGAGGTGCGTCCCGAACAACTGAGGTGAAGACGTGCTTCCCCGCCGCCACGTTGGTGCGTGTGTATGTGAATGTGTATGTGTATAGTGTGTCTGTTGTGTGTTGTGTGTGATGTGTGTGTGTGTTGTATGTGTGTGTAGTGTGTGTGTGTGTGTGTGTGTGTGTGTGTGTGTGTGTGTGTTTGTGTGTGTGTGTGTGTGTGCGTGCGTGTGTGTGTGTGTGTGTGCGTGTGTGTGTTGTGTGTGTGTGTGGGTGGGGTGGGGGGTGGGGGGTGTGTGCGTGTGTGTGTGTGTGTGTGTGTGTGTGTGTGTGTTTGTGTGATTATGTATGTGTTGTGTGTGTGTGTGCGTGCGTGTGTGTGTGTGTGTGTGTGTGTGTGTGTGTGTGTGTGTGTGCGTGTGCGTTGGTGCTTTGGTGCTTTGGTGCGTCGGCGGCCTGGGGCGTCTGCACCTCGCCAGGCCCGTGCGCTGGGCCCTCGAGCGACGTCTCGTCGCCTGCCGAGCCCGAAAGGAGCCGAGCCGCGGGCAGCGCCCCCGCGCGCTCCCCAGGGCGGCGGCGCCGTGGCCCTCTCGAGGCCGCGCCCCACCCTAGGCCCCTCAGCCTGCTGCCAAGGGGGGCCGAAAAGCAGCGAGAAACGCGCCGCGCCCAGGCCACCCGCAGCGCGGGGAAGCAGGCCCGAGCGCCCCGAGCGGGGCGGCAGCCCCGCCCAGGCCCCTCAGCTCACGGATAACACCGCGCCAAGGGGGGCCGCACGCACTGAGACCAGACAGACCATTGAACGAGCACAACGGCCTCAACGCAGATCCCTTCCAGTCTTTGGGTCCTGGCCGCGCTGGATGCGGCGAATGCGCCTGAGGCGCTCCTTGTCGCCTGGGTCGCGCGGGTCCAGCCGCCTGCACGGCCCGCCGAGGTTCCTGGCCACCGAGCTGTAGTAGGAACCACACACGACGCAGACCACGAAATTGCCAATGATCTCGACCGTATGTGGCCGAGGCTCCGATGAAGCGGCTCTGGCCGTCTCAGGCAGCGCCTGGCCACTCCTGGCGGGCTGGGCAGAGGCCGCCCGCCCGCGCGCACCCCGCTCTGGCTCCGAGGCCGCCGCAGCCCCAGCCAAAGGCGGCGGGGAACCCGCCAGCGGCGCCAGGCCGCCCTGGCCAGAGCCCGCCGCCGCCGCCGAGGATGCTGAGGAACCAGTCCTTGGGGCCTTACCACCGTGTTTCAGGCTGCCCTGGCCAGCACGAGCTTGGTGTGCCGCCAAGGGGGCGGAGCACACAGCGGCCGCTGCCTGGGTGGCAGCCTTGCCGTCCACGTCCAGGGAGCTGGCCAACTCGCACTGATCAGCTCCAGGCTCGCCTGCGGGTTGAGCAGCAGGCGGCACCGTGGGAACAGGAGCTGCCCCAGCGCCAGCCGTAGCACCGTCGTCCACGTCCTGGGAACAGGTGGCTGCCGCACTGCGGATCCGCAAAACACCCTCCCGCCTCGCCCCTCCCGCTGGAGCTCCCTCCTCCTGTGGCTGGAGTGCCCTGGGGGCGAGGTCGGGATTGGGCGACGACTCGCGCTCTGACGCCTGGGTGCTTGTGGCCTGCGTGGCCCTGCCGTCTGCCTCCACCACCTCGAGGTCGCTGTGCACGCTGAGGGCCGCGAACTCGTCGGCATCGTCGTAGCCATGGGCGTCCTCGGCGGCGCGGCCTGCCGCATCACCTCCTTGGTCGTCATCCGAGGAGAGGGGCTCGAAGACCCACTGGTGCCACGAGGCCGTCTCAGGCGGGGCACGATCTCCAAGAAGACTCCTGAAACGCTCCCTGACCTGGTTCAACACATCGAAGTGATGCCGAAGCAGCCGACGGCGCTGCCTGGCTGTCAAACCCGAGTCAGGCCGTACCCTGGCGAACTGAGCTTGACGGGCTGGTTCGGCACGCGTCCACGAGGTGGCGCATAGGTCGTCGACGACCTGCCCGAGAGTGCGGCCAGGGTTGCTACGCAGAAGATGCTCTCGAACTGGTGCCCAAGCCTCCGAGCTGAGAAACCTTTCAAGATATTCCGAACACCACGTACGGTAGTCCCACTCCTTGGTGAAGCCTGCCACGTCGAAACGATCGATCCAGAAAGACGCCCAGATGATGGCATCGTCCATGATGGAACGGACATGCTGCTGTTCGGGCGTGATGTGTGGCTGGCTTGGCGGGGTTCCCGTGCACGCAGGGCCGTCAGGTATCCGCTCCATCCTGCCAAGAGCCGCGCGGGCTCCTGCAACAGGAGCCCACAGCGGGTCGGGGCCCAGCTGGGAGGCAGGCGCAGGGCCGGGCTCTACTCGAGGCTCACCCTGATCCCCATGGTCTGCTCGCTGTCGCACAGGCCGAGCGGCGGCGCCTGCCGCCACGAGAAGAGGCACCGCCACACTGCCTCCCTTGGCCGCACTCTTGACTAACTTGCCCTGGAGCCCTTGGAGACGACCACGACACTCCTGCAACTGAAAGGCCGCGAGGCGAGTGCGGGCAACCTTGCCGCAGTTGGTGCACTTGGAATAACCGCGGCACACTTCCAGAACGTGCGGGTGCCTGGGACCAGCCTGGGGTCGTGCAGCCTGAGGAGCGTTGGCCTCTTGGCCCTGCTGTCGTTTGGGCCGAGGCTCCGCCAACCTGACCCCGTCGAGGAGGACCCTGAAGTGCCCGATGTACTCTAGCACGCGCTTGGTGGCCTTGAGCTCCTGCTTCACCTGCAACGTGGCCCACTCTGGCGGCGCGCTGAGGTCTGCTCCTTGCTTGGCCCATTCGTCGGCTAAGTCATTGTGCCTCATGTGAATTTGGACCTCCTCTGGCAGCGCTAAACGTTTGACCTGCGATATGTGCGAGGCGACTTTGGTGACCGACAACTCTCTGCCAGGAAGGATGTCCATGTCATCCAGGCGATCCCAGATCTCGAGCCAGACGTGCGCATAGGGCCTGGCCGCTGAACAACACCATGCCCTGCCACGGGCCAGGCCTTGGACCACCTGAGCATTGTCCATGATGATGGCCGCGATGAAGACCGAATGCCTGAGGGCGTGGAGGAGACCCCACAACTCTGCCAGGACCGAGCTGGGGTCGGGAAAGGGCAGTGGGCCGTGCAGGCCCTGCACCACGTCGTCGGCCTCCGCTGTGCACTGCAAAGCCGCCCAGCCGCCGTGCCTGAGGTCATCCAGGCCTTTGACTGATCCGTCCGAAACCAGCACATCGGTGAGCTCGGGGGCCGCGCCATTGACGATCCAATGGGCGCGCTGCGACGGTAGGCTCCAAGCCAAGCCGTAACATGGGGTTCGCCGCAAACCCCGCTCCCACAACCATCTTGAGGCTTCCGACGAGGAGGCCGACAAGCCCAGGTGGCCGACGTCTCTGAAGGTAGGTGTCGAGTCGTGGGCCGTCAGCTGCTCCCTCACCGTAGCACGCGTCGGGCTGCCGCGCCGCCAGTAATCGTGCTGGTGGGTGCCGAAACAGGTCGTGTCGTCGCAAAGCTGGCAATGCGGAGTGTCCGCCTGGCCCGAAAAGAAAAGGGCCTCCTGCGAAGGGAAACCGCCCAACACCGCCTTCTTGACCGCATCGGCATGGTGTTGCAGCCACCCGTCCTGCTTGCGCCGCTTGACCAACTGCCTCGCTGGGGTGAGCCACGGCGCTGGCAGGAGCGCAGCCCGCTCGGGCTGAGCCTTAGCCCACTGGCACAGGGCTCTGGAACGGGCTGCCAAAAGCACGGCTGCCTCGACCGACTTGGGGCAGATCTGCAGTAGATCAAGATGGACATCCCCTCCTTGGAGCACCCCGCCTCGTGGAGGCAAGACAATCTCGAAGGCCGACGGCATGCTCCAACCATGGGCTCGAACTGTGACTGAGGTGGCCCCCGCTGGGCCGCGCACCATTGACCACAACTCCTGAGCGTCGGCGTCCATGTACAGCGCAAGCTGTTGCTGCACTCGGGCCCATGCTGTGGCCTGCGCACGCCGCCCCTCCGGGTGGTCCCACGCTTCCCTCGCCCAAGCCAGCAGCGGTGCCAGAACGAGGGTGTCGGCGCAACTGGGGTCGAGGCCGTCGTGCAAGACTCGGGAGGTAAAAGCTGTGGCGCCCCTGCGGACGGCCCGATCCTTCTGCTGGATAAAACGCACGATGGGCCTGGGCGTGCCGCGGACACGGGCGCCGTAGGCGACCGAGGCTCCGAGGCCCTGCCGCGCGACCATCTTGAGCTTGCCTCCGCGTGCACGAGGAAGGCCGCGGATCTTAGGCCAACGCTGCTTGGCTATCTTAAGCCGCGCGTGTCTGACTGGGGCTGACTGGTTCTCTGTCTTGAAGCTGGGACCGTAGTCGATGCCGAGCCACCGCTCGGAGGTGCTGGGCGGTACTCCAAGGACGGCCATGGCCTGCGTCAAGCCTGAAGACGGAGTGGCCGTTTGCAGGAAAGAGCACTTGCCTCTCGCCCCGTCCCGCGCTCGGGCTACCTCCAGGCCCAAGAAGGACTCCAGCATCCAAAACAGCAAGCGCGTGGCCTGCGGCAGCATGTGCAAGACGCGCGCCTCGGTGGACATGACCCGCAGGGCGATGTCATCAACGTACAAGTAGATCGTGAGGCGGAAAACCCCCAGCAGGTCGTCTAAGCACAGCGTGAGGTAGAACCTCAGGAAGGTGGGCGCAAAACGGCTGCCCGCTGGGAGCGCTGTGGAGGACAGGACCTCCGCCGAGCAGGCCTCCCCGAGACGAATGACACGGCCAAAGGCGAAACTCTCCAGGGCGAGCGCGACCACCTCCAGCGGGCCGCCCCACCAAGCTGCTAGCCACCACATACGCTCATGCGGAACCTTCTCATAACACTTGGCGAGGTCCGCCAGCATCGCGGCCGCGCGTATGCCTGTGCCCAACACGAGCTCGTCGTCCAACAAGGCTTTCC
This sequence comes from Prorocentrum cordatum, assembly GCA_963575745.1. Taxonomy (NCBI): domain Eukaryota; class Dinophyceae; order Prorocentrales; family Prorocentraceae; genus Prorocentrum; species Prorocentrum cordatum. The sequence continues at coordinate 297,444 of CAUYUJ010014215.1, forward strand.
ACAGCGCACGCTCCGATGATTGGCCCGCCGCCGTGTAGTCGTAGCTCCTGGGGTGCGCCGCCAACCAGCTCCTGATGGTGGGCAGCTGCCACGCCTCCCAGATGCGGCAAGGGCCAGGTAGAAGAATGATGGGTCGGCCCCCTCCATCGAGCTTCCCGATGATGAAAACGAGCAGGAGGTGGACCTGGGACGGCCGCCGCCCCAGTTGTTGGCACCAGGCCAGCAATGACGCGAGCACCGATAGCGTGCCGTCCGTGAGGTAGGCCCAAAGCTTGGGTTGCCATCCGTCCACGCCGATCCCCGTCTTGGCCCTGAAACGCTGGGCCAAACCGCGCAGGTGGTGAGGGCTGGGCGGCGTGACGGCGACTTGCTGGAGGCCCCTCCACGGCTTGGGGAAACCTGAGCCAGTGGTCCAGACCTTCGACCAGTCGTGCAACTCCTGGTCCACGGCGGCCTGAGGCGCCGCTGGGAGCAGCTTCTTGGAGATACTGCCCTTGGGAGCCGGCCAAGCCTGGCGCCACTTGGTGACCCTGTGGAGGAGCCCCTGCGAGCCTGGGAAGTCGTCCTCTAACCGCTGCTTGAAGGAATCTCGACGTTCCTTGCCGATCTGCCACTCCAAGTACGAGGCATACTGACTGCAGCTGAGGCGCCAAGCCGAGAGCTCCTGCAAGTCTTCATAGCCGCGGTCCCGAGACGTGAAAACCTCGAAGAACTCCCGCAGCTCAGCCACGCCTTCTAATAGCATGTGGTGCCTGAAGCGGTCACGCAACTTGCGGATGGAGGCGTGCCGCTGCTGGTGCAACGTGGTGAGGGCCAGGTCGGAAGCGCCCGTGTAGCTGAAAAGCTTTACTTCAATGATGCCCAGCCAAGCCAACTCGTTGGCAAACCACCTCCAACGCTTGGCCTCCCCGTGCGAAGCGATGGCCTCGGTGTGGGTCGGGAGCAACGGGCACTTCCTGAAGCGCGGTGGTCCCCCACGACCTCGGCATTGATCGGCTTGCCTACTGCTGGGGTCCAAGCCCACCTTCTGGATCAGCTCCTCCTCGGCGGCGTGGCAGAACGCCTCCCAGGTGTCGTCCAGGAGCTCCTGGGTAGGCACCGCATCGGGGTCGAAACCTGCAGGCACGTCTGGGCACGAGAGATCGAAGTGCCTCGGCTTGACTCCTGGGATCGGGAACTTGTGGGGTCGGATGAGCTTGGTGCAGGTAAAGGCCGACCAAGGCTGCTGAAACTCGACCCATGTGGCTCTATGAGGGTGGTAGACCGCGTCGTCGTCAATGCGGGCTGGGGAAATATTGGCAGCCAAACTGGAGTGCATCCAGAAATAATCGATCACGCGCTCACCGTGCGGGGAGCGGTTGGTGCCCCCTTCCCCGTGCCACGCTACGACGCGGCCTCTGAGCTGGTTGTTCCACCGCGAACGCTCCAAAGCACCAGGTAGATTCTCCCAGTCCGCGATGACGATCCAGGGCAGCTGGAGCTTGACTGCCCACCCCGTGATAACTGACAGGAGAGCTGAATTGCCCACAGACGCCAACTTCTGACCAGTGAAGCAATACGCACAGAAAACCAGTAACTTGCCGATGCCCTTGGCCTCGAGGGTGGCCATCAGGGGCCTGCCTGCACAACCTGGGGGAGATATGTCCCAGTGTCGCTGTCCAGATGCAAGAGTGACGCCGACACAGGCAGGTATCGCCAGCAAGACGCCCGCCGAGGCCCCTCCATTCGGGCCGTCCGTCGCTGGCGTGGGTAGGGCCCTCCAGCCCAAGGGCAGCAGGGCCCTTGCGCTCTCTTCGGCCCATAAACGCCGCTTGCCGTGCTCCTGGAAACCGATGATCGGAATCTTGCCCTCGGTGAGCTGCTGGTGTGCCGCGCCGTGGAGGTAGCCCACAACATTGCCCCAGCTGAGGCTGGCATTGACGCTGTGGAAGGTGAAGCGCCTGTGGCTCCGCTGTCGACGCTTGCCTCTGCGGGCTCCTGCTGCTGAGGGTCGATACTTGGCGACGTCGCACTGGGGCTTTGCCGATGTCCCGCTGCAGGTGGACTGGCCGCCAACACTGCCGACACTGACGTCCCCGCCCTCGGTAGGGTGTGCCACCGTCTCATGGGCCATCTCGATGATGTTAGGCTGCCCAGGGCCGCGGTGGCATTCCCCAGATGAGACAGCTGAGCCTGCAGAAACAAAAACTGACGTAAGCAACGCCTGACTGCCTCCGTGGGCAGAGCCACCAACACCTGCTGAAACAACTGGGTCCGAGAAACCACCAATTGACGTAAACTGCGCCTGAGGGCCTCCAGCGGCCAAGAAAGCCCCGCCTGTGGGAGCAGCAAAGTCCGAGCAACCACCAACTGGCGTAAGCTGCTCCTGAGTGCCTCCAACGGCGACAGAGAAACCATCTACAGTTGAGGCATCTGAGCCAGAGAGGCCACGGTCTGACGAAAGCTGCACCTGGGTGCCTCCAGCGGCAAAGAAACCACCATCCGTGGAAACTGCAGAGCCAGAAACACCACTGACTGAAATAAGCTGCGCCTGGGTGCCACCATCGGCGGCCGAGAGACCATCGCCCGTTGAAACAGCTGAGCCAGAGAAACCACCAACTGACGTAAGCTGATCTGGGCTGCCTCCGACGGCAGAGTGACCACCAGCTGAAATGCATGGGGCAGCTCCTCGGTGCTCGTCCTTGAGGTTGCACGCGGCTGGGGTGGGAGTGAGCTCGGTGCATTCAACGGGCGAGGCAGAGCAACACAGCGGCTCCTCCGTGGTCCCAGTCGAGGTGGATGGGCCGAGGTCGGCCTCCAGCACCTTCGCGGCGCACAACCTCCAGCAGTGGATGCGGTCGTCGAAGTAGACGGTGGGGGCCTGCGTTCCCGTCGTCGCCTGGGACTGGCGGTCGAACCACCGCTCCGCGGCCGACTGGGTGCGGTCCTGCTGAGCCGCCTCACGCTCGAAAGCATCCTGATTAGCCACTTGCAGATGCTCCAACCACTGCCGCTGGAGGCGCCTGGCCTCCCCTCCGCGGTTCCAGGCTTCGTCACCCAACTCCCGTGTAATCCTCATGCGCTCGGCAATTCGGGATCCGCTGCCCGTGGTGGCTGCCAGGTCGTCCAGCATGGCTGTGTACTCCCCAGGGCCCAGCTGGTGGAAGATGTACGGCACGCAGTAGGAGTCCCAGTGCCTGCGGTCCTGAGCCGTGGTCCCCAGCGACGGGGTAGGGCGCCAGTGCAGAGCCATGCGGCGCATACGCGTGGCCAGGATGGCCCGCTCCCGCCTGCCCAGGCGGACGAGTCTGGGCTCTCGTGGCTTGGCCTCTGGCGGCGCGTCAGGTCCCCAGGACTGGGCCTTACGCATCTGCGTCCCCAGCTGGAACGGCGGCTGCTGCTTCCAAGTCCCGCCTGAGCTGAGCCAACTTGGCTGCGCCATCGGGGCCGCGGAGGCTGGGTGGCTCAGGAGGGTGAGCACCAGGAGGCCCAGCAGGGGCCCCAGGCTGCCCAGGGGTGGGGGCCTGGGCTGGGGCCGCGGCGGCCGCTGGGGCCTCCGCGGGGCCTGCTGCCGCAGGGCCTGCGACTGGCGCTTGGGCTGGGGCCGCGGCGGCCGCTGGGGCCTCCGCGGGGCCTGCTGCCGCTGGGCCTGCGACTGGCGCCTGGGCTGGCAGCTGGTCTGCTGCTCCTGCCGCCTCGGTGCGAGGCCGCTTGCGCCTGGCCAGCAGCTGCTGGTGCTTGGCGTCGATCTCGCTGCGCCTCTGCTCCAGCTGCGTCTTGGCCTCACCGAAGGTGGTGCGCACGTGCTGCTTGACTTGCTCGACGAAGCCCTCCAGGGACTTGTTGAACTCCTCGCGCTCCGTGTCGGTGATGTCCAGGTCTGGGTCGTCCAGCCTGAAGGCGTCGCCTGCCTCGACCTGGAAGTCTTCCGCCAAAAGCGCCGTGACGTTGAGGCCCACGGCAGGCTGAGCCTTGGCGCCAGGCCCCTGCGCCCCCTGCGCCTGCACCTGGACGCCCTTGGGCGCTGCTGCCTTGTAGGCCTCCTCCACCTCCACGTTGCACGCCAGGACGAGCTCACCTGCACGCACCTCCTCCTCGCGGCAGGCCTGGAGCCACTGCTCGGCGTCGTGGACCTGCTGGGACTTGGAGAGGAAGGCGGCTTGAGCCCGACGCTGCTTGGCCTGGGCGCGGTCGAGGGCCACATCTGGCAACACCGTGGCCGCAACGGGCGGTGGTGCGACTGCCATCTTGATGGCCTCGAGCTGCTGGCCGCGCTCGGGATGCCTGGCCGCCAACGCCGCGAGGCACTCTGCATCCGACGGCGGGGCGGGCTGCGGTGGCGGTGCCTCGTACCCGAACCAGTCGTCAGAGTGCCGCACCCACGGCTCGCGCGCGAATGACCACGCCGATGCCCGTAGCTGCGGAGGCTCGTCCACTGCGGCAGGCTTGAGCGGCTTCTTGCAGTTGTAGCACTCCACCCTGGCCTTGAAGTTCCACTTGTACGAGCAGTTCGCACAGCGGACGTAGTCCAGGGGGTTGGCTCCGCTCGCGTTGGTCTTGCCTGCCTTGCCAACTCCTTTGCTCTTGCCCTTGCCGCCGCCGCCCTTGGCCCGCGGCTCAGACCTGGCCCTCTGCGAGGCACTGGACATGGCGAGTGGGCAGCGCACAGCCTACCCCTTGCCAACACACGAAACAAAACTGTCGGGCGGAGAAGCCCTGGCACTGGCCGCGGACTAGCGGTATCCACTCGTTCCCCTGTGGAACAATTCATCTTGAGCCAAAATGGCTACGTGTGTGTGTGTGTGTGTGTGTGTGTGTGTGTGTGTGTGTGTGTGTGTGTGTGTGTGTGTGTGTGTGTGTGTGTGTGTGTGTGTGTGTGTGTGTGTGTGTGTGTGTGTGTGTGTGTGTGGGGGGTAGTGTGCGTGTGTGTGTGTGTGTGTGTGTGTGTGTGTGTTTGTTTGTGTGATTATGTTTGTTTTGTGTGTGCGTGTGTGAGGGAGAGTGAGTGCGTGCGCGCGTGCGTGAGTGCGTGCGTGCGTGTGTGTGTGTGTGTGCGTGTGTGTGTGTGTGTGCGTGTGTGTGTGTGTGTGTGTGTGTGTGTGTGCGTGCGTGCGTGCGAGCGTGCGTGCGTGCGTGCGTGCGTGCGTGCGTGCGTGTGTGGTGTGTGAGTGTGTGTGTGTGGTGGGGGCGGCAGGAGCAACTCGGAGGACACGCCGCTGTGCTCACTTCGGCCCCTGCGCTGCCGCCCGCCAGGCCAAGCGCCGGCGGTTGGGCTGAGCCGCGCGCCCCGGGGCAAGCGCCGTGGCGGGGCGATGGCCGCGGGCGCCACCGCTGCTCGGCACCACCGCCGTCGGTCCGCGCCCTGCCCTCGCCCTCCAGAAAAGCACGGCCGCCCAAATGGGGTCCGAGCAACTGGACGAGGTCGGAGGATCGCGCCGCGTCGCTGATGGGTTGGCTGTCGGCCTTCGGGTGGGTTATTTATTCGCTTCGCTCACTCCGATGGCCAATCTTGCATCACTGGTGCTATATGTTACATGTTTGTGCGCTAGTGGCGAGCGAACACACAAGGAGGAGGGAGGAGGAGAGGGAAGGAAGAAGGAAGGGTCGGTGAGACAATAGGAGGCCTCTCGGGGGCCTCTTGGCGGTGTTTCTGAGACCTCCTGGGGCGTCACAGGGGGCGTGAGCCTCTTGGGAGTCTCTTGAGGCCCCTTGGGTACCTCTTGGGGGTTTCTTGGCGGCCTCTTGGGGCCTCCAGGGGACCTTCTGTGCCTAGAGCTGGAAATGTCCCTTCGGGTCCCCCGTCGGGGCTTTAGCCCAAAAGCCAGATCTCGGCGGCACGCCTGGGTGAACGGGTGCCCCGGTGCCCGGGTGCCTGGGTGCCGAGGTGCCCGGGTGCCGGTGCGCCTGGGCAGTTGTCCAGGTGCCCGGGTGCCCAGGTGCCAGGGTGCTTGGATGTCCAGGTGCCGAGGTGCCCAGCTGCCCGGGTGCCCAATCTTTATAGCATTACAGTCTTATAGTTGTATAGCCCTGTAGCCCCAGAGCCTTATAGCTCTATAGACCTATAACCCTAGTAGCCCTATAGCCCGATTTGCCTAAATTCATATAGCCCGATAGCCCTATAGCCCTATAATCGCATCAAGCAATTGAGAACCCTCTCCCCGCCCCCACCCCTCTCCGGCGAAAGTATAACGCACCCGGCACCCCAGAAGCATTACCATGGCACCTCGAACATTTATGTGAACGCAGACGAGTCTGCTTGCCGAAAGAAGCAAACCTTCTGCTTCGTAGTAAACAGAACAAATATTCCTGCTCCTTCTCCTCAAGACTCTCATACGGCGTGGCACCAACACGAATAACGACAATAATACCAGCAGTACGAATTATATCTAGAACAACATGGCCAATAACAGCAACACCAGCAACAACATTGACATCAAAAACACCAACAACACCAGCAACACCAACAATAGCAACATTAATTCCCACGCAAGGGAGAGGCCAGCTTTGAAAAGGAACCGTTCGTGCCTACGATGGGCGGCGAATAATTTTGGCGGTGCAGGTACTAAGTTAACGCGCCGCGCGTGGAGGGGGCGATATTCTCGGATGCACTACCCCACACGACGGCCGGGAATAAACAATTGTTCAATAGGGGTGGCACCAATAATCGTATAGGGCAAGGGTGATGCAGAACATGAGAAAAAAGGAGGGGGGAGGAAAGAAGCAGGGGAGCCCGTCTGTTTTCGGATGTGTGTTTGATTATCCTTACTCTTATTCGTATTATGTTTATTATTATATCTTATTATTTGCGTTATTATTACTGGTCTCATTGTACTTCTTGTCTGTTTGGACAAGCTGTCGTAATTATGCTGTGCGGGTGAGGTGCTAAGATAACGCGCCGTGCGTGGCGGGGGCGATATCCTCGGATGCACCACCCCACACGACGGCCGGGAACAACAAAGTTTCAGCAGGGGTGGCAATCCAATTCGTATGTGGCATGGATGATGAAGAGAATGACAAAACAGTTCTTATGTGTAGTATTATTACTTTATAATTATGATTTGAATGTTATTCGTATTATTCGTTGTAATATGATCATGATGGTTCGTAGTATTATTACTCTTGTTACGATGTATGGCATTATTCGTATTAGTGCTCGTATTAGTATTCGGCTTATGCTTATTGTCTTATTTATACTACTATCATTATTATTATCCTTTTTTCGTATCGGTAGTATCAGATCACCATTATTATTCGTATCATGATTGTTATGCTTCTCAGTGTTCTTCTTATTATTCGCCTTTCACTCTTATTCTTATTATTCGTCCAGTTCCACTTGAGATACCACCCTAGTCCGGGTGCGGGAATTATTTAGTTTCGTTCCATTTGCACGGTGCTAATCATATCGTTCGGCGAAAACCGCCCCCCATAATTATTTATTTACGGTGCGGTGTCAATGATAAACCCGGGGTTGTCCTTAATGGTTTGATGAGGTTAGCCCTATAGCCTTTTATAGCCCCATCGTCCTATATGTAGCCGTCTAGCCCTTCAGTCATATAGCCCTGTAGCCCCATAGCCCTATAGTTCTATAGCTATATAGCCCAATCGCCCTATAGCCATACAGCCATATAGCTATTATAGTCCCTATAGCCCTATAGCCCGAAGCCTTATAGCCTTGTAGCCCTACAGCCCTATAGCCCGATATTTCTATATGCCTATAGCCCTACAGCCCTGCAGCCCTAGAGACATATAGCCCTATGGTCCTATAGCCCCATAGCCCTGAGGCCCTCAACATATCATGATTGGTTTTTATCTGGTATCATTAACAGAAAGTTACATATAGTATACATTGTGGTTCTAGGTATTTTACATAAGGTTGTTCCCAGCATGACTCTTCCAACCCTGTCTACCTTGTTCTTGCCAGCTACTAATGGTCCAGAGACTTTGTTTCAGTGATATTATCAGATTTTACGGCGAAGCCCTGTTAGACCGGTCGAACGAGGCCGCGCTGCAATCTTGAGGCGGTGTTTTTGTTCAGCATGCTTAAGGTTTCCAACCATTTGCTAGACTATTTGGTCTTGTTGTTGCAGTGTGGAAGTTTCCCACAACAGGCTCCAAAGCAGAGCCAAGGCAGCTGCATCAGCTCGGCGGCGGGATTGGCAGCACATGTTTCGTGCAAGTTTGTACATGCAGTTTCATTTCGGTAGCCGCGCAAAGGTACAGATTGTGAAGGTTGCTTCGTAGAGAACAGTGGGTGGCGAGGATGAGGACAAAGGGTGATGAGGAGGAGTCTTTGGAGAGGCAGGAGCCTTGAACAAGCGGCAAGCGACGCTCCGTCGCCGGGCTTGGGAGCGTTTTTTGAGGGGCCGACATGGCCGAGCGCGGGGTGGACGGGCCTCGCGCTGGCCGCGCGGCCCCATCCCCTCCTCCCCCTCCTCCCGCGGGCCTTCTCCGATGCCCTGTCCTTCCCCCGCCCCCACCCCCCCTTGGCCCTAGTCCTCCTCCCCGGCCGGTGTCGCCACCGCCGCCGCTGTTGCCATCGTCGCCCTCTCCCTGGTTAGCTTATATTATGAGCATAGAGCCCTGGGACCGCTGGTAGTTCCGCACGTGGTCGTCGTCCTCCTCCTCTTTTTTCGTCTTCGCCCCTCCCCCTTTCGTCTTCTTTGCCCCCCATCGTGCTAGCCGCCGTCAGGGGTCAGCGGATGAGGAGCGGCCGATTTACAAGTTACACAGTTCCATTGCGGACACAGGACCTTCTAACGGGGTCTCGGCCAGGGTGTGGATGGCCGCCTTTGCATGCAAGGTTGTAGATGTAGCGCTCAGCATGCGCAGTGCGTGGTGCAACCCACGTTCAGCATCTGCATGCCAACAACTGGAGGAGATCAGCATGCCCCCAATGATGGGGACGACCACGCCCTCTCTTTCGCACGAGATCGCAAGAGACGCTGCAAGCAACCGCCGAGCCCCACCAGGACAACTAGCAGGCAGGGGATCAGACAGAAGATAACCCACTAACTACGGAATCCTGCGACTGTCGTGTATGTTGCACCGACGGGTATTCATACCTCTTGCAACCATGAGCGAAACACGGGCTCGGTGGTCTCGAGAGGCGTGTGGCGGAATGGGAAGGTGTACGTCCATAGTTGTGGGGAAGGACACCAACATCAGTGATTCAGTGATTTCAGGGCGACCCCTACGGTGCCATGAGCAGCAGCGCGACACATACAGTATGTACATGCTCCCCAGAGCCCGAATGCTCCGAACGGCAGCCACATCTCATTCAGTTGTGGAAAGACAGGGCTGTCGCGGGTACCAGCATACCACGATAATGGCCTCATTTCTTACGGACCACGCGGGGGAACAAACCAAGCGGATCACGTTGCAGTGCCAAAGAAAGTTCGGGACCTTGCGACGGCTTGCAGGAACTCACGAGCTGGTGGAACACATACATACCAAATGCTGGCCAGGGCATGCGGAAACCATATTCCACTGGGACTCGTATTACTAATTTTGATCATTGCAAATCCATTTCCACGGAAACGCCGACACAGGGAAACACTGCACATCAGGATATTATCCTCTTGTGGCTGCGGGAGGATACTGAGAAAAAAGGTGCAGGTGACGGAGGTGAAGACGGAGATATTTTCCCATGCTAAGTAGGAGTGCGAACATAGCCACACAGCCTGTGCGGACCCACGCCGCACAATACAACACATTGATTGCGGGAGAGGGGTGGTCCACGACAGTTTTCGCGCATGAGTTTGCTTGTAATTGAAACTACCAGGTCGCATCCTCGTTTCAGCGTCTCTCAGCTCGAAAGCAGAACGCGTTTCGGGAAGAAGATGGTGGATCGCATGGGCGAAAGGCAGTTTAAGGGGACGACTGAGCTACGGCCACACGGGAGATGCCATGAGAAGAGGCAGCGGAATTAACGACGGGCGCAGATGGTGGCTGCCAAAATCGGGGGGGGGCGTGGGCATAGGTCATGCAGTGTTGAGGATGTGCACACGCTACGAATCAGGCACCCAAGGAATGGACGAGACCAAAAAACACCAGCACCACCGCCCGAGGTTCATTGGTGGGCGGAGATGTGGCATGATGTGGGATTAGGCGCAGAAGCGCCAGATCGGAAGGAGCAGCGTTGAGGGCACGGGGAACGCATGGGCTGGGCATATGTCCAGGGAAACCTTGGCCACGACCGTCTGCCCGTTGCCGAAGCGGCATGACAACCCGCATTGCGCACTGCAGGGACACCCATCAACAAAGCCGTGCCTGGTCATCAGGGGGGTGGTTGTGAAAATCATTTTGGTGTTAGTGCAGGCAGGGGCGAAAGCTGATGTTCCCACCCTGCACAGTAGACCTCGTGCAAGAATGGGCGTCAGCAACAATGATACCACCGACAGAAGCGCACAGCACAATGCAAAGACCAAGCATGGGAGGGCGCGACCAGCGAAACTGGAGTGGAACCGTGGGCGCATGCTGGGCGGGAAAGCAGTGGCTTGCGACGGCGCGGAGCTGGCTGCCACCGCGCCGTGCTACTGCGCGTTTACGGAAGAAAAGGCAGGATTGGGAGAAAGGCGAAGCCATCGGTGGCATTTGCATGGTTTGGAATCATGGCCAAATCTTGACCTTAATGAGCCACCGCGAGCGCCCGCCACGTGGAATGGCACATGTCACGCGCGATCGATGAGGAAAAGAAAGAGAACCAGCCAGGACTCGCAGGCAATATCATCACTCGCGCGAGCGATTCCTTCAGCATGCTTGCCACGCGGGCATTCGCAAGCGGGAAGGTAGCACGCAGCGCGAGCGATGGGCAGGGGCTTGGCCCAGTTTGGCCTCGCGCGCAGATTCATGGGCAAAGTCGGCGTCACGCCCGCGATGCACGAGAAGCCCGCGAAGATGAGGCATGAAACTATGGCCATTGACAAGAAAGTTGATAAGCTCGCGACACGAGCGGCATGCTGACATCGCCTTCACAGGAGGTTGCGGGCCCAATCTGCGAGGAGACAAATGCAACCATGCCATGAGTAGGCCGACGGGGCAGGCGGCTCCCGAGCCCAAGCCCAAACCTACAACGGCAGAGGGAGATGCGCGGGAAAAGTTCGACTCCGACGATCCCGCCAGTTGGGCAGCGGTCGGATGGAACCACCGGAGCCCATCCGAATGGGCTGACCGTGTCGGCGCGATGGGCTTCGAGTGCGCGTGGCAGTCTCTGCGGCGCCATGTGACGGACGAGAACCACGTCGCGCGCTGGGCGCCCACGACGCAGAAATGATCTCATGGCGCGAAGGCCCTCGGCCACGCGTGAAGCTTGCAGGATTTGCGTTGCGGGGCGGCTCGCCGAGCTCCGCCCCCCACCCCCGCCGCCCTTCACGCCGGATGGGGTCACTCGCGACGGCGCCGAAGCGCCGCCCCGTGGGGGCCAAGAAGCCCCCGTGGGAGTTCCCGTAAGCTCGGGCGCGACCCTGCGAGGGTAGGCGCTGCGGTCCTGCCGCAGCATCCTTCGCGGGGATGCGTAGCGCAGAGCTGGCGCCGGGCTGCCCGAGCGCCTCTGTCCCTTGGGGTCCGCTTTCTCGCTCTTTCAAAAACTGCGTTCCGGGCCCGAAGCCGCGACCAGCCAGTGGGAGACAGCCGGCGAGCCCTCCAGTGGGAAACAGCGCCGGCGAGCCCTGCCACGCTAGCCTGGTCGGTGTACAAACCAGGGGCTGGCCGACGGGGCGAGGCTCCCCGGAGCGGGGAGGGCCTTCCAAGGCGGATTCCTCGCTTGTTTTTCGGAGAAGTTCAGATTCTGGCAATTGACGCGCAGTGCGCCACGCCAGAGCCATGCAATTCGCGCAGCCGACGCCGCGTGACCGCTGCGCTGCAAACATTTCACTCGTTTAACAGAACGTTATTCTGTAATGGTGTGTTTGTCTGCTGCGCTTCTGGGTCACATGTGAAAACGGAACCATGCTCAGTCCTGTCTTCTGTGTTGCAGGTTATGGCCTGCTGCATTTGCGGGTTGGCCCGGCCACGCGCCGCCTTTTGTGATATGTCGTGAATGGCGCAATTCACGGGTGGAAAGCGGGTCTCGAATCATTAAGGGGCCCAAATTTGTTTGGGCATGCGCGCAGGAACCATTTGCAGAACAATGGGCCGCATCCCCCAGTCTTTGGACCCCCAGCCATTGGAGCCCCGAGAAGCAAGGGTTCTTTCCTGGCCATGCGCCGCAGCACATGTGCAGGTATATTCACCATGTGTTCTTCGGACCTTCCTCTCGCACAAGGCCAACCAGCGTCGGTGTTCGCCGCCGACCCTTGATCGTTCAAGCGGCGCGCTCTGCCATCCAACGCAGCCCCAGTGCCATCCTCCCACCTTTCCCCTCATTGTCACATTCCCTTCTCGCTTGTGTTTATGAGATGTATCCTCCTCCCATTATCTTACTCGTCCTCGTGATCCCTCTCCCCCAGCCTGTACCCCCCTTCCCCCCCGTCCCCCTCGTGTCCCCTTGGCCCCCCTGTCCTGTTCCCCATCCTCTGTTCCTCGTGTGCCTCCAATTCCAATTCCTTCCCACGGTCCTCCCTTCCCCCCCCTCCCCGCTTCCCCTCCTTGAGCCCGGGGGGGCGGGATGGCGCCGCCGCCGCCGAAGAGCCCGGAGCCGGTCGAGTCTAGCAGCGGGGAGGACCACCGCGGGCCAAAGTGGCGTCAGGCTCAGGAGGAGGGATTTGGTGGGGGGAGGCTGGCGGGACGGAGGATGGAGGCATCAGGGAGTAGGGGGACGACGAGACAGGAGAAGGATGACGAGGACGAGGAGGAGGAGGAGGAGGCGGATCGGAGGAAGAGGTCGTGCAACCTTTTGTAAGAAACAGATGAGACACTAGGGAAAACTGCACGAGAGAAAAGGAGAAGGGATGGGCGGAAGAGGCGAGGGAGGGGCAGGAGAAGCGAAGATTAGGAGGAGGAGGAGGAGGAGGAGGAGTAGGAGGAGGGGGATGAGGTGACGGCGTGCAGGAGATATAGAGGCATCGGGTAGAGGAGGCATGAGGAAGAATGGGTAAGGAGGGAAGCAGGGCGAAGGGAGCAGTGACGGAGGATTTTGTTTTCTACGACAAACCTTCAATTCAGCAAAAACACGCACGATGCATGAATGCCATTGGCTGCGTCAGCCCGGGCGGAAAATTCGAAACCACTCATGGCTTGGCAATACGTTGCAGCGAACGTTGGAAGTCTTTGAGAGACTTGGCACGTTTCACCATGTCAGGCAAGCGGTTAAATATAGGAATCAAGCCCAAATTGACCGATGGAGCATTCGATGATGACCAGGTTGGAGAGGTTCGTGCAACGCCTTTGTGTGCAAGCGCGAATCCAATGAGAAGCCGTACCTTGAAAGTTGGCTTCTGAACGGCCCACATGGAGAAGCCAACGACGGCGGTGTTTGTTTCATGAGCAACCTTGTAAAGAAGACAAAGCAAAACAATGTCGCGCCGCATTCCCAGTGGACCCATGTTGTGTTCAAGTAGTGCTTCCTTGGGATTCAGGCCCACGCCTTCCAGAAAAGTGTCTTGCAGTCCGTCGAGATGTCGGAGAGTGGCTTCAGCAGCGTGGTAAACTGCCTCGGTGTCGCCCTCAACATGTGACAGCAAGTGGCGCTTGTACAGACGAACCATCTCAGCAGTTGGGTAAACGCGCTTTGTTCGAAGTAGCGGCTGGATCCTCCAGGAGTCTTCTGCGACGAAGTGTGGCACCGCCTTGTACATAGTCAACATGGTATCAGACAGCACCCCGAGCATCTTGGACGCTGCGTTGTCTGGCGAGATAAGGTCCAAACTATGGAAGCTTTCCTTGTCCGTTTCGAAAAAGAACCTGGTTGGCAGGTTGGCAGCCCCCCACTCGTGGAGAGTTGCCTGGCATGCGGCAGGTTCGCGGTTGATGCCTGCATTGCCACGCTTCCAGGGGAAAGCGTGCCAACAGTTGAGGACATATGCGACAGCAATCTCAGCGACACGCGTGGCATTGATGGCCCCGCGAGCGACAGAATGATATAGGTTCCAGAGTGGAGGTCCAAGCACGGTCCCTTGACATGCTTGATTATGTAATTCCAGTTCTCGGGCGAATGACCCATCGACACAGATTTTGGCAACCCGGGAATCCAGCCAAGATCTCATGACCCTCCGAAGGGCATCGCCAACGCCACGTGCTCGTAATTTCCCGACCAAGCGGCTGGCCCCCAGCCGGCCGAAGGCATGCAGAAGCGTCAGAATGGTAGGGAACCGCCCGCCGGCCAGAGCCAAGAGCCGCCCGCCGGCGAGAGCCGAGGGCCGATGCATGGGGGCAGGCAGGATGGATGCGGAGCAGTGGTGGAGGACGCGGGGGAACGGGGTTGGGGGAACGAGCAATGACATAAACATACAAACTCGGAGGTCCGCGCGGATTTCTCGTATCGGCGCTGGACCCCGCGCCAGGGGCGGCGCCGGAGGCGCCGCCAGGTGGGCCCAGCGCCCATCCGAGGAATCCGCGCGAACCTCCGAGTTTTTATGTTTATGTCACTGGGGAAGTGGATGCCTTTGCTCCTCCACGTCTCGTCCTCCTCTATCCTGCGCGTACTCGTCTTGCTCGCCCTCCCCCCGGCGCAGCGACGCAAGGGGAAGACGGAGTGGGCAACGGAGGCCATGTCTCCACTTTGCTTTTCCTCCCCATCCTCCTCGTCTTCGCCTCTCCTCCCCTTCGGGCCTTCCTCGTTCGCCCTCACGGTGTCTCTCCTCTACCTGGAGTGCCGCCGATTTTTGTTCTTTTTCTGGCGTTTCATCACGGGGAGGTGATTCGTGGTGGGGGGCCGCGGGTTGTAGGAGCGGGGCCCTGCAGGGACCCCCCTGAGGCCCCGAAGGGGCACGAAGGGGCACGAGGGGGTGCACCTTTCGCCCCCACCAGTTACAGTCCCGCTGTGCGCCACAAGGCTAAGAATGTGACCAGCTCCTGAGATGCTCCGAGGTCCCACAGTCGACACCAAAACGTGTCAACCCGGATCGCCGAAAGCGTGCCGCGGCGGTGTGTGTGCGAGGCTGTCCTCTCTCTCCCCCCTCCCCCCTGTTCATGCCCCCCCCCCGCTCAGCAACGCCCAGAGATCTCGCCCCTCTTCCCCCCCCCGTCGCCCGCGATCCCCCCCCCCTTCGTGGAACACCCGCTCGCTCGCCCACGCGCGATCGCTTGCTGGGGGCGCCCGCTGCGCACATCAACCGGGGTCCGCGCCGACGGGGGTCGGCCATTCCCCCCCGGGTTTGAGAGGCACGCGAGGCACGGGAGCTGCTCTGCTGATAAGCGGTAAAAGTGCCCCTAATCCTTTTCGGAAGGACCTAAGTTAGGAGGGCCAGAAACATCAGGGATAGGGGGTCTCTTCTGCAGATGTATCAGAACAAGCCGCCCAGATTAATTGTCCCAATTGTGAAGACGGGGACCGAAGAGAGGCCACGTCTTCATCGTGTTATGAGGGTTAGGGATTATTTGATTCTCTATGATCTGCGGCTCGGGCGTCGTGGACTAATAGAGGTGCGACTGGTGGGGAATGAAGCGGGGTGCACCTCTTTTGGTGCCCGACATGGGGCTCGCAAGGGGCCCCCATGGAGCCCAACAGGGGCGCGAACGGTGCACGCTTCTCCCCGCACTTCCAGTCGGACCGAGGATCGAGGTCGGTTCGGGGAGGGCACCCTCGTGCTCTTCGTGCTTGTTGGGTTTTCTTGTGCATCTTAGGGAGGGTACCCTTGGCTGATCGTTCTGCTTGGGACGACGGAGGGCCTCCTGTCCTCGAGGGATGCTCTCCTGGCCCAGGTCTGGCTGCACCGCCCCCCCGCGAAGCCACGCCCGAGCGGCTCGCCAGGGCGGCCGTCGTCGTGGCCTCGGTTGAGCGGGCTGGCGCCCGCCCGGGCCAGCACTCCAGGCCTCCCAGATCGGGGGCGGACAGAACCCCCAACAGTGACACGTCGATTAGTGAATTGTCCGTTTTCGGTTCTCGAGATGGCGCCGTGGCCGTTATTTTCCAGGCTTGCTCCCGCCAGGTTTGGGGCTCAGGTCGTTTTCACTAAACCACGTTTTCCTAAAGGGGGGTCTGTCCATCCCCGACCAGATCGGGTCTGAGCAGATGGGGTCGGAGCACCGTGCCGCATCGCCGGTGCATCGGCGATGCAGCGGCGATGCGGCTTGGTGTGGGGACCAATCTTCTCCACGCCGACGTCGCCGATGCATCGCCGGCGTCGCCAGTGCATCGGCGAGGCGGCGAGATCCTCCGACCCCGTCCACTGGGACCCCATCCAGGAGGCCCCTAAGAACGCGTCCCCGACGGGAGGACGAGTCTTCGGACGACGGCGAGGACTCCTCGGACGAGGAGCCGCCCCTCTCTCTCTGCGGGGGGGGGGCGCTCCGCGGCGCGGCGCTCGCAATTAGACCCTGGGATGCACCTCCTGGGAGGCTGAGTTCGGTATCGGCGCTGGTATTTTCGCGGTCGATAATCGGCGGCTCAATCTGGGCTGATCCGGCTTAAGTCTGTTCAATTATCTTGCACATTTGTGCTCTAGAGTTCGGACCTCTTCGTCGTTAGTCGTTCGTCGTTCGTCCTCCCCCCCCCCGGCCACGAAGGAGACTCCTGGAGGAAGGAGGCGAAAGCCTCTTGTCCCTCGCAGCTCCTCGGTGCAAGAGCCAGGGCACGCGTGCCACTTGTTCCGCTCAATCCGGCTTAATTCGGCCTGATCGGGCGAAATAGCACCTGAGTCGGGCTGAATCGCCCTTCATCGTTCCAACGAAAGCCTCCCAGGAGTCGTCTAGGAATATGTAGCTGCCCATTGTCCAAAGATCTGGCGAGGAAATGTGGCGATTGTTCCGCGGGAGGTTTTGGCGACGGCAGGTTTTGGAAGATTTGTTCGGTTTCTCGGCGGCCCTTTCTCTGGGCCCCAGGAGCGTCAAGAAATGATCGGGATGAAAAGCCTGTCCTTAGAAAGTGGTCGAGTCATGCGGGGGTCCACGTTGTCGCAATAGTCAAGGCGTCGAGAGCCTGGGGGGGGGGGTTGGGCTTCCTGGGAGGCCCTCTTCGCCACGGCTGGGTTCGCCTCGCACCTTTGGAGATGTCCAGGGAGTAGCCGTATTCGTACCTTTCGTCCCCGCAGACGTTGGAGAGGAGAGGGAAGGGATGTGGGGACGATTTGGGGGAGGAGGAGGGGAGGGATGGGAGGGGGAACGGTTTCCTGCGCAGTTGGGGTCGCATGAGGCCTCGCTATGGTGCAGACCTGGCTCGGGGCACGCTGGCTGGCCAGGGAGGAGGATGAGGGGGGAGAGGACGAGGGAAAGGGGGTGAGGGGAGGATGAGGGAGGAGGATGAGGGAGGATGAGGGAGGAGGATGAGGGGAGGTGAGGGGGAGGATGAGTGAGGAGGATGAGGGAGGACGAGGAGGAGGAGGAGGGGAGGTGAGGGGAGAGGACTCTGGCTGGCCAGGGAGGGAGGATGAGGGAGGAGGATGAGGGAAAGGGGGTGAGGGTGAGGGAGGAGAGCAGGAAGGATGACAATGAGCGGGACGAGGATGACGAGGGGGTAGACAGGAGGAATGCAGTAGGGTGGGGGGATGATTGAGAGGACGAGGTGAAGAAGGAGGTGAACGAAAGGCGTGAGGGTGAATGAGGTGAAGAAATTAGAGGATGCGTGAGGCGTGATGCGTGAGGCGTACGTGAGGCGTGCGGCGTGAGGCGTGCGTGAGGCGTGAATCTGAGGATGAGAATAATGTAGATGGTGATGAGGCGGTGAACTCAAGGGGTGAGGGTGGAGGTGAAGAAAGAGGTGGAGAAATTGACGAGGGCAGGTGCAATACGGGGCTGCGGATAACAGAGGATCAGTATGATGATTGCGACAACGATGCTTGGATGATGAAGATGAGAAGAAAGACGGCCAGTAGCAGCAGAAAGAAGGAACGTCCAAGATTTGGAGTTCAAGACATTGTGACTAGGTCGGAAAACAACAACGCCCTGGATGTAAGGTTCTTGGTTCGTTCAGCGTTGCTGGAACTTTTGGGCCAGATCTCGCGTGACATGCAATCAGGATAATCGCAGCGATCGCCGATAGCTAATCTGACTTACTCTTGAGCTAGCTGTGCTCGCTGTTGAGCTGCATACCACCGACGAAGAAAACACCAGAGGACTTCCACAACATCGAAACATGCCTGGGAAATGGAAGTCCGAGCGATGGCAAGCCTCCCACCCATCCCTCCAGATTGTGGTTCGATCTGCCGTTGCGTATCATAGCGGAATTGGCAATCTATAAAACAGGTTCCCACCGTGTTTCTGCGTACAATGGATGAGGAGGTAGCAGATGATCAGGAGGATGAGCATGATAAAAAGCAGGAGGACCATGAAGGATGGGGACGAAGACGAACAGCAGCAGCAGCAGGAGCTGCAGTGGAAGGAGCGAGGGGTCCAGGACGATCAGGGCAAGGCGGCCACTTTGCAGCGCAGCACATCTTTGAAGGACCGAAACCGATCGGACTGCAAGAAAAAGATGATAGGAAGCAACATCCGATGACATCCTTCTAAAGAAACAAAAGCATGCGCGGAGAGGCCAGGAACATGTCGCGGGGTTGGGGGAGGGAGGCACGTGTGGGGGCGCGGAAGTTCTTTCGCCAGCTGCCGCCAGCGCCTCGCCTGCCAGGAGGCCGCCGAGCAGCCCTCCACCCGTCCCGACCCCAAACGGGCCGCGGCCAGGCCGGTCGCTGCGAAGGCAGCGCCCGCAAAGGCGGGCCCCCTCCCGATGCTCACTTCGCTTCCTCTGGCTCGATTCGATTCGATTTTGATCAAACCCGATGTCGATTCGACCCGACCTGGGATGCCGATTTGTCGGGGGCGGACAGAACCCCCAACAGTGACACGTCGATTAGCGAATTGTCCGTTTTCGGTTCTCGAGATGGCGCCGTGGCCGTTATTTTCCAGGCTTGCGCCCGCCAGGTTTGGGCCTCAGGTCGTTTTCACTAAACCACGTTTTCCTAAAGGGGGGTCTGTCCATCCCCGAATTTGGCTCTCGGTGTCTCGACGGAGTCCCCACTGGCCAACGGACGCCTCACTGGCCTGCCGATCTCCGCCCGCTCGACGTCTCCCGACCTCGCCGCCGAGCTCCGCGGGTCCGCTTCGCTTCGATCGCCAATGCGCCTTA
This sequence comes from Prorocentrum cordatum, assembly GCA_963575745.1. NCBI lineage: Eukaryota > Dinophyceae > Prorocentrales > Prorocentraceae > Prorocentrum > Prorocentrum cordatum. The sequence goes on from CAUYUJ010014215.1 coordinate 316,576, forward strand.
TCGGTTCGATTCTGGGCTCGCCTGGACCGGAGCCTCTTCAGGTTGGTGGGCACACTGCGTTCCCTCCCTTCTCTCGACTTCGCTGCCGATCTCCGCCGGTCCGATTCGCTTCGATCCCCAACACGACTTATCCGTTCGATTCTGGGCTCGCCTGGACCGGAGCCTCTTCAGGTTGGTGGGCACACTGCGTTCCGACCCTGCCCGTGTGCCTGCCTCCGCGAGGCCTCCGGCATGCTTGTCGGGGGGGAGTGGTGAAGCGATTGGTTCTTGCTGGTGCTCCGCTCCTTACTCCCAGGGGCTCTGGCCATCGGGGGCCCCTTCTGCCTTCCCCTAATCCTGTGGGGCGTGCTCGTTCGCAGCACGCGCTCTCACGAGCTCCGCTCGTCTCCTCTCTGCCGCCCGCTCCCCCTCCTCTCTGCCCCCCTCCTCTCTGCCGCCGCCCCCTCTGACAAGTTTTCGCGGGGGCGGCGGAAAGACGGCTTCGCTTGCGCGCCCACGGGCCCGCTTGATGACGCGCCGAGGAGCTCGGCACGCGGAGAGCTCACCATTCCGGTGGGCGCCCGCCCGGGCCGCCGGGGAGGCCAGGGCGGGCCCGAGGGCCGACAGGTCGGATCGGCGGGGGCGGGGGCGGGCTGGTCGAAGGCCACCCCCGCCGCCCCCTGGGCGCGGGCGTCCTGCCGTCCTGGGAGCAGAAAGACCGACGTGCGATGAGGGCAACGGAGGCGACGGCGGGCTGCGCATGGCATAAGGGGGGGGGGGCTGCGTGGGGGTCCTGCAGTCCTGGGGCGACATCGCCCGACGCCACGAAGGCAGGCTGCGGATGGTACGAGGCAGAGCGGGGTGTTGCATGGGCGTCTGACAGCCCCGAAGGATCATGGCGCCAACCTCGCAGAGCGGATTTCGTATTGAAAGCGATCGGATGGGCCTGGAGTGACCCGGAGAGTTCCGCTCCGGATTTCGAGGTGAATTTCGTGCGGATTCGTTTCGGCCAGGATTGAAGACTAACAACAAACCAACGCGAAATTCTTTTCGTTTTTCACTCACCGTTTCGGGGTTTTCCATTGACAGAAATCCACACAAAAATCCATTGCAGCACGTCTGCAAGGTCGGTGAATTGAGAATGACGAGACAACGACAACGACGACGCCAACGACAGCCCTATGCGGATGGTGCCGCAAAGGCGTCTTGTAGCTACATGAGGCGACGACGGCCGGCGGCGCCTGCCTGGCGCACGCCGGCGACGGAGACGACGGTCTTTTTTTGGGGGGGATTTCAAAGACGACGACCACGATGACGACGACGAAGACGACGACGACGACGACGACGACGCCCCTTGGTGGATGGCTTGCAGGGGGAGGCGAAGGGGGAGGGTGCGGTGCTGCGCAGGCGGCTTAGTCCCGAGGACGACGACTACGACGACGATGGTGGCTTTTTGCGGATGGCATGTTGGGAGTGGGATGGGGAGGCGGGGGTGCTGCGTGGGCGTCTTGCAGTCACGAGGGGCGACGACGACAGACGACGACGATGGCGACGACGACGGGCTTGTGCGAATATCATATGGTGTAGTAGTGTGTGTTGCCTCGCCTTCTTCATCGGCAGCGTCACTGCAGTATGTACTTGTTTTGCACGCACTGGGCCCCGTCATCGCCCGTGGGTGGCCCAGCGCCGCGGCCCTGCAGCTGTCATTGATCCCGCTGGTGGGGCTGGTTGCGCCAGCGCACTCAGGTGAGAAGTCTTCCGCCTCTGAGTGGCCTTTTCTTCCCCCCCCCTCCGCGGCGGCCTCTTTTGCCCTCTCCCCGCATTGCACGCTGGCCAATTCGTTTTTTCGGTGCCCCCGTTTAGCCTTATCGCTGGTGCAGCCAACTCTGTCTCGCCGCCGACAGAAAAATGTGTGTGTGTGTGTATGTATGTGTGTGTGGTGCGCGGGCATTCTGCTGTCATGGGGCGACGACGGACGGCGACGGCGACGACTAGGTGATGACCGACGAGCTGACTACGGCCAGCGTGACGCCCGACCAAAATTTAGTGGGGGGCGGCGATCAAACAACAGCATCGCCCCCCCAGCTTTTCTTCGTGCGCCGTGCACCATACATTAGGAAGACGACCCCCTGGGGGGTTCTTTCTTGACCGTCATCTCTGCTGCCCATATCATCGCCGCAGGGGCCGATCTTCCTGGACCTCGGCAGGCAGTGGATCTGGTCATGCTCTGGTCCCCTGGGGCCGACATATGCCCATGTCCACCGCCCGCTGGGGTCCCAGGGCGTCGGTTTCCCAGGTGATGGACACCAGTGGGGTCGCGCATCAAGGGGCCAGATTATTTTTGTCAGCGCACCATGGGTATCTTCGCTTCTCGCGTGCTCGGTGACCTTCCGCGTCCGTCACAGAACCTGCTGCGTGCAGGGTGCTCTGAGCTTCTTCCCCCGAGTCGCACCTCGCGCGCGTGTCTTCCGGCTGGGTCTCTTGCGAGGGTGTCTCGCGGCCGCGTCGGCATGGTTGATCCCCGCCTCGCATTTCGCTCCCTCCATTTTCGGGACGGACGAAGAAGTAGGATATGTAGGGAAAGGGGGGGGTACGAAGTCTGCTGCATGCAGCTGGTTTCGGCCCTGCCGCCGGGCCCATGCCTCGATACATGGGCGCCTCCTAGCGCCAGGAGGCGCCATGGACCCCAGCTGCGTGATCTGATTCTCCGCTTTACCCTGTGCTGCCTTACCCTGTCTGGCCTTACTGCGAGGGAGGACCAAGATGCTGCGGGATCTTGTCGATGCAGATCCTTGTCATTGTCCATGTCGGCCGTCGCCGATTCGCGAGACTGATCAAGAATCGGCGCCGACCAAGATCGACGGTGACCAAGATCGTCACGACATTGTCGCGCTCGGTCTTGGTCGTCTCCTCCACTTCTCGGCGGTGAGCGAGGAGGCACAGTGAGAAGGAGAAGGCCTTTTTCAGAACGTGGCGGAGCTTCTCAGATGCCCTCGTGCCTTGTAGAGAGGTTCTCTGCGTCTTCGAGGAAGGCCTCAAACACTTCTCAGAAGGCAGGGGGACGTCTCACTTGAGAAGGCCCGCCCCTTCTCACTTCACCCCCTCGCTCGCCGCCGATGGGAATCGAGGGCAGATTGGGGCCTTCGGGTTGGGTTGGGGTGGTTTGGTGGGTGGCAACAATTGCTGCCCCGAAGCCGAGCCTTTCGAGCAGACCTGCCCCTTCTCGCTTCCCCCATGTCGGGAGAGCTGCCGCTTTGACCAGAGCCAGGCTGTCCCCCTGCTGAATCCCCGAGTCTCGCGGCCCAAGCGCCTGGCCGCACGTCGCGCAGGGTCACCCACCCCGCCTTCTAGACCCCGGAAGGGCAAGCCTGGGGTCTTCAGTAGGTCCCAGGTCGACTACACGTAAGAGTGACCCTTCGCCAGAGTGACCTTTGGTGCGCGGTCACTGGGGTCCCCCGATCGCCGCGCTCGTTGAGATAGTAGCGTCTTGCGCGTTTGTGTTTGGCCTCCTCGCGCCCCCCAAAAAGCCGCGCACCAAAGGTCACTCTTGCCCAGGGTCGCTCTTACGTGCAGCCGACCAGGGTAGCATGGGCCCCCCGGTGGGTCTAGACCCGCACCGCAGGGCCCCGATCGGCGGGGCCCCGATCGCTCTCCGCCGAACCTTTGCCGCTGCCCAGCCCTCCTCCTCCTCCTCCCTCCTCCTCCTCCTCCTCCTCCTCCTCCTCCTCCCTCCTCCTCCCTCCTCCTCCTCCTCCCTCCTCCTCCTCCTCCTCCTCCTCCTCCTCCTCCTCCTCCTCCTCCCCCTCCCCTCCGCCGGCCGCAGCCGCCGCCGCCGACCCGCCGCCGAGGCGGCCGCCCCGCGGCCGCCGGCCGCGGCTCCCGTGCGGCAGGTAGCCCCCGCGGCGGCGGCCGCCTCGCGAGGGGCTCGGCCTCGCCGCGCGCCGCCGTCGGTCCCTCGGCCTCGTCCTCTGTCGGCCTCTTGGCATCGCTCGGACGTGTGCATATTTTCTCGGCGAGGGCCATCGAGGAGCATCCTTGATCATTTGGCATAAAAACCACGCACGAAACCGAGAAAAACACAGAAAATGGACGTCCGAGCGATGGCCAGGATGGGGTCTGCGGTGTTTGAAGATTGGACCCTTAGAGAGGCGTTCGGACGTCTTCGAGCGTGGTCGGTAGCCGAGGTGGCTTCCATCAACTGCGCCTCGTCCAGAGCGTTCTGGGGGGTGCCGGAATCGTGCCCTAAGCGGCCGCGGGAGAGCAGAGATATTAGACCCGAAAATCCACGTCAGGGAGAAGGTGGAGGCCTCTCAGATTGGGTCGGAGTAGGTGGGATCGGAGGATCGCGCCGCATCGCTGCTACACTGGAGATGCGGCTCGCTGTGGAACCCAATTTTCTACACGCCAGCGCCGCCTCTGCACCACCGACGTCGTCGATGCATGGGCGATGCATCGGCGATGGCCGCGATCTCCCGAGGCCACTCACTCGGACCCCCATCCAGGAGGCCTCTGTCGTCGCCCCGTCGGTCCCTCGGCCTCGACCTCTTGGCCGCGACACCTCCCGTCCCTTCAAACCTCAGCCTCATCCTCCTTGCCCTGGGCCCCCCGCTTGCCATCGCGGTTGCCGGCCTCCCATCGGCCTCGACCTCATCCCGCCGAAGAAGAGGCAACGGCATAAACACAGTTGCTTGGAGCTTCGCGCGGGTTTCTTGGATCGGCGCTGGGCCCCTCTGGCGGCGCCTCCAGCGCCGCCGCCGGCATGCCACGTGCGCCAGGGAGGGAGGTGCAGCGCCGATTCAAGATCTCCGCGCGGACCTCACAGAAATAATGTTTCTGCTGTTGTTGTTCCTCTGTCACGTGCCTTCGAACCTCCGCCTCGTCCTTCACTGCCCGTTGCCTCCTCGACCGTCTCCCCCTGCGCCTTCCTTCATTCACGGCGCGCGTCCCACCACTCGCAAAGTGTCTGGTTACTCGCCAACGTCCCCAACAACACGTGTTTCTCCTCAGTGCAGTTATTCGTGGATCTTCCGCCGCAGATCCGGGCCATCTGCGGGCAGTTTTTTGCAAGTAGTGGAACGTGTTCGTGAATTCATCTTCGCCGCATCCACCTCGTCCTCGTCGTCCTTCTCCCTCCCTCCTTTCTGCCGTCCTCGACCTCGTAATGATGTTGCCAGCAGGCCGCGCCGTCCCGTGAATCGCCGAGTTCTGAAGTACGAGTTGTGGCGTGAACCTCGGCCGTGACGCCGCGGTGGAGTTGACGACGGTGTGAAAAGTGCGCACGGTGGTGTTTTTGACGACGAGGCCGACGATGTACACGTCTATCGTTTATGTGATGTTGATTGTGATTAAAAACCGCCGCTCCAAGCAAACCCGAGGCTGGTCGGGGATTCAAGAAGCATGGCAGACATGCGAAGCATGCGTGTGAACACACATGGACACTGATTATCCCAGATCGACCCTACCTAGGAGTTGGAGCCCCAAGGGGAGCAATATTAGTAGTAACGGTAAACGCCGTCCTCCTCCTTCTCCTCATCGTCGCAGTTGTAGCAGTAGCGGTAGTAGTAGTAGTAGTCGTAGTAGCAGTAGTAGTAGTAGTAGTAGTAGTAGTAGTAGTAGTAGTAGTAGTAGTAGTAGTAGTAGTAGTAGTAGTAGTAGTAGTAGTAGTAGTAGTAGTAGTAGTAGTAGTAGTAGTAGTAGTAGTAGTAGTAGTAGTAGTAGTAGTAGTAGTAGTAGTAGTAGTAGTAGTAGTAGTAGTAATAGCTAGTAGTAGTAGTAGTAGTAGTAGTAGTAGTAGTAGTAGTAGTAGTAGTAGTAGTAGTAGTAGTAGTAGTAGTAGTAGTAGTAAGTAGTAGTAGTAGTAGTAGTAGTAGTAGTAGTAGTAGTAGTAGTAGTAGTAGTAGTAGTAGTAGTAGTAGTAGTAGTAGTAGTAGTAGTAGTAGTAGTAGTAGTAGTAGTAGTAGTAGTAGTAGTAGTAGTAGTAGTAGTAGTAGTAGTAGTAGTAGTAGTAGTAGTAGTAGTAGTAGTAGTAGTAGTACAGCTTAATACCTACATCTACATCTAGACCTACATCCACAACTACACCTACAGCTACATCCACTACCTGTACACATACATCTACATCTACATATACATCTACATCTACATCTACACCTACAACTACAACTACACTCACATATACATATAACGGCGCACCGGGTCCGGGGGCCCGGGGCCGGGACCCCGACCACAAATGTGGGCTCCGGGGGGCCCGGAGGCTCGTCGGACCGCCGGACGCCGTCCAAGATCGTTCGCAGGCGGCTTCGAAACGCGCTCCGATGGCTCCAGATGCCTTCCAAGACGCCTGTCATGACACCAAGAAGGTCCCAGAAGCCTCCAAGACGCTCCGAGAGGCAGCCCAAGAGAGGCCCAAGAAGCAAAAATCGTGCCATTCCTATGGGAAAACGTATATTTTTCGCATGTTCGCCTCTTGGGTTTTCACCGCGTCCAAGACGGCCCAAGAGGCGCCCAAGACGGTCTACGAGGCCTCCGGGAGCGCTCCAAGGCTGCGCACGAGTGGCCCAGGACGGCCCCAAGACGGCCGAAGAGAGCCCCAAGACGAGTTCGAGAGGGGTCCCAGACGGAGAAAGCCAACCTCGAATTCCGAGCTTCCGGCCCAAGAGGCTCCAGGAGGCGCCAAAATGCCGCCAAGAGGCGCCAAAAGGCTCCCAAAAGCACCCCAAGACGTTCCGAGAGGCACCCCAAGAGAGGTCCAAGAAACAAAAATCGTGCCATTCCTATGGGAAAACGTATATTTTTCGCATGTTCGCATCTTGGGCTTTCACCGCGTCCAAGACGGCCCAAGAGGCCTCCAAGACGGCCTAGGAGGCCTCCGGGAGCGCTCCAAGGCTGCGCACGAGTGGCTCAGGACGGCCCCAAGACGGCCCAAGAGAACCCCAAGACGACTTCGAGAGGGGTCCCAGAAGGAGAAAGCCACTCTCGAATTCCGAGCTTCCGGCCCAACATATCCCAGGAGGCGCCAAAACGCCACCCAGAGGCGCCAAAAGGCTTCCAAAATCAGCCCAAGACGTTCCGAGAGGCACCCCAAGAGAGGTCCAAGAAACAAAAATCGTGCCATTCCTATGGGAAAACGTATATTTTTCGCATGTTCGCATCTTGGGCTTTCACCGCGTCCAAGACGGCCCAAGAGGCCTCCAAGACCGCCCCAAGACGGCCCAAGAAGCTTCCAAGAGGGCCCCAGGACAGCCCAAGAGGGCCCCAAGACGGCCCAAGAGGCGCCCAAGATGGCCCAAGAGGGCCCCAAGACGGGCCCAAGAGGGGGCCCAGAGGGGGACCACGAACCGCAAGCTCGAGCCTTCCGCCCCAAGAGGCCGCCAGGAGGCCCCAAGGAGGCCCCTCAAGAGGCCCCAGGAGACCCCCAAGAGGCCCAAAGGAGGCCCCGAGAAGCCCCAAATCGGCCCCCAAAATGCTTCGAACCTGCTTCCAGGAGGCCCCCGACAGGTTCAGAGGCTCCCGAGAAGCTACGTCAAACTCCCAGCGAGCGGCCGGACGAGGCCCCCCACAAAATCACAAGAGGGTTCCAGTATTTGTATCCTTCAGCGCTCTCTGGCCTTCTTCCCCCTGCCCCCTTCCCTGCGACTTTCGTTGACTCAAGCTCGCCTCCTAGCTAGAACCTAAGCGCGCGCGAAGCGCGCGCGTGGTTCTAGTCTACATATACACCTACACCAACATCTACACCTACATGTACATCTACATCTACATCCTCACCTACATCCACATCTACACCTACACCTAAATCTATATCTACACTTTCGCATTGGTTTTGCTTTTGCTTTGTATTGCCTTTGCTATTGCTCTTGCCTTTGCTGTTGCCTTTGCCATTGCTTTTGCTGTTGCTGTTGCTTTTGCTTTGCTTATGTTTTTGCTTTTGCTTGGTTTTGCTTTTACTTTGCCTTCGCACACACACACAGACACACGCATGTCTTTGCATTCGCTCACCAGAAGTGCGTGAGAATGCTCGGGATCAGGCCTACACTGCACGACTTGGCATTGAGCAAGGTTGTGCAACATTTGCTACACCGAACGTGCCTACGAAACTGGACAGCAGCAGCAAGCTAAGCTGAGCTAAGTTCAGCTAGACTAAGCTAAGATGAGATAAGCAAAGCTAAGCGAAGGGGGCGCAACTGGGGGAACCGCGGGGCGGATACTTGGGGAACCGCCCTGGGCGAGGAACACTGCCCGGCCCCTGTATAAGCCCAGCGAGTAAGAACCCTCTAGGCAGAGCCTAGATAGGGAAAAAATGAACGTCTGAGTCTGACAACTACCCTTGGCCGAGAACCTGAAGGCGACTGGAGCGGTCAGTGCATCACTCGCCATATCTACCAAGGTTCCCGCGGTGATCCTGCCATCGGAGAGATCTGCCACTAAGGCGAAGTCAGGGTGTCCACTATCATGATTTTGCCGGAGTTAAAGACGTCCTCGATATCTTCCAATGTCATGTTTTTGTCACAGCGAATGTCTTCTAAAGATGACCTGGATGACGCAAGGCGTAGAACTTTTCCTCGGTAGACAACTAGGACACGCTTCATATCCTGTTCACGCGAACGCCGCTTCCCTGTGCGGGAAGGTGGGCTGTGCAGCACCACCGAGACATCCCCGCTGGCGCTGGATGGCCCCGCTCGGAGTGTGGGCTGTGCAGCACCACCGCTCCTGCGGTGCCTGACCTCAACTCGGCGAGGCTCATCAGCATGATCGTCGTCGTCGTCGCCGCGACGATGGCGCAGACGGCCGCGACTGCGGCTAGGCTCGCGGCGACCACCGCTTTGACACAGATCGATCACGTCCGCCGCTTTCAGGGGCCTGCCTCCGCGCGACGTGGGGTGGGGCATCACGGGCGGCCCGAGCTTCACCAACTCATCCGAGATGTCCAGTGACTCCAGTTGCAAGTATTCGGCAACCTGGAACCACGAGTCGCACCTATCCAGCCAGTCGTCGTCTTCATCAAGCCACCGCCTGCTGTCCACAGGGCGGATGCGCGTGCACTGGATGACGCGGCCCTTGCTCCGCCTGATCGACATGCCCGAGTTGCCAACTCCGTCGTTCAAGACACACCACAAGCACTCGAGATCGTTGTCGATCATGTGGGTCAGCTGCAAGTGCCGAGAAGCAACACCCTTACCATCCTCCCCGCTTTTCTGAGACGTCAAATGGATGTTTGCGTCAGGCATCCCCATTTCGAGCAAGCCTGTGCTTCGGATCAGCCTGACGACCCACGCCTCTACCCTGCCCAGGCGGGCATGATGCGAGTACCACGTGCCCCGCGTTGTGCGACTGACGAAGTGCATGTCCTGCAGGCCGTACTCAGATTAGAAAGAACACAACGAACGCCCAAAAACCATCCTCGACAGCCGTGTACATCTTGCTGCCTTCAACCCGCTGATCGTCGTTCCGCTTGCACGCGACGTCTCCCACATCGATGGCCACAACAGGCCGGGGGGTCTGTGCACCACCACCTGATGCCGAGGCGGGCTCCGCAGCACCGCTGAACGTCTCATTCCGCCAACCTCGGGGCATGAACGTGGGCGGCTGTGTGGCAGGGCCTCCGGACTTGAGCCGAAATTGTTACGGAAGGCACTGATTGTGGGGGTTCCGGTCCGGCCATCGAGGCTAGCTCGGCATCTGTCGCACATTGTTTTTACTTGGCCTTCCTTTGCTTTGCTGTTGTTTTTGCTTTGCTTTGCTTTGCAATGCTTGTGCTTTGCTTTGCTGTCGCTGCTGTTGCTTTGCCTATGCTCTGCTTTGCTATGCTGCGCTGTGTTACGCTGCGCTGTGCTTCGCTATGATATGCTATGATATGCTATGATATGCTGCGCTAGGGTATGCTACGCTATGCTATGCTAGGCTATGCTGCGGTCCTCGATGCTAATGCTCAGCGAAGTTACGACGAAGGTAAACTAAGCTAAGATAGGCCCAAAGGTAAGCTGAAGCTAAGCTAAGCTATGATGAAGTAAGCTCGGCTAAGATGAAATAAGCAACGCTAAGCTAAGGGGGCGTAACTGGGGGAACCGCGGGGCGGATACGGGGAAAACCGCCCGGGGCGGCGTGCACTGCCGGGCCTCTTTTAAGAAAGAAAGTAAAAACCATCTAGGCAGAGCCTAGGTAGGGAATCAACCTGAGCTTAGATGAAGCTAAGCTAAGCTCAAATGAAATAAGCTAAGATAAGATGAGATAAGCAAAGCTAAGCTAAGGGGACGGAGCTGGGGGAACCGCGGGGCGAATACCAGGGGAACCGCCCGGGGCGGTTTCCCCTGCGTGAAGTACTGGCGCGGTTGTACATGTGAAAACGCATGGAAGGTATGAGTGGAGTTTTGGGTGTTTACATCCCGGAATCCCGCCCGCGATGTGGGCACATGACAGATCATGGCGTGAGTTCAAAGAGAAGCCCCCGGAACAGCTCTTCCTCTGAATCCCCCCCCTTTTCCCTCTCCCGTATTTTCCCGCCCTGCTCCCTGTTTCTTCCCCTCCGCCGCCTTCCTTTCCAGGCGGCGCGCCTCGCCGAAGCGACGGGCAGGCACACGCCTGTCATTTTCGAGGCCACGGCCTCTACGCCATGCCCTACTGGGCAAGGGTGGGCTGCCCAGTGGAGCGCGCATGACTCCGGCGTTTCGCTTCGCTTCGCCCTTCTCGTATGAGTGTGAGTGCCGCTGTCCTTTCCCCCAAGAGAGAGATACCAGGGCGGCGACTCTCCCGTATGTGTTTGTTTCACTTACGTGACTGAAGTGTCTGCATGTGTTCGGTCGGACCGCGGTACAAGATCGAGGTCGTTCCGCGGAGGTTGCCCTAAGGTTATCCGAGTTTGTTAGATGTTCTTGTGCATCCTGAGTGAGGGCACCCTCGAGAGTTTTTCAGTGCGGGCCGGCGGAGGGTCTCATGTTCTCGAAAAATGTTCATCTGTCCTAGATCCGACCGTACTTGGTTTTCAACGTCGCAGCGTTTGGGTGTTCCAAACGGCGCTCCCGCTGCAGCCGTGGTTCCAATTCTGGCTCGAAGGTCTGCTCCCGTGGTTCACAGAGGCCCTCACACCCCACCCGTTGTCGCCCCACTCCTGTTCCCTCCTCCGCACTCCCCTGGTCCTCTCATCTCTCATCCCTTCATACCCTCTCCTCCTTCATACCCTTTCCTCCTTCTCATACCCTGCACCAGATTGTGAAAACGTCCTGTCCTCAACCCTTGAAGTTTTTGGTTTTGCAATGGATGAGCGCGGCGCGAAGGCGAGAACCACATGTTGAAAAGGAATTGCCATCAATTCGCTAAACCATTGCAGTTTTGATGAACGAATGTGCGCGGCGCTAAGGCGAGAGCCACGTTTTGAAAACTACCTGTCCTCATTTTCTGGAACTCTTGCAAATTTATGAAGCGAATGTGGCGACGTTCAGGCGAGCGCCAGATAGTGAAAACGACCTGGTCTCCTTCCGTGAACGGGTGACCGCGGCGCGAAGGCGAGAGTCACATTTGGAAGCGACAGGCCTTTCATCTGTGCAACCGTTGTCCGTTCAAAAAGCTTGAGGTTTTAAATGGTAAGGAATTCTCAGGAGAAACGCCCGGCCCGTCCTTCCGATTGAAAGCAGGACGAGGAGCAGGAGGAGGAGGAGGAGGAGGAGGAGGTTCGGTCGTCTCCGAGGGCGCGCATCGCGCTCGCCAATGCCGGGCGGGTGCCGCTTCCGTGAGAAACAGCAGGCGACGTAGGTAGGCCCAACTGGGGCCCTCGAGACTAATCCGCAATAGTGCCCAAGGCCTACTGCGCAAACGCAGACTACCGTGGCCGCATCAGGCCGTATCTCTGGACAGAATTTAGGAGGAGGCAAAGGAGCAGGAGGAGGAGTCTTCGGCCTGGCTGGCGTGCGCTCCAGGACCTTGTGGGCCCGCCGTCCTTTTTCTTGCCTCTTGCGCCTGCCTTGCTTTCTGCTACTCCTGCCACGCGTCAGTTGTCGGCCTCCAGGCCCAAGTCGGCATCTGTTCGCTTGTCACACGGACGCTACAGAGCCACGACGCGCAAGTTCGCCAAGCGTAACAAGGACGAATCTTCGCCGCCGCTGCCGCCGCCGCCGCGGGACGGCGTCGGGGCACCGCCTCGTCGCCGACTCGGCCCCTGTGCTCCCGAGGCCAGCCGCCAGGGCGGGCGCGGCGGCGGCGCCGGGCGTCACGGTGGCGGGCATCACAACGGGGATGGGTCGGTGATTTTGCCGTCTCGGCGGCGAGCGAGGGGGGTAAGCAAGAAGGAGAAGGCCTTCTCAGAAGGCGGCGGGGCTTCTCAGCAGTCCCCTTTGGCCTCCTGAGAAGTGCTGTGCATCTTCGGGGAGTGCTCAGCAATCTGCTCAGAAGTCGGGGGGGCCCTGAGAGGGCCGACTGCCGATGATCGTCTGGCACGTGAGGCTGGGCCTTCGGTCGCCACGGCAAGGTTTTCCTCGAGATGATGGTCCGAGCCTGTCCTGGGAGAGGTCCGGGAAGCAGCGGTATCGGTACCCGTGGTAAGTCTTTAGAACCCCCTGTCGGGGGCAACGAATTATTTGTCCAGCGGCCTTATTGGAGGATTGGGGTGCCACCAATAGAGCGTAAGGAATCGGTCTCTCCGCGACACCCGCCGCGCAGCATCGACGACGACAGCTACGACTACGATTTCTCCTCTTCCTCCCCCTCCTTCCTTTTTCTTCCTCCTGGAGGAGGAGGAGGAAGAGGAGGTTTTAGGACCAGTCCAATTGCCTGTCGTCAGAAACGGGGGGTGGCACCCAAAACTAACGACATCCCGAGGTTACCGGTTTGTTTCCCGACGGCTCACATCGAGCCGCATCGCCGATGCATCGGCGATGCGGCGCGACCCTCCGACCCCTATCTACTCGAACCCCATCAGGGAAGCCTCCACTGCCGTCTGGCGCAGAATGGTCGTTACCCAGGGCACCCCCCCCCAGGTGACGGTAACGATCGTACCTGTGTGGGGGGGTGCTTTGGACCCCCACCCCCGCATGCTGGTAATCGCGCGCGTGCTATGGCGATCGCAGCGCACCTCCGCCCCGACGAGCCTCACCGCGCCCAAGCGTTACCATTGCCCGGTCCCCGGCCCCCCCGCCCCCCACCGCCCCACCAGTGTAACAGCCACGGTTTGAAATAGAACATATTCATTGTACCGACGTTTCCTATCGCCTTGGATTGAAGGTATGTCGACGAATATCGCCCATAGCACTCGGTAGCGCCAACTACCGGCCAATAGTGCCCAGTAGCTCTTGATAGCGCTCAAGCATCTCCCAACAGTTACCAATAGCGCCAAATAGCGTCATGTGATGGGAGGTGAAGAATGTCTGCTTTGTGCGCGGTTGGGCGCGCTGTTGGGCGCCATGTGGACGACAGGAAGCCTTCGTGAGCTGCTTTCTATCTGCGGCTCGTGGCTCGATCGCGGACCCGACAGGCCCGCCTACGCTCCAATTTCACGCCGCCCTTCCAATTCGCTTCCATTTGTCTCGGTTCACCAAAAGCGGCCAGGGCCAGGCCTGATCGTCAACTTCAAGGGATATTGGTACTGCTACCCTTCCCTCGTCATACTCCCTAATGGTACTGGATTCAGACACAAGTAATCGTCGATTCCCAGGAGAATATGGGAACATATGGGAAGTGGAGGGGAAGACGAAGACCCAGAAAAGATGGGAAAATATTACAGGAATCCTGTTGTTTGTGTGTGTCTTTCTTTGTGTGTCCCAGGGCCCCTTCAATTACTTGCTTGTTCCCATTGGCGTTGTTCATTTGTCTGCCTCGTACGGTCCAGCTCCAGCGGCGAACGGGGCACGCTGCTACGATCCGAGTCGATGCGATTCGATGCGCGGGCTGGGGCCGCGTCTCCGATTCTTCTCAACTCGTTTTGGTCCTCCGGCATCGGCCAGGGCCAGCTGGAGCCGGGCGCGGGGGCGCCTTGCTCCGTAGATTCGCACTCCGCGTCTGATGCGTGCTGGGGTCACGCCGATGGGTGATACTTCTGGGTGGGCCACGGAAGTGCGAACACAGACGTACGCGTTCCCTCCGCCTCCGCTCCGAGGAGGAGGATGAGGGTCTGAATGGGGACTGGAGGCAGGAGTAGCAGGAGGATGAGCATGAGGCACGTTTGTTTCGTGTGTGTGCGTGTTTTGTGTGTGTGTGTGTGCTGGTGTTCGGAGTCATGGGGGATACTTAGCGAGTGTGCCCTGATACGATTGCTGACCATGTGCTACAGAGCATTCCACGTACACTAGTACCACATCACTTTCTTTTGAGAGTGCAACGTGACGGCTCACAGCCTGGAGACCACGAGGTTGGACCATTGGCCTCACGCTTTGATTTTACCCGCAGGCGCATGACTCTGGTAGGTCGGAGGGCAACCTTTCATCCCGAGCCGACCCCGGGGCCCTGTAAGGGCCGCCCCGAGGCCGAAGACAGCCAGAAATGCTCCGACGAGATGTTTGCGCGATCGTCCTTTCCCTCTCGCCGCTAGTTCTTCTTCCAAACGTTGCGCTGGGAAGGAAAGTCTGTCGAGATGCGTTACGGCGCGAGGATGTCAGGGCCTCCGCACCACCCCGGCTCAGCCTCGCAGGCCCCTGCGCTTCCTCGCCCCCTTGCGCCTGGCCTCGCCCTTCAGCTCGCCCGCTCGAGGCGGGCGGTGGCGAGGCCGCGGTGCCGGCCAGGGTGGGCGAGGCGGCCGGGGGTTGCAAGCGCGGGAGCGATTTCTATCCATGTCCCTTGCGTCGTGGACTTTCTGGAAAGTGGTGCCAACATTTCCGAGGCGCAGTGGATATGGATGAGCATCCAACATCCAGGGTCCAGATTATTATCCAGAATCCATCTCCACTGCGCCTTGCGTGTCTGGGGAAGCGGGCCCGAAACTCCGAGATGCAGGTGTACATGTTGATCTCTCATCAAGCCTTCTTCTGCGCAGCTTCTCAGTTTGGTACGATCGAAACAGGGATTAGCAGAAGTCACAACATCTCTCTGAAGTTGGCGATCTCCGCGTGCAGCACCGAACGTATGTTCATGCCATGTGTCCCCCCTCAGGTACGAAAATAATGGGGGCCAATAGCGACCACAGCCCCACTCCATCTCGGACAGGCTTCGTTGTCGATGTGCTTGCGCACGTTGTCCAGTCTTGACGCAAACGGTCTCATGCCCAACAACATTTAGCAGTTGGGCTTTGGAAAACGTTTGCTGTTGTCCATCGTGCCACCCATTCTTTCCGCACCCGTTCATTCCTGACCTTCGGGATCAGAAGGACTCAGGATAAAAAGGCCGGTTCCGACCTCTGTGGATCCATGTTTTCTTGGCATCGTTCGGACGTTTGCATGCTTTTCTCGGCGAGGACCATCGAGGAGCATCCTGGATACTCGAGCAACACAAACGCGCACGAACACGAATATATGGAAAAGAGGAGCCAACCTCGATGGGTCCGTGGGCGCGCGCGCGCGCGTGGCCCAACCCCTCGCCCTGGCCAGCTGCGCCGTCCCTGCTCCTCCTGCGCCTCCTCCTGCATAGCCTCGTGCCGATCCCCCGTGCACGTCCTCGGCTCCTCCGCCCGCCTGGCCCTCCGCGCGGAGCACCGCCGCCGCGCCGCGCGGGGCACGGTGGCGCCTGCGCTGCCGCACGGCTCTGGGCCTCCCAGACGGGGTCCCACTTGGTGGGGCTGGAAAATCACGCCGCATCGCCGGTGCACTGACGATGCGGCCCGATGTGGAGCCCGTGTTTCTCCACGACGACGTCGCGACGTCGCCGATGCATCGCCGATACGCCGCCGATGCAGCGCCGATGCATCAGCGCTGCATCGGCGATGCGGCGCGATCCTTCGACCCCGTCTACTCGGACCCCATCGAGTTGGCCTCTGATTGAGGGGGCTGCATTGGAGGAGGAACATGTATCCATACCGCTACCCTTCCCTCGTTTTCCCCTTTGGGGGCCTCTTGGGGGGCCCTGGTCGCCACCACTGGATGCGGCTCAAAGTTCTAGTCAAAACCTACCCGGGAGAGGTCTGGGGAGCAGTGGTATTGGTACCTGTTCGTTTCCCTTCTGCAGGTGTGCATGAATTCATGTTGCTATCGATTGACCATTCGCTGTTGGGTCCGTGAGCAGCCGCCGATCCTCGAGTCTGGAAGTCTTCCTGGCACGTCCTGGAGCTGGACAGGAGCACGCTGCGCACTGACAGCTCGGGCGTTCTCCTCGCCGACGCCCCTCGCTCCCTCCTTCTGCCACTGGCCTGGCCTCCCTCTAAGCTGCCGGAGCGGCCAGGCGCCGTCGTGCGCAGCGCACGCCCAGCCTGATGCCCGGCGAGGTGCGTCTGCCCGGCCCCCGCGAGGCAGCCGACCGCAGCCTTGTCGGGACCCTCCTGCGCCCGCGGTCCCGCGCGCCAGCCGCGCTCGGACCTCCGCTCCTCGGCCACGTCGTCGGGTCGGCCTCGGGGACGCCCCTCTCGGCAGGCGCAGAGGGCGCCCGGCTTCCTGAGAAGATGCCCCGGAGCAGGGGGCTCGCGAGAAGCCCCGGCCGCCGTCTGGGAAGGCCCGCCCCCCTCTGACTTCCTTCCTCTGCGCGCTGCCGATGTGTGCAGCACTCCTCCTTTCCTTCCGCAAAACAGCCTCCATAATTAAGGGAGTGAGCGGATTTGCTGGAGGGCCCCCTCGGGGGAGAACCCACCGGCCTCGACATGAACATGTCGGTTCTGGTTGTGGTCGATCTGGTCGTCCTGGACGCTCACTTCGACCTCAACCAGTACTAAGCCAGTTTCGCTGTTCGAGGGATGCTGGCTTGCGCAAGACATGGGGAATTCGAAAGGTACCTACGGATCTGTCCCAGGGGGCACTCTGACTAGAATTTGGAGGCGCCTCCCAGGAGGCCCAAAATGGCGACGACGGGGCGAGGGTAGTTCTCACTCCTTGAAGACATCTCCGAGGGCGAATCCTCGATGTGGTTGTGGGCGCTCGCTGCCCCCGCGTTCCACCCCCGTGTGTTTCCCGTTGTCGCTCCCCGCCGCCGGTCTGTTGAGCCTCCACTGCCAGGTGCCCGGTGGCGGCGCGGTTGCCAGGGGCGCCCCGGAGGGCCTGATTCTCGAGGCGCGCAGGAGGAGGACGAGGGGGGGGGCTCCTCATCGGATCGCCGTGGGGGGAACGGGTCCTGAGGGAAACGGGCCCTGAGGTTTTTCGCTGTGTTCGCGCTCTCGAGGCCCTCCACGGCCCTGGGACTGTCAGCAAACGATTCAGGATGAACAAGTGGTCCTGGGGGAATGTTCCAGGGCCCAGGACCTGGTTCCCTCAGGACCCGTTTCCTCCATGCTAAATCGGACCACCGCCACCAGCGCCACCGCCACCAGGGTGGCCAACTCAAGCGAGGGGGGCCATTGCCTCCTTGAGCTGGGGATAGGGAATCTCCCAAGCGGGGGGGGGGGGACCCACCACCAGCAGGATCCTCTCGGGAGTGGCCCGTGCTGGTGGTGGTGGTGGCGGTGTCGGCTGTCCTTGTTCCTATTATATTGTGTGCCTGCTCCAGCTGCCCTCCGGTATTCTTGCGCGGCTGCCTGCTGCTGCATGCTGCATGTCGCAAACGTGTTCTGCCTTCGCTGCGCACGCTCTCTGCTCGCGCGCGCGGCCCGCGAGGGGCGCCGCTTGGCCCGCGCGGGCCTTCCGAGGGCCTTCTGGGCGGCATCCTGCCGCCCTTCCATGAGCCCTCCGCGGCCTAGCCCGCGGCCTTCGGCGGCCAGGTGGTTCAGCTCCGCAGCCAGGCGCAGTCCCAAGACGGGGCCCACCCAACACCAAGGCCCGCCCACAAGAGCACCCAGCGCGCTGGCTGCGGCGCAGGAGTGAGCTGACCGACCAGCCTCGCGAAGCGCCGCCCAAAAGAATGGCTCGACATGCTGCCCGAAATGCACTGCACACGCGAATCATACGAGAAACACAATCGCAACCCCTGCGAGAGATCCCCTTGTGATCCCTGCGAGAAGAGAGGAGAGCGCATCGCGCGCCCAAGAACTGGCTGTTGGCAACATCTGCTCTTCGTATGAGGCAGCGTTTTGTTCGTGACGCTGGACAGGTCCTGTTTCGTTCTGGGCATCCTTTCGGCTCTGGAGTCGTGAGGCTGGTCGATCTGTGCGAGGGGAATGAGAATTAGCGGCCAACTGGCGGCCTTCGTAGCCTTTTCTCCCCGACCATCCTGTGATGGTGGTCCGTCTTTTGAATGCCCATCGCCCCGTGCCTGCCTCCCTCCTCCCTCTGCATGCACATTTCGGGACACGCCTCACGTTTCTCGAGGAAGAAGAAACTGTATCAACATAAGCTTTTGGACCTCCATAGTATTTTGGGATCTGCGCTGGACACCCCTACCTGGCGCGCGGAGCGCGCCAGGGGCGGCTGCGGAGGCGCCGCCAGGGGTCTCAGCGCAAATCCAAAAATCCGCGCGGAGCTCCCACAGTTTATGTCTACGCCGCTTTCTTCTACGCCGTGTTGTTTCTGCCGTTAGCCCTCTTGAGCAGGCGCAGTGATTGTGAAAGCTTGAATCCAAACTTCTCCAGCCCACGCTCCAGACGGCGTATGGCTTGGTGCTCGTGCTCCGCCTCTAGCTCTGTGGCCCCATGGGGAGCCCCACCGCCGGATTGCCTGCGGAGGCCTCACGGTTGGTGCCGCCGACCTTGCAGGGGGACGACGACGGCGACGACGATGACGTTGGCGGCGGCCATCCTTGCCTCCGCCCTCCGCATGCACGCATCGGCACACGCCGCACACGCTTCGTGGTCCCACAGGTAGCCCCACCGCCTGTCAACTTACCGCAGCCGAAGTGGTCCGTTCAGCCCGCGCAGGTAAGTACCCGCAGAGCAGAGCAGCTGCACCAACACGCTCGGCCAACCAGATCGCCCATGGAGCCGAGGCCCACTCCGTCCACGGTGGCTTTCCACGGCCAGGCTGGCGTTCGCACCGGCGACCCTTCGGAGCCCAGCTGCTGGGTCGACAAGAAGCGACGGAACAGGGAGCCGGCAGGGGTCGTTTGGAGGCCTTTTTGGGGTGTCCCCTTTTTTGGGGTGTCACCTTGGATGATTTGCAAATGCGTCCACGCAGGCGAGGGGCCCGCTCCGACAACTCCCGTGGCCTGCAGCGACCAGGCTTGCGTCCCGCCAGAGGCTCGGCATCGCTCGGACGCTCGCATTCCTTTCTCGGCAGGGACCTCAGACCGTAGAGGAGCATGCTGGATCATCTGAGCGACGCCAAAAAACGATGGGCAACCTTCCTGAGGGTATCCTCGCATCCTTGCCTCCTCGGTCCATCCTTAATCACTCTCGATGGCCAGCCCCGCTCGAAAAGCTTCGACATGTGTGTCCAAGGGGCTTGCACCCTCATCGTGCATCTTTGCTATCAGTTTTGATTGTACCGATGCCGCTGCTCGTCCTGGAGATTGCTCGTCGCCACGGCTGGACTCTCCTCTAGATCCTCGTCAGAACGCGTCCCGGGAGGTCTGGGGAAGAGCAGCATCGGTGACCGTTCGTTTCCCTGCTTTGGGACGATTTCGTATGTCTTTGCTAGCAGGGCTGGACCTAAACGGTGTTTTGGCCCTGTCTAGTTTAGGTTCAGTCCTGTCTGCTGGTGTTCGTTATTCAATCGCTTCGCTCATTCCGCCGGCCCATATTGTAGCATCGCTGGCACTTGCTTGCGTGCTTGGGGGGGCATTTGGGGGGCCTCCTGGGGCCGCCGCTTGGGGGCCTCTTGGGGGCCTCCTGAGGGCCTCGTGGTGCTCTTGTGCTCTTATGGGCCTCTTGGGAGCTTTTTGGAGGCCTCCTGGAGCTCCTTGGCGGCGTCTTGGGGGCCCCTGGAGCCTCTTGGGAAGCTCGCGGGGGTGGTCGATTGTGGCTCCCCCCTCGGAAGCCACGATCCTCGTGAGGGGTGCCGAGAAATTGCCCTCCCCTGCAGGAGCTTTCTGGGGGACCTGGCCGGGGATCGCCCGGGGATCCGCTGGGGATCGGCCCGGGTACTTTTCGTCCGGGGACCCCCAGGGGTCGCCGCGCGCGCGCGAAGTAGAATATTGTTAAGCAGTTACCCGAGATCTTAGCAAGCCTCTGCCCCGTTGGGCCGGCGAATTTGAGCCCCCGGGGGGTGGTCTCCCTCGGCTGCGCCCCGCCCAGGGCGTTCCAAGGGGGGCCCATGTGGTCGTCCCGACCGGCCGGCCGCCGGAGAGCCGAGCCGAGACAATCGGGCCGAACGAAAGGGGGGGATAGGGAAAGGTCGGGGGTGGACAGACCTCCTACCCTGACACGTCGATTAAGGAATTGGCCGTTTTCGGTTCGCGAGAGGGCGTCGCGGCCGTCATTTTTGCGGGTCCAGGTCCGTCGGTTTCGGTCCCAGGCTGTTTTCACTAAGGGGAGGTCTACTAAAGGGAGGTTTGTCCACCGCCGAAAAGGGGGGGTTACGAAATGTGCTGCATGCAGCTGGCTTCGGCCCCACCGAGGGGCCCATTCCTCGATACATAGCCGCCTCCGGCGCGAGGAGGCGCCTGGAAAAGCAGCTACGTGAGCTGATTCTCAAACCCCCCCTTTGGTATCCCCCCCTTTCGCCCGGCCCCAAACAACTGGACGGCGAGCGGGCCCGAGCAGCAGAAGGGGGCTGGAGGACTGGGCCGCATCGCCGATCCATCGGCGATGCGGTTCGATGCCAGAACGACACGCGCACCAAGATTTCTTCCCCTTCGCAATCACTCCACCAACAGTTGTCATGATCGCGAAGCGTTCTGGATGTTCCAATGCCGTGAACCCAGGCTGCCGTCACGGAAGCGCCCTGGAAGCTAGCGTACCCAAGGAGGAATGGCGAGGAGGACGAGGACCTCCTCCACCTCCTCCTCCTCGGAGGCTGATTTTCTCCATTCACGCCGACTTCGCAGATGCATCGCCGACGTCGGCGATGGCGTCGGCGATGCGTCGGCCATGGTGCGACCCTCCGACCCTCATCGACTCGGACCCCAGTTGAGGGGCATCAGAGGGCCAGAAGGCGCCCATAAAATCCACGAAGGGTCCAGGGCTCGGCAGGGATGAGAGACTGGGATGGGCAG